>CM062807.1:778772939-779314712 GCA_031772625.1 Pinus tabuliformis
TTACTCGGACCAAGATCCTTACTCTGCCTGTTGTCAATCTGAGAGTACCATGCCTATGTTCCGCCCTCTTCTCCAGAGTCACCCCAGGGACACAACAACCTAACCAAAAGTAACCTCTCGAAGCTCAATGGGTGACTGAATCTAAGAAGAAGAAATTACTGAGAGTACAGGGTAACTGAAAACGAGCATAAAGAATGGAGAATTGAGAGAGCGCGCTGCTGAATTAAGACTCCCATGACCCCCGTCCACGACCACTTCTACTGTAACAGGATAGCGGGTCAACAGAAAGTCCGAGGAGTAATGACAAGGAGTCCGTAGTGGAGGAGGAGGGCTGGCGGATAACTCACCCCCGGGAGCTTCCCCTCCTGCAACTCATTCTCTGGCACAATCTAGGCATAGTGAAAGGAATAGGAGGTTCTGAATGGGCTGCAATACTGTGGAGGCAGAGGGGACAGAAAGGACTTAGCTTCAGCACACAGAAGGTACTGGAAGGACAAGAGGATGAACTACTATTGAAATTGCAGAAAGGGGCGTGAGAAGCATGAAGGCCCGGTGATAAATCCACATAGCGATCCAGAGCCCAACGTTTCCCTGGGCTGGTCTGAGAGCGTGGCTCTGTGACAACAAGGAATAATGTGAGCACAGGGGAGGAGTGTGAATGAGTCCAGGGAGGGCGCCATGATCGAAGAATTAAACAGGTTGGTGTGGAGGATGAGCTGCATTAACGCAGCATTGAAATTGAAAGCGAGGAATTAATGACCGTCATTGCACGAGGCTGAGTGGCGGTGGTAATAAGCCACGCGCCAACCCACCAAGCCGCCCACGTACCGATCACATTGTTAAACACCCCGATATGGCAGAGATAGATCTTGTTGCACCAGAAGAGTGCAGTCTCGTTTGAGTTGTATGTCATTAGAAATGCTTAATGGACCAAAGAAGAATGGGAGCTGCTGATGCGGCGCCTTGATTAGCCATTCTATCGGCTACCTTATTAGTTTTCGCCGAATGTGCTTGAAGTGATGCTGCATGGTGCCCTGAGCTATTCTTCAATTTGTTCCAATCTGCTTAGGAGCTACCAGCTCGAAGCGATCTTTGCTGCTGAAGTGCTTGAGTGAATCCGAATAGTAGCCTCTATTAAGATTTGTGAATCCCCTTCTACCTCTAGAGGGAAAAAAATTCTATTTCTGCTATACAAATGCCCTTCCATAAGCCTTCAAGTTCGGCAGCGTTGTTGGTGTCTCTTCCAAGCGAACCATGATATATGTGCAGAACAGAGCCTTCAGCATCTCTGAAGATACCACCATATCCAGCCAGCCTAGGATTTCCCTTAGCAGCTCCGTCAAAGTTCAGTTTGTAAGAGTGGATGGCAGGAGGAGACCAGAATTGGGGAGACTCAGTGTGGATGGAGGAGCTGGGCTTGATTTGAGCTAAAAAAGTGAGGTCCAGGTTCCAATTGTCCAGAATGAGGCATTCCTGGGGTGAAGCTAGCAAATCTGAGTCTTGCCAGTGTCTTAGAGCTAGAGTTTCTTGAAGGTTTTGTTTGAGAAGTAGCCAAAGAGTGTCAAGGGGCGTGCTGTGATTTTTAAAGATCCTGTTATTTCTTTCCTTCCAGATGATCCAATAGACAAAGCCCGGTAAGAGGTTCTAGAGGGAATTGAGTAGTAGACTTTGGAAAGGATGCTGAGGCCAGTTCCTGATGGTGTTTAAAATATCTCCCACATGTCTGCCCGTTCTTCTGTTGCACTGTGCTATTCTCTCCCAAAGTTGAGCTGCTAATGGGCAGGTGTCCAAGAGATGCAAGATGGTCTCTGTGTGAAGATTGCAATTGGGACATCTGGAAGGCCCAGTAAATCCTCGCTTTTGTAGATTGTCCCAAGTGAGGATCCGTTGTTTGCTTAGTAGCCAAAGGAAAGTAGAGACCTTAGGCCAGATACTTGGTTGCCAAACCTGATCCCATAGCTGATCCTTTATGATCTGCGTGGGTTGATAGAGAAGTTGGTATGCTTCCTTGGTAGTGAACATACCTTTGGGTGTATATCCCCATCACACTTTGTCCTTCTGATCAGAGAGTTTAATTTTCCTGAGTTTGAGCTCTTGATCGATCTCTTCATAAGTTTCCTCCTACCAATTAGCCTGCCAGGTGTTAGCTATTCTCCAAAGTTGAAAACCTTGAGGGGATTGCTGCTGCCAAAATTGATGGACATGGATTTGATCATTGTGCTGCATAGTTGCTTGCCACTTAGGTTTGTGGAAGAGAGAGGCGAGTTTGGGAAGTTTGTTGCCAAGAGTACTCCCAAAATCTTGCTGTGGTACCTGAGTGGATTTCCTAGAAGCTGTGTGCTTGAATAAAGGCACTATGTTGCTTGGCCGCATTCCAAATCAGCGAGCCAGGTGTCGTGCTGATGCAGATGAGATCCTCCATTGGACTGCCTAGAGCATATTTGGCCTGCCAGAGACGTTCCAAGGAGTGTGCTGTTTGGAGCTCCAGTTCCACTAGATGCGGGCGCCCATGGTGTTATTGTTGTGGAGGGGATCCCTTAGACCAAGCCCACCATCTGACTTTGAAAGAAAAACCTTAGTCCATTTGACCAAAGCCCATTTTCTATTGTGGCCAGAGGAACCCCAAAGAAAGTTTCTTTGAAGATGGCAGATTTTTTTAAGAACCCATTTAGGGATGCTAATATAGAAAATAGGTAAGAGGCATGTCTTGGAGAACGATTTGATTAGGATAAGCCTGCTAGCAATGTTGAGCGAGCAGTAGGTCCAAGAGGAGAGCTTGTTTCTAAATTGTAAAGGAGGGTTCTCCAGGAAGCATGTTTGATGGCTGAATCAAACAGGGGAGCTCCAAGATATTTCGAAGGAAGCATAGCTATCGGGAAACCCAAAATCCTTCTATATTTCTCTGAGTGAGAATGGGAGTATGGAAGAAGAAGAGCTGGGATTTGGAGGCATTGATAGTGGTGCCAGAAGCTTCTGAGAAGAGATTGAGCAGGACTTGAAGGCAGAGGCCTCTTGGACTGACGATGTCCAAAAAGAATATTATCATTGACAAACTATTGGTGAGAGATGGGGGGTTGACCATGCAAAGAAATGCCCTTTAAGGAGTGTGAATTGATAGCAGAATGAAGAAGGAGACTAAGTCCTTCAGCCATGAGAACAAAAAGGAACGGGGAGAGAGGATCGCCTTGACGAATACCCCGGGAGGGACGAAAGGGCGAGGAAGGAGAACCATTAAGAAGGATGGAGAAACAGGGGAGGAAATAAGATTCATAATCCAACGAGTCCAGGTAGCATTGAAGCCGAATGCAAGTAACATATGATTAATATAGGTCCAGCTGAGTTTATCGAAAGCTTTAGAAAGATCTAATTTGAGAATCATACCTAGATTTTTTAGAATCTTGAGTGAGCGGATCACTTCATGTGAAAGAATGATACCATCCAGAATCTGGCGCCCTTCTACATAGCCTGTCTGCTCTGGCAAAATGAGGAGAGGGAGAAGAGGTTTGAGCCTGTTCACCAAGACTTCAGATATGAGTTTGTAGATTACATTGCAGAGTGCGATAGGCCTATATTTATTAGGTGTATTGGATTCTTCCACTTTAGGAACGAGCACTATGAAGGTCATGTTTAGGGAAGGAAGGATCCAATGCATCGATCGCGATTCTTCCACGAGCTCCCAGACCTCTGTTTTGATATGCTCCTAGAAAGCATGAAAGAAATTCGTTGTGAAGCCATCAGGGCCAGGCGCTTTGCCATCCTTGAGTTGGGCCATTGCGTCCTCCACTTCTTGCATAGAGATAGGCTGCAGAAGCATATTGTTGTGGTCCGTGGTGATGATTTTAGAAATGTGTTGCGTAATAGATCGAATAGCTTGATTTCTGTAGCCTGGGGGCTCCCGAAGAATGTCATGAATGTATTCTTTGAATTCATGTTCCACTTCTTCATGCACCTCTAGATGCTCCCCTTGTCGATTATTAATGAAGGCGATGTTATTGTGCATTCTCCTTTGAATGGTAGACCTATGAAAGAATTTGGTATTTTTCTCCCCATCCTTAAGCCATCTGATCCTGGATTTTTGATGCCACAGGGTCTCTTCTTGTTGCCTTCGTGCTTCAATCTTGGTCAAGAGGGCCTGCTCCTGTTGCGCATAGTCTTTCGTTCTTCCCTCAGAGATAATACACTGTTGCAGTGTGTTCATTTGCTGCTCCAGTACTTTCCGATGGTCAAAAATGTTACCAAACTGAGTGCGATTCCATGATTTGAGAACTTGTTTGAGGTGTTTTAACTTTTGTTGAAACTGGAAGATCTTGGCTCCTTCAGGGGGAGTGAAGGATTTCCAGGCATCATTAACTACTTCTTTGAAGTTAGTATGAGAAAACCAAAATGATTCGAAGCAAAAAGGTTTATTGCACTTAGAGCCCAGTCGTGACCACTATAACATTATGGGCCAATGATCAGAGCCCACTTGAGGCATAATGGAGGCATGAAAGTCCCCACCCAGGTGAATGGCATTATCCGACATAAGGAATCGATCCAGCCTGGAAGCTATATGCTGTGGTCCCCTTCTTTTATTGGTCCATGTATACATACCATTAGAAGTCTGTAGGTCCATTAACTGATTTCTGTGGATGAAGTCTTTGAAGCCGATGCTGTCACCTTCAAGCCTCGATCTTCCTCCTGATTTTTCCTCCAAAGCTGTGATGATGTTGAAGTCACCACCACAGATCCAAAGGGGAAAGCTCCTGACAGAGTTGAAAGCTATGAGAGTGTCCAACAGATCCAACTTTTTTTGTAAATCTTGTGGGAAATACACATTAAAGAGATGACCATGGATATTGGTCCCGATTAGGTGGAAAGTTGTCTGAATAAAGTAGTGTGAGGCGTGAAAATCATGAAGGGAGAGAACTTGAGGGTTCCACATGATTGCTAGCCCTCCTGAAGCCCCTGAAGCATCCACTGAGACTGAACGGCATCCCGACCAGGCTTTATTTAGAATCTTTTCCAGTGCAGTGCTATTGCATTTTGTTTCTTGTAGAAAGACTAATGAAGGCTTATCTTGCTGGATCATATTTTTAACATTCTGTGTTTTGCAAGGTTGTTAAGCCATCTCACATTCCATGAGATGAGCTTCATGAGGAACAGTGAGGAAGAGATTTGAAAAACTTGGTCAGCTTAGGGAATCTACCATATTCCACCAGCATACACTAAACGTATTCTTATACATATAAAAGACTACATAATATTTGTGATGAGTCATTTTGTAAAGACTCGTGACATAAAAACTAAATCAGGTTGTTTGCACAAGTTTTATATTTACTATCATGTTTGGATTCAATGGAAAACAAAATAGTAAGACATTAATTTTTCAAATTTTCAAATTAATAATTAATATGATTGAAAATTAATATTATAATTAAATTTTCTAAACTATAATTCTTATTACAATTTAATTTATTAAAATAATGTTGTAAATAGTTTTTTTCCGATTATCCTTTAATTTAAATTATTTTAAAATCAATTCTAAACTAATGAAAGGTCAATTCCAATCTAAAATTTGAACCTCCAAAAAACTAAGACATGATTCTTAAAGAAATACGAGTACGAAGATATAATTTTAGAAAGTACTGTAAGTAGATTTGATTGAATTTTTTAAGATCATTTATTATGATACATTTAAATCCTAATTTATAATATATTTTGGAAATAAATACTTCAAATAATTTTATAAAAAAAATAAATTTATAAAAATGATAATTAAAGAATTATATATATAGTAACTTATCTAAAAAATTTGCAAATTAAATATATAATTTTTATTAATATATTTTAATATTATTGTTGAATTTTTTATCTTGTTAAATTATATCAAATTAATAAATTTACATATTTTAATTATTTTATATTAAAATAATTCTTATTTATTTTAAGTGTTACTAATTAATACTACTTAAATTGGTTGTTTGGGGTATTTTATTTAGTAAAGCATGTATAAATATTATGTAAAACGTGATGGTTTTTTTGGATGGATGCCCAAGTTATATTTTCAATCTAGTTAAAAATATATAATATTAACTATTATTTCTTAAGAATTTAATTCAAATTTAGTAATTATTTTGGGAAATAATTCAAGAAACCCTAATGACATCGCTTATGCTTTTAGGTCCTTGAGGGCCTAAACCCTTTTCCAAGGTTCGAACACACAATGTTGACCTTATTTGTGAAGAAATTGGATGATATCCCAAAATCTATGGCCCATGTAAATCAATTCCACGCAATGGCTCTTAGGCTACTGGAGAGAGTCTTCATTAAATAGTTTATGGGCTTATGGCCCTTGTCATGCTTTCTGGAAATCTAAGTGGATAAATATTGGAGACCCATTATTGAATGATAACTTTCTATTTAATTTTGTGGGATAAACTTTTTCTCTTTCCTCTTTGAAAAGAACGTAGATCGAGATTTAATTTTTCAATGTGGGCCATATTCTATGGGGGCTTAGGGTTTGTATCTAAATCGACAGAGTCTAGATTTCAACATAGAAAATAATGTTCCATTAGTTGTTCCTACATGTTCTAATTTTCCATACTTTCCACTTCAATATTCGAATGAGGACACCTAGGATAATTGGAAATTATATGGGTTGGTATGTCAATTGGGCATAACCACAAGATGGTACGAAATCTTGTGCAAGGATTTGTGTAGAAGTGGGTCTTTATAATGGGTCTGAAGGCCAATAAGTCTCTAGCTAAATAATTGGACTCATTATCAGGAAGTGGATTATGGTTAAGTATAATTTAAATGTAATAATTATCATGACAATATGCATTTTCCCCCAATATTACCAAAAGTGAAGGAAGTAAAAAAAATAGTGACGGAGGAGAATAATGGAAAAAACCAAAAAGAAGAATGGCTACCCCTCATGAAAATTAGCTACAAGTGCATAAAAAGGAAATGAATTAGGATCTAAAGACCCTCCCCCTCCAAAGGAATTGGTGACCAAAGTGAAGAATTCTTTGAAAATAAAAAGAGACTAATAGGAAACAAATTTGAAGATTAATGATTTGAGGCTTTTGCGATCTATATTCTATGTAGTGTTATCTTTCAGAATCATCGCATTCAAGTTTGTAGGAATCGATGTTTCAAACCAACCTCTGCGGTTCATCATCAGGAATAGATCCATAAGTGAATAATTCAGAACCTAATAGGGAGGTGAGATCTGACTTCCTCTTTGCAATTAGTGATCTAAATTGTTATAATAATCAAACTTCTCTTAATTTCTCCCTCTCTTACAGGTTGAAAATTAATGATTTGAGGTTTCTGCAATCTGTATTCTGTGTAGTGTTATCTTCCCGAGTCATCGCATTCATGTTTGTAGGAATAGACATTTTGAACCAACCTTTATGGTTCATCATCAGGAATAGATCCATAAGTGAATAAGTCAAAACTCAGTAGGGAGTGAGATCTGACTTCTTCTTTGCAATCAGTGATCTAAATTGTTCTAATAATCTAACTTCTCTTAATTTCTCCCTCTTGTACAAGTTGAAAATTAATTATTTGAGCCTTCTGCGATCTCTATTCTGGGTAGTGTTATCTTCTAGAGTCATCGCATTCATATTTGTAGGAATCGACGTTTTGAACTGACCTCTGTGGTTCATCATCAAGAATCAATCCATAAGTGAATATTCCTGATGATGAACCACAGAGGTTGGCTCGAAACGTCGATTCTTACAAATATGAATCCGCTGACTCCGAAAGATAACACTACATAGAATAAAGACAATAGAAGACTCTAATCATTAATTTTCAAACTGTACGGAAGGGAGAAATTAAGAGAAGTTCGTTTATTAGAATGGTTTAGATCATTGATTGCAAAGAAGAAGTCAGATCTCACATAAACCTATCGAGTTCTGACTTATTCACTCATGGATCTAATTCTTGATGATGAACCACAGAGGTTGGTTCGAAACATCGATTACAACAAACATAAATGCGATGACTTCAGAAGACAACACTACACATAATATAGATCACAGAAGCCTCAAATCAACAATTTTCGACCTGTACAGGAGGGAGAAATTAAGAGAAGTTTGTTTATTAGAACGGTTCAGATCACTGATTGCAAAGAAGAAGTCAGATCTCACATAAACCTATCGAGTTCTGACTTATTCACTCATGGATCTAATTCCTGATGATGAACCATAGAGGTTGGTTCAAAACGTCGATTACAACAAACATGAATGTGATGACTCTGGAAGATAACACTACATATAATACATATCGCAGAAGCCTCAAATCATTAATTTTCAACCTGTACTAGAGGGAGAAATTCAGAGAAGTTCAATTATTAGAACAATTTAGGTCGCTGATTACGAAAAAGAAGTCAGATCTCACCTCCCTATTGAGTTATGATTTATTCACTTATGGATATATTCCTGATAATGAACCACAGAGGTTGGTTCGAAACGTTGATTCCTACAAACATGAATGCGATTACTCTGGAAAATAACACTACCTAGAATATAGATCGCAGAAGCCTCAAATCAATAATTTTCAACCTGTACGGGAGGGAGAAATTAAGAGAAGTTCGTTTATTAGAACAGTTCAGATCATTGATTGCAAAGAAGAAGTCAGATCTCACATAAACCTATCGAGTTCTGACTTATTCACTTGTGGATCTAATTCCTGATGATGAACCACAGAGGTTGGTTCGAAACGTTGATTCCAACAAACATGAATGCGATGACTCCGGAAGACAACACTACATAGAATATAGATCACAAAAGCCTCAAATCAACAATTTTCAACCTGTACAGGAGGGAGAAATTAAGAGAAGTTCGTTTATTAGAACGGTTCAAATCACTGATTGCAAAGAAGAAGTCAGATCTCACCTCCTTATTGAGTTTTGACTTATTCACTTATGGATCTATTCCTAATGATGAACTACAAAGGTTGGTTTGAAACGTCGATTACTACAAACATGAATGCGATGACTCCAGAAGATAACACTACACAGAATACAGATCGTAGAAGCCTCAAATAATTAATTTTCAACCTGTATGGGAGGGAAAATTAAGAGAAGTTTGATTATTAGAACAATTCAGATCGTTGATTGCAAAGAAGAAGCCAGATCTCACCTCCCTATTGAGTTATGACTTATTCACTTATGGATATATTCCCGATGATGAACCACAGAGGTTGGTTCGAAACGTTGATTCCTACAAACATGAATGCAATTACTCTGGAAAATAACACTACCTAGAATACAGATTGCTAAAGCCTCAAATGATTAATTTTCAATGTGTACTGGTGGGTGAAATTAAGAGAAGTTCGATTATTTGAACAATTCAGATCATTGATTGCAAAGAAGAAGTCAGATCTCACATAAACCTATCGAGTTCTGACATATTCACTCATGGATATATTCCTGATGATGAACCACAGAGGTTGGTTTGAAATGTTGATTCCAACAAACATGAATGTGATGACTCCGGAAGATAACACTACACAAAATACAGATCACAAAAGCCTCAAATCATTAATTTTCAATCTCTACGGAGGGAGAAGTTAAGAGAATTTTGATTATTAGAACAATTCAGATCACTGATTGCAAAGAAGAAGTCAGATCTCACCTCCTTAGTGAGTTTTGACTTATTCACTTATGGATCTATTCCTAATGATGAACTACACAGGTTGGTTCGAAACGTCGATTCCTACAAACATGAATGCGATCACTCCAGAAGATAACACTACACAGAATATAGATCACAGAAGCCTCAAATAAATAATTTTCAACCTGTATGGGAGGGAGAAATTAAGAGAAGTTTGTTTATTAGAACGATTCAGATCATTGATTGCAAAGAAGAAGTCAGATCTCAGCTACCCTATTGAGTTATGACTTATTCACTCATGGATCTAATCCTGATGATGAACCATAGAGGTTGGTTCGAAACGTCGATTGCAACAAACATGAATGTGATGACTCAGGAAGATAGCACTACACAAATTTGAAGATGTAAATCAAGAATATGAAGAAGGGTAAACCCATAATCCACTGCACCAAGATATCTAGTTTTTCAACTCCAATCAAATGCATTTTGAGGGTGAAACGGTAATCTATAAGAAAACACATAATAAAATAAGCCTCCACATTGGTGGAGATGTTATAAGTGCACAAGGAAAGAAATGTAAAGATCTAGGCTCTCAAAGGTCATTGGAAGTTACTTTTCAAGAAACCCTTAAACAAACTCATTAGAAGGACTATTGGATAAAAAAAGAATAAACACCAGCAAAAATGGAGAAAAAAAAGGAAGTTGACATTTTACCTACAAAAATGGTTAAACGTGATAATGGCCCCTCCTCTCTACCATTTTTAGAAGTTTTAAAGGAAGACTAACATCCCTCCACTCCTTTCATGAGAGATAGGAAATACCCCAAAGAAAGAAACTCCAACTCCATGAAATCTAAAAGCTTTTTTGGTTTATTATGTGTGTCTTTTGATAACTTTCGATTATTCATTGTCTCTATATGAGTTTCTATAAAGAGAGTGATAGTTTAATTCCACCTCTTGTCATTTAATATATGTTGAAAATTTATGAAGTTTTACAAGTCTTTTGGCATATTTATTCATATATGCATAATGGTTCTCTTGTCATTTAATATACGTTGAAAATTTATCAAGTTTTGCAAATCTTTTTGCATATTTATTCATATATGCATAATAGTTTAGATTCTAAATTAATCAATCTTTTCGATCCATTAGGCATGCCAAGGAGTTATGTGTATTTGTTTGATAATTGGAATAGTCCCTCTTTTGTTGTAATTGTTTCTTCCACAACTCAAAATTTTAGAAAATATAATATTTTAATTCGGTTTAAAAAAATAATACAAATTACTATAAAATATCTTTTAATCTACAAAAATAACCATAATACTACCTTGTAGTAGTTTAGAATGTTATGTTAATTCAATTGTTTTGTAATGCATGCACATGAAATTTCATGGCTCTAACAACAATTTTATAATTTGTATTTTTAATTATAACATATTTTTTTTAATCAAAACAATACATATAATTATTTAAGAACGTATATTTTCTTTTAAATTTATTTTAAGTAGATATCTAATTTTAAATAAAAAGTCATTTAACAATAAACTCTATAATCTATTTTTCTATATTCAGGAGATATTTAATATAAGCATTTAGTGCAAAAACAAATACTAAAATATTAAAAAAACTCATTTTTTTTTACTTAAATAATCTTCTTTAAATAACCCAACACAACAAATATTAATAACTTTTTATAATATATAAATTAATATAAACTAACATCTCATTAACAACACTCGATCGAGAAGAGTGCGTTCGTTCCATCCAAGATGAAGTTTAAAATCTTAAATATAGAAAATGGTTTGTTAACCCTACAAATATTAAATTTCTATATTTAAACTTTATAGCATCATTGAATGATAAATGAACCCTAATCGAAGGTTTGGATATTCCACAGTGATCGTTCCATAGCCCTGGAATACTCCCATGTTATTTTCATTGCATAGTGGGTAATTAGAAGCATATTTCCAAAATGTAAAGGGTATGCTATAATGTTGAAATTTTAGGGGTTAAAGTGGATATCTTGTCTGGTTAGTTAAAATAATTTTATCTCAATCATTTTGTTGGAAAATAGGATCAATCATTTGTTTGGAAAATGTGAATTTCCTATTTTCCTAATGCACTGGAGAATTTTTTTTTTTTTTTTCCCTGTTTCAAACCCGGTTGCATTGCTGGTTAACATATAGGGTTTGGCAAAACTGTGTTGTTCCTCCGGGATACGATGGCTAGGGTTACAGTGGGCAAGCAATATGCCGCCGCCGCACAGGAAACCAGGGAACAGAGCAGTCATGGATCAGCGCCGCAAGGGATAAATAATGCAAAAGATAGCTCGGACCCTCTCCTTACTCGATCCACAGTTCACATCGACGCAGGAAGCGCAGTCAAGCAGAGCAGGGCTGCTCGCGAGGGAGGGAAGGCTACGCGCCGGATGAACCCCTGCCCCCAATCCGACCTTCCCGTGATGATCAATCCAGTTTACTCAAACGAAATAATAAGGGAGAGAGCGAATACGCTGAACCGAGGATTAATGAGATTTCCCAAACGTTGCTCTGCTTAAAGGCTCTTCATCTGCGCAGAATGATCGTTATGGATGAAGATCCCAGGGCTCTGACCCGCGCTCGCAGCCACATACTGCAGGCTCCTAAACTGGAGAAGTGCTCGGGTTTTTGACTCTCAGGCTTCTCGAAGTTGAACGGTCCGGCAGATCCGCCATTGATCAATCAGATAGGGCCCGGATGGAAAATCGCCATGGCAGATCTGCTCTAGGAAGCACTAGAAGCCCTGGAACTGGGTCCAGGTCCTTCTTTGACTCTTTTCAGGTTCAAATTTCTCAGCCTACAGGCAGAACCATCCTGCAATGGGTCAGCTCTTCAGATCTGGTGCTGAATCTTAAACTGGAGCTAGAACGGCGGATTGGGATCCCTTCAGACCTTCAGAGACTTCTCTTTCAAGGTAAACAACTTGAAGATCTTCTTCCCCTCTCTTCTTATAGCATTACTAGGAACAGCTCATTGGTGGTAACCCTTCGCTTGAGAGGGGAGCTGTCGGACAGCCATCTTCAGCTGCGGCTTTTTCATACAAAGATGTCGTCCATGCTCAAATGCCCAAGAAAACAGCTCCACCAGCTCAGGCTCCCAAACCTTTTTTGGTGGACAAACTAGAGGAAACCCCTTCAATTGAAATAATGCATCCAACGTTGGATGAGCAAATCCAAAAGTATGCAGAGCATGGCATTATTTGCAGGTTTAATGGCTGTGGCCACGCACAGCAGACCTCTATCAATGGATTCACTCTCACTGGACCAACAACTGCAAGGTTCTTCTCTGCTCAAAGGGTTTCTTCATTGTAGTGTTTGCTTTCAGTGAGGACTACCAAAAAGCATTAACGGAAGGCCCATGGTTTTGGGGCTCAGCAGGTTTATTCCTCACCCCTTGGTTCCCAGATTTCGATCCCTCTACAGCAATCATTACCAAGCTCCCCATCTGGGTCAGACTTCCTAATCTACCAGCGCATCTATGGCACTTTGCTGTATTCCAAGGGATCAGCAATACTCTAGGCCGCTTCCTAACTACAGACACCTCTAGAGGGGAAAAGGGCTTATACACCTACGCCAGAATCTGTGCAGAAATAGACATAAGCAAAGGTTTACCTGATCAGATTACTCTCAAAATTGGAGACTTCCATTGGACTCAGACCCTGGATTATGAGAACACAGCCTTCCGCTGCCGAACTTGCCCCATCACACAGGGCACCTTCAAAGCTCTTGCCCCTCAAAGCCTGCCCAAAAGAAGAAAGCCAATCCTAAGCCGAAATCCAAAAGCTGGAAACCTCATGATCCTCCCCCCATGGATGATGTTGATGATTTTGATTCCAGCTCAGATGAAGAGGAAGGGGATGCAGAAGGAATGGACGCAACGCTGGCACAGGACCCGCCCTCGACTGGTCCTGAGGATTCTACTATCCCTCCAAACTCACAGAAAAGAACTCTGGAGTCCTCTCCCTCAGATTCAGACAAGGAAACTTCTCCATCAGCCCAGCTCAGTTTGCAAATCATGCCAGCACAGCAGAGTCATCTTGGATGGGTCAAAGTTGGTAAACAGAAAGGGAAAAAATGTCGAATAGTTGATTCTACCCACGTTGGGTAGAATCCTTTGTTCTACTCTTGTTTCTCTGTTCCTCTTGTCACTTCTTGCTTAGCACTGCTCTCTTCCTGTTCTCTCTTAGGGGCCGAGGTGGATAGTCTATCCTTTCCGGCTGCCCGTTTTCTTGCTTCTCTTGGTTGTAACTTCATACTGTACCATTCGTACTCTTAATAGAATTAGTTTTACAGAGAAAAAAAAAATACACCGGGAGAAATTTAAAAAATAATCTCAATACTGATAATTAGTATTGATGAACTAAGAGAATAAGAGAATATCATCATTGGAAAAAGGAAAATGAAAAAAAAAGTAAGGTTTTTTGTTGAAGAATTATATTCATATATTTCATTATCCTCGTAATAAATATATCAAAAATTACAATTACACACTCGATATGTTCATAATAGATATATTAAAAACTAAAATTGCATAATTGAACTTTTAAATAAAAAGGAATTACCAACCATAAATATAATTAATTACGTTAGCAAACGCTTGAAATATCTAATAAATAAGATAAACAAGTTATTTAATATCCATTAAAAAAAATCCTATTAAACCAAAAAATCTTCTCTATAAGATATTTGGATGATATCTAACATTAATGTAGCTCATAAAGACTTACATTATTGTAGGTAATAAAGATATGTTCTTTTGAAATAAGGAAAATGTGTAAACAATAATAAATTAAAAAGATTATATAAATATTTTCGTAAAATAACATAATATTTGTATTAATAAAATAATATAATATTGATATGTGTTGAAATATGCAACTGATATGAATAATAAAGCATGAATTTATGATTTGTTATTATTTGTTGAAATATGCAATTAATGTGAATGATAAGTATGAATTTATTGTTTTGTTATTGAAAAATATGCTATATACACTTGCGCTTCCTAGTGCAAGGACCCGACAAGGGGCTCGACTGATAAGGAGAGGAAGAATAAGCCTTTTGACTTTTGCCGTCAGCCAAGCCCACCGATTAATTGATACAGCCTGTCTTCTGCGAGGGGATTTCTCCACTCGCCCGACCAAAGAAGGGCGAGGGGCGAGAGCCAGTTGGGAGTGCCCGGTCCCACGAACGGAGGGGGGGACAACTGATATAACCCCGACGGATGAAGGGCATGCAGGAGGGATTTTCGGATTCATTTTCTAAGGTTTTTTGGAATTTTTTTACTGTTCACATTCTACACCCATAACCTTTAGCAGAATAGGTGTCCAACATTCTCCTAGTCAAAAGGGATATAATAATAGAGAGCTCAAATAAGTCCAATAAGAGAGCTCAAGTACAAAAAAATAATAATACATGACATCAATAGGTTGAATGTGCTCCCTGAGATGATGATATAAGGTGAGATGCTGATGTAAGGTGGGAGAACTCGAGGTCTCAACGCCAATTATTTAAAGATGACAACCAATAGTGGAAGCCTTAGTGTAATTCCTCAAACAATTCCAAATTTGACTAGAAGATGAAGTCTTCTGCTAGAGGAGGTGCTCCCTATTGCTTTGAAAAGGGAGACCATTGGGGTCTCAACCTTGAACACTTGATGTTGTTCCTCTAACAATTCCAAATTTGGCTAGAGGTTGAAGTCTTTCGTTGGAGGAAGTGCTCCCTATTTTTCCTGAATAGGGAGACCATTGAAGTCTCAAGCAATGGTGATTTAAAGCACACCATCAACTCTAGAACACTTAGTGTAGTTTTAGGAACAGTTCGAAATCTGGCTTGAAGTTGAGGTCTTATGCCAGAGAAAGTCTTCCCAATTCCAGTTTGAAGATGACTGTAAATTGAATCATGCTCATAACTTTGATTCTTCTTACAACATTGACTCTGCTTTTGGTGTTGCAATGATTGTAGCTTCAAAACGAGTAGATAATCATTAATTCCCCCTATTAGATACAAGGTGAGAAGATGATATCACTTTTACTAAGGATCACTTGTACATGCTTTATTAATAGGGCTTCAAAGCACAAAAAGACTCACTTTGAGTAACCTCTTATCTCATACAAAATGAGAAGATGAATATGTTTATGGAGTGTTCACATGAATGAAAACAAAAAACCATGATCCTCCATTAGCAAAACTCAAGAAAAATTTCCATTTCTACAAACAAAAAAATGCACTTATTTACCATACAATTTAGCTATCAAACTTAAAAAAAAAAAAAAAAACACACAATTGAGAAACTGAAAAAAGAACGTTCAACGCAACTAAACAACAAACTTACCGATACAGTATCCCCATAATGGATCATGCATATCATCACAAAAATAAAAAAAATAGCGTTAACATACTCTTTCAGCATTACCAATGCCATGTAACCATCGACCCTCACCCGTACATCACTTATCTCGCATTCATATTGTTGAGAGCTAGTTGCCAACTTTGCATTACTGCAACATACCCACATAAACGCCAACCACATGGATGAACACACTTCACATACTCTGCCCTTAGCTAGAGGCAACTCAATCCACTATATTTCTCGCCCTTAAAATATTTTAATAATTTCTGCTTCTTTTGGAACTGATTGTTTCTGCATTCTGGGAACAACTGTCAGAGAAATTATACACTCGAACCTCTCTTTATCTGTCCCTATGCACAATGGTATACATGTGCATGTGAAGAGACCACTAGATGTGTAATAACCATGGCTCAAGTGCACCGGAGAGGGAGAGTCAAGACCCATAATCCGGTCCTTTGACTGCAAAAGGGAAGTGTAGACAGCAAAGATTGCTGACGTGTAGGAATATAGCTGGACATTCACACCCCATTTTTCAGGATCCAGATGGAATGCAACCAAGGCTCTCTCACAACACAAGGACTCGATTTGATCAGTGTGCCCGTTACCTCCAAAGTACCGTGCTCCTGGCATCCTCTCCAAATACTTGTTAGTGAAATGATTTCCTAGAGCTTTAGTGACTGCTTGGCTCGATGTCCTTCCATTGCCTCTATTTTTCCTTTTCTATAATATCCCATAAATTACGATCGACAGCTAACAGAGGCTGGTTTCCCATGATCTAACTACGGCTTTTCGACTAACAATGTCGGGACATGGACTGGGCTCGTGAAATGCATTGGAATGCAGTGACGATTGGATATTTACAGAGGGGAAGAAATATTAGAAGAAAATTCTGATTTCATGGGTCTTGGACTTGCAAGCCCTGTAAGTTGGTAACCGGTTTCTGAATTGGGCTCTGAGGAGAAGCTTCAACAGAAGACATGAGGGACTCATACTACTCGTATGTATGCTCGTGGGGAGATTCTGAGGCATAAACTGATGACCATTTTATTTGCTTGAGTTACCATTATTGCTCTGATTTCCATGATGAGGTTTCATTGGGGCCGTACTGACTCTCATCGAAGTTATTGCTCGATACACCGGCCTGCCATGTTGTGACAATGGGGAACCCTCCTCGTCTCTCCTCCTTTTCACTCTCGACTGTTATTGAGATGATGTTACGCACAGACCGCGGTCTTAACAATGCAATGGGCTCTTCACTCAGACGTTATTTTCTCAAATGGGCTCTCACTCAGATTATTATCCTCTCACCCAGACTCTTGGTTTACGTTATGATAGGGATGCACATGTGTATACGTTCTGGCAGTGAATGCACAGGGTAGACACCATTTTCAACCATAGATTTGAAGATGTAGTGTTTTGCGCTGTGAGAGAGGGTAGTTCAGGCTGGTAAGTAACACAGAGCACCAGGATGAGCGTTACATAAGTTAGCGTTGTTCAAGGTAGGTCCAACGCGTTTCATGAACAATGGCAGAGTGAACATTATGGTAGCATAGCATTATAGTATGGGCTAATACCATGTTATAGTGATAGCAGAAATGAACAAGGGTTTCAAGATTGCTCTAGTGACAGATCTGACCATTTAGAGAGGTAGCTCTGACAAATTCTGAGCAAGAATTGCTCTCATACCACTATTGGAATATGCAATCAATATGATAAGCGTAAATTCATCTATTATTTAGAAAGATGTTACATATAAATACATTATTTGACTCTTTGGATTCATCTTTCAAGTTTTTTTTGAAATCTTTTTTGATTGTTCAACTTTCATACTAGAAACTCTTAGCAATTTACTTGTGCAATAATATTAAAAATTAATAGTGAATAGGTATACTTATAAAGATTTGTTCAAAAATTATATAGAATTGTTCAAAAATTATATAGAAGAATTTTGAAAATTTATGTAGAAAAAAATTGTAATTGCGCCTTTACAAATTTTAGTGATTTATTTTAAAATGTTAATTTGAATAATTACAATTATTATCAGATTTTTCTAATGTGTGGGTAATAAAAAATTATATTTTAATATAAAATAAAAAAATTGTTAATTATGTTAATAGGTTTGTTTATTTTGATATAAGTTTTTAATTATCAATAATTATTAGGTATATGGTAGGGATTTAACCTCTATAGAATATTCTAAAATATTATTGGCAGTGAACACAAATTGAAGGTTGACATTAATCTTAAAAGTAGTTATGTCATCTTTTTCCCATTTTAATTAAATTGATTAATTAAAAAAGAAAAATGCCATATAAAATGAGTTATAGTTTTTGGGCATGTCGTATCTTCATAACGTGAAATGTATCATTCAACATGTGTTTTGATGATTTTTATTATAGATATATGTTTTCAAGTGTTTTCTAGCCACAGTGATATCTTAAAGGTTATGGTTACATATTTATCATAACAGATTACTAATTACCATATGGCATAGTTGAAAAACTATCAAGAAAGTTCAATAACAAGAATTTATTATTTGTCCAAAAATTCCTAGAAGAAATATGAGGGAATTCGTAAACTACACATGAGTTAAAATATATCCCCTTTCCCTACTATGATAGAATTAACAAGCACATTACTATTAGAAGGTCAAGCATTATGTCAATTTAAGATATATTTTTCCCCATGAACAAAAAAAATGTGTTTCATATTCCACTTTGGATCAAAGAATGCGTCAACCAATACTACAAAATGTAACTTATAACGGTGAATAAAAAACCCATATCAAATTAACAGACCTTTCTTTTCTTATTTAAGGAGAAAAAATGTTAGTCTTTATATATATAAAAGAAATTTCAGGTTACATATTTCTTTTTCTAATCAGTATATATATTCGTCATAAATTTTTGGGAGTTACATAATGATTCTTTGTCCAAAAATATCTGAGAAGTAGTCCTTAGAAGAGTTATATAACAGTTCCAAGATAATACGTGAAAAGTGGTCTTTAGAAAATAACTTCTTACTTTATACCTAACATTTTCCAAAAGAAAATGTGAAAACTGGTAATTATATCAGTATGTGTAAACTCGATCTTATGAAGAGTAGCAAAGGTTAAAGGATGGAAATATTGCCTATGTTAGTCCTAGTTTCATGATTATATGCAACATAAAAAATTACTCTTGGATTTTTCCTAACTTCTATTTTTGAAAGCCTGTCTGTGATGTGATTTTGTTTTCTGTAGATGTGTTTGCATTTGATTTGCTAAAAAGTACCTTCAACTAATCGTATGTGCGTCATCCAATTTGTTAACAATGGAGCATAGAAACTAGTGAGGCTTGAAACCTAGTCAATGATGCACCTAGGATCCCAGAATACCTGTAATTCATTGATGTTGAGCCATTTTGTAGTAATAAAGCTATAATTTCTTCCCTGTTGTTGGAGCCCTTGCCTCCCCCCCACCAGAATGATAGTATGTGACTGGTTCATAAATAATGAGAGCACCATAGCCACAATTATTGTTAGAGAAAACTCCATCAAAAGCACCAACCTCGACACTTTGCCACAAATCCAAAGCTTCCGCCTTTCTCGGTTTCTGTACTTTTTTTCTATGTCCAATTTTTGAGAAGTAAGTCGCAATCCCCAAAAATTATTCCTCACATACACCCTTTTATTCTAAAAAATATTTCAATTCCTACATCGTCAGATGCCCCAAAAAATGTAGAGTGGTAAAGTGCAATGTTCTTTATGAGATTCGAACCATTATTTAAGGCATGACTCCATAGAATTAGAATTTCATGTAACCACAATCCCTAAAATGTTTAGGACAAAATTCCATATATCTTTTGCTATAGGACACCTCATAAATAGGTGAAGAACATCCTCTGAGTTCTGCATACAAAGGGAGAAGATGCTAGTTCTAGAGAAACCTCTATGGGTAAGATTCTCCCAAGTGAGAATTTTGTTGTGCAAGGAAAACTGTCCAAAACACTTGAGTTTTAGCAGAAACTCCCTAGACCAAAGTTTTTGAAACTAGATGTGATCCTCTGTTGTGGGTAGAGAGTGTAAGATACTCTTGTGTATTTCTCTGACATAAATCAAATTCTTGTGTGTTTGTCCTGCCCATGTCATCTGATCTAGCTCGTCTAAAATATATATCCATGTAACATTAATTTGAGATATGTATTGCTCCCACTCCGTGGCCATACAACTAATAAGACCAACTTCATTCGTACTAAGCTAGGACTGAAAATAAAGAGGATGTTCCTGAAGAGTAACAATATGAGAAAGATAAATGATACCTCTACTACGTAGATTTAGAAGGAAAGGTGTCGATAGGGAACGATTTCCCTACAAACCCCGAATAGCATCCAAACCTATTTCGACACGAGATCCATTCCCTATGTCCCAACAAAGGACCCCAAATATCCAGTGCATGTTCCTCATCATGCTTCACCAAATGAGGGAGCATATATGTGATTTTCACGCCATCCTCGATCCATACTTCATAATCCTTATATCTCAGGTACTTACATCTAATGATTTGTGACCAAATTCCCCTTCCAGTTATTCCTCTCCATAAGATTTGGTAGATTAAAGCCTCATAGAAAGAAAGCATGTCCAATATCCCCCAACCCCCCTCATCGACAACTTTAGCTAACTGTGACAAGCGAACTAGGTGAGTTTTTGCACATTGATTTGAACCGGTCCACAGGAATATAGCAAAAATTACATCTATATTATGAATTATTTCCATTTGCAACATATAGAAATGCATCTAGTATACCGAAAGAGACTCTAAAACAGATCTTATCAAAATGAGTTTGCCACCCATGGTAAGCCATATGAATGAACACTTTGCTAATTTACCAAGAAATTTCTGAATAATCCAACCCGGGTCTGAATTCAGATAGTGGTTAGGCTTAATGTGGAAATCTAAATAAAAAAATCCATAGTCCAAGGGTTGAGATGTAATGCCAAAAAATTAACAAATATGTAAAGTCACCTCTTCATCTTGATGAGCGGAGATCAGTTTTGTTTTGTACTTATTCATATGAAGTCTAGATGCAGAGTCAAAGGTCGAGAGGAGATGATGAAAGTGGGATCATTCTAAGATACTAGCCTCTCCACCAAAGAGAATATTGTCGATAAATATCATATGAGAAATTTGGATTTGTCTATTCATCTTAATGTCCTTAATCAGTCCTGAATCTTAGAATTTAGAAGTCCTCCTAGTAAGTGCTTCCATGATGAGCAGAAAAAGAATGGGAGACAAATAACATCCTTGATGCAGACCTCCGTATTCTTTAATAAAGGTTGTTAGAAACCTACTTATCATGACAACAAAATCAGCAGTGATCACGCATGCTATAATCTAATTTATGTTCGAATGAGTGAGACCGATTTTATGTAAAATTAGTCTAAAAAATTCCCAATCAACATTCTCTAATGCTTTATTTAGATCAATTTTCATTAAACAAGAATTTAGGTTCTGCACCTTAATAGAATGAATGCATTCCTACGCAATAGCGACAGTGTCTTGTTTCTGTCTCCCCTCTAGAAACCCAAATTTCTCTAGAGAGATATGGTCCAATAGATAAATCTCAAGTCTGCATGCAATGAGCTTAGAGATCATTTTGTAGGTCGAGTTACAGAGGGAGATGGGGCAAAAATCTTTGAAAGAAATAGGATACTTCTTTTTTGGAATTAACGTGATAAAAGTAGCATTTATGACTCCAAAGATAAAACCATTGATCCTATACTTTTCAGCCACCCCTAGAAGTTCTAAGGACATAAGTTGAAAGAAATGAATGTAAAATTCCAACCCCCATCCGTTCGGGCTAGGGAATTTTTCCCTGGCATATGCAAGGAGAACGCTATGAATTTCCTCTTTCATAACCAGTCTACCCAATATATCATGCTCAGGCTCATGCATCAATTATGTCATATGATTAATGAAATCTATTTGTGAATGTGCCGAGAGGTCTATAGCAGAGAAAAAACACTTGAAGAGGCGAAGGGAAGCCAACTCGATATCCGACTAAAAAGTGAAAATAGTATCCCCATCAGAATGAATTATCCAAATGTCATTTTCACTCCTCCTCATAGAGGAAAATCTATGAAAAAGCTTTGATTTCTTGTCACTGACTGCTACCCACGTAGCCTGACTTTTAAGGCACATGCCTCTTCCTATAAATTGTAAATAGATCTCTTCCTTGCTTCCAATTCAAAAATTTGTACTTTGTGTCCTTCAGAAGAAAATAATGGGTCTTCTGTATTATAAATATCACACATGGTTGCCTCAATAGAGTCCAATTGGAGAGATGCAACTTTTTCTATTTCAAAACCAATTTTCGGACCTCCCTCTTCAATATTTTAAGTTTGTAGTAGAGTTGATTCATATGGGACAAACTTTGATGTATATAAGGAGCATTCCAAGAGCGATGGAAAGTCTCTTTGAAGTCCTTATGATCCAAATGTGAATGGTTGAATTTAAATGGAAGAGTCTTATGACAGGATTCCCTATCCCGAGAGAGCAGGATCAAAAGATGATCAAAGTTGAAAGAAGGAATTATTGAGGAGCATGGATCCATCAAACCCTCTATGGGATAATATTTAACTATAAATCTATCGAGCCACTTAGAAATGCATGCATTCCCCAACCAAACATTGTTCCAGGTGGGAATGAGCTTAGGTGGAGAAATGTCGTGCGAGGATAGAGAATTGAAAAATGAAACAAAATGGGACTCCAATAAATTAGACTTGGCCTTAACCCCCCATATCTCATTACAATCCATAGTGAAATTCAAGCCACATTCCACTCTGAGATAATTCAAATCTAGCAACCCAGAGTCTAAAACCTAGTCCCAAAAGATTCTCTTACCTAAATATGGAGCGTACGTATTAAGGATTCATACATGGAAAGGTAAACTCCGCATGTCCCCTGAAAGGAAAATCCCTTCACCAGTCAAGTATGCCAAAAAATTATGTCTTGAGGGTTTCCATGCCACTGCTAAACCTCCAGAAAGAACACAAGAATTTGATGCACAAACAAGCCACCCAGGACAAATTTGTCACAGGATTTCTCAAGTCCTCTCCTAAGGAATCATGGTTTCTTAAAGTAGAATAACATCTAGCTTGTATATGTTTATAAGCCCTTTAAGAGAGCACACTTTAGGATCGACCCCCATTGCCCTAATGTGAAGGAACAAAATGATCAATAGGAAACCAAGGAGTCATGCTCACCCACTCTAAGGACCCGAGGAGCATAACAGACAACTGCCAAAAAATAACCTAGGGAGGAAGGTGAGGACATGTCTTCCAAAGGGATGGCCAAATTCAAACAAGAAGCGAGTTTCTTTTATCAGGTAGGTTTAATTTTATGAGGAATCGATGAAATGCCCGGAGCTCAGACTGGAGGGGTAGGTCCATTCCCATACCCCTCCCTCAAGTGGAAAAAGGATTAATTAATGGTTAGTGGATCCATCCCAACCAAGTCAGAGAAGTAAAGTGATTCGAGATTCCAATCTGGGGAAATGGGAGAAAGCAGGGACGCCAACACAAAATTTACAACTGATGAGGGGGGAGTAGAAGGAAACTCCATGCCACAGTCAATGGGAGTTTGTAGCAAACGTGAGATAGGAAAGACACATTCATAAATCAACAAGGGGATAGGAGTAGTTATGGGTTGGGAAGGAAGCAGAGAAGCCCCACCTGGAGGAAACATTTGAGGATAGTCATCAGGGATTGAAGTAGGAGAAGAACCTACATCATGAGGCAAAATGAAACCTGCGAAGGGAATAAAGTTACCTAAGACATCAAGATGACCACTCGATGGATGTTTAGAGTCTAAACCATCATATGTGTCATCCATAGGAGGTTGAGGGCATCTCTAAGAACCATTATTATGACCAAATTGTAAACGGATCATGTAGGATGAAAGCAAATGCCCTATGGAATGGAAATACAAACAATGATAGGGAATCCCTTAGAAATAAATGTTCAACCTGTGAGTGTATGTTCCCCATGATATATCTAGCGAGGATAATAATCCCCCTCTGAAGTCAACTTCAATAAGAACCCATGCAATCTTCTTGTACATCTGTCCAATATTCTCATCATCCCAAAAGTATAATTTTCTGATGGAGTTGGCAATACTAGAAATCACTGCGGGATGCCGAGGTGTTTCCTTGTGTGGGCTGAAACTCGATTTCCATTTCTGAAGGATAATAAAACCCCTTCCTTTCATCCAGGGGAAACCTCCTATGGATGACACATATGAGCTCTGTGTCTGCCTCACTATGAAAATGAAAGCACACCCAACCTTTGTGAATCGTATTTATTCTCGATTGATAGTCAAGTTTGGGAATCCAAAATGTAGACATCCATTGATATATTCAGTCCCATGTCATATGAATAAATTACCACTATCCGTGAAGAGCATGAATTTTCAGGTGCTTAATGTTGTCCTAGAGACACTCTATTTTAAGATTCCCATGCTTTGGCGTGGTAATCAATTTCAAGGCTTTCAAATAATCCCCAAAACCTTTCCTGTGGGGAAAAATCCCAGATTCTTATGTTACCTCCATAAAAGTTCCAAGGAGGGCCTCAGACCTAGATAACTGAGGTTGTTCACTTCACTCGTTAGGTTGTGCCCGTTTTTCTGCCTTGATCGTTATTGTGATGTATTCTTCAGGATGAGATTAGGTGTGAATCTGCATGTTGTAATAGTGGTAGAAGTACCCAAAATTTTAGTGACAGATGTGAGAGAGAAAATAAGAAACTTGTAGGGAATGCCACCTCAGATCTGGGTCCACAAACTTCAATGATGATCCCCTCAAGTGGCCCGCATTTGAGATGAAAGAAAACGACGAGATGGTATGTTGATTTCCCCAAGGCAAATACGGAGGTGGTACAACTAGCTGAGACCGTAAAGGAATCTAATAGCACGTCTAATCTAGGCCCACAGAGGAAAACAACTAGTTGAAATTTGTGTGTAGAAAAGTGTCTACACTAAAAATTGAAAGCCCTCGTTGTAGCCTGAAAACCTCAATGGTATCTCTGAAACTATAAGGAACCTAGCTGAGGAGAGTTTCAACTATAATATCTATCCCCCAAGTGAAGAAATGTAATGATTGTCTCTCAATTTGTTAAATTAGGGGATTATCCTCTTCTAGAAGTCTCGAGTCTTGTTGCATAAAAAAGAGAAGATGATAATCAAGATTCTTGATCAATGAAGAGTAGCGTTGTGACCCTGTTTGTGCTAATTTATGTTGTTCCTCCCCTCTCTTGCTCCTTTTCAGTTAATATCCATGAATGATCCTTCCATCTCTAGTTCCCTATGCTACGAAGAGAAACCAAGAACAAAAAACAAAAACACTACACTACCACAGAAATCGCCTACATGGTCACATTCAATAGTTATACGCCTAGTTATAAGCCTATAGCCAACATATACCATTGTAGATTAAAGTGGAACATAGTGAGCCTATGCATCCATCTGCTGCATCCAAATCTATGTAACCCGAAAGCTTCTTTTATTACTCTGTAACAATATGGAAACTAGCTGAGACATGTATCAACAATAATACCAGTCCCCCAATTGCAAAAATGTAACGATTGGATCTCATTTTGTGAAGTTTGGTTATTTACCTCTTCAGGATGCCTAGAGTCTTGCTGCATAAGAAAAATAAATCTACAATTTGCCAAATATCAGAGAGAAATAACATTGAGATAATTGTAGTCCCAATTTGCTCCATCCATCACTGGCTCCGATGTAATATTATATGACCCAACGTATAAGTCTTTTGTTCACCAAGATTTCAGACCAAGGAGGAGTAGCATTATGACCCTGAGTTGTATCCTTTATTATTTCTGTACCTATGTTGAACTATTCATTTATTTATGACACAATGTTTCAGAATGAGCCTATTGTATGTTGGTTTATGTTGATCCTTCCACCTCTAGATCCTTTTTAGTTCAATCGTTGACTATTCCTTCCATCTCTAGTTCCCCAACAACTTGTATCCCTGCTGACCAATATGAATCAGACCTTTCTTTATTACTATCCCATATAAGAAATTATCCCATTGAGAACTCTATCATAATTGAATTAGTGTCCCATATAATAATTTTTTCCATTGATCTCTATCATAATTGAATTAGAAAATTGACCTTAAAAACTGTTGATACAAAAATGGCTAAAGGCCTCATCAAAATCCAATTCCCAAACGGTTAATATTACAACATTAATGAGTGCATATTAAACTAGAAAACTCAGTTGAGTTTAGGAACACAACTTATTATAAGATCTATACTTCCTTGATCGAGCACCTATATTCTAGGAACTTCAAGTAGTAGGTTCAAAGGAAATAATTTCACATGTTAACCTCTATCCAAAAAAGAAGAATAAGAAGCCACCTTGTGAACATTTGAATCAACCATGCCCTTAAACATTTTCAACTCCAAAGAAAATATAGATCCTAATGAAAAAAATTAATCCACAACAATGAAAGAATGGATTGATAAGCTATTATATTCTAACCAATCTAAAAGAATCCTACAATGAACCCAAAAAGTAGACAAATGAAGCACTGGACGAGAAGGAGATAGATCATTATATGATTCAGTGACTCCAACAAAGTAGAGATTTCAACCAAGAGAATATGACTAAAACGCCACTACACTTGAAGCTTTAACTACAGGACTAGAAAAAGGGTCGTCCATTCTCATCAATTAATTAATCTCTAATCTAGTTACCACTAAAGTAAAAACACAAACGCTATGATAAAGGCCCATTATATAGCACATGAAGTATTTACGTATATCCCCCTTTCATATCTTTGGTGACACAAAAATCATATTATATCATAGCTTTGGCTCTAATTCAAGTTCCTCTAGCATCCTAGTTGATGAAGTCAAAGATTGAATAAGAGAAATTCTTTAGGGGACAATCTTCAAACCATCAACAACTAGAGTACTCGCTCTAGGAATTAAAATTTGACAATGTATTATAAATAGTGAGTGGTCATGTTTGGTGATGGAGAGAAACCCACACCTCGAACATCATCACCCTTATTACCAATGGATAAGCCCACATCCCAGGAGATGATAGGAGTCTCCCTAAAAAAAATTAGAAGATACCAAAATCCACTAATTGTTGGCTTTGTGGTTAAGAGTACATTATTGAACCAAGATATTTTTGCATTTTGTGGATAAGCTTACTTGGAAAAATCTCATAGAATATCAATAGGCACATGACCAAACTTGTAGCTAAATATAATCATCTCATAGTAATTTGCCTGAGAGCATTTCTACTTCCCACACTTTAGTGATTTTTTTTTTATAAACCGCCCTTCAAGTTCAATTCACTAATGATTCTTTGATAGCACTCAAGCCTTTACTATAATATATATGTGTAACAAATGCTCGAAAAGCAACTATAAAAACTACAACTCCATGATTGTCACCAAATAATAAAAATGTTTCAATTAAAGAAAAAAACGAAATCTGAATTTCCAACCTAAATTAAAACAACTTACTTCACAATTCTCCAACCTTTTGATGATAAAAGAGGGAAAAAAATCCATCTTCAATGGAGAAATGTTGTTAACCTTCATAGGAAACAAACTCCTCTATACTTTTTTTTTTAATACACAACCACATATTTGAGTAAAAGGGTTTTCATGTAAAAACACAATTATACAAAATTTGATCTTCAGCATCCTCCATAATCTACTCATGAAGGAAAAAAATATCCTTTTTCAGTGATGCTTTGTTCATTTAAGGAATTCCATACTCCATAAATATCCCCACTAATCTCATTGTCGGACCTCTCCTTAATAGTCGAGCCCTGCCGGACCTCTCCTTATCAGTCGAGCCTGCAAATGCAATTCATTACTTCATGAACACCATCTCTAATCTAATGGCTATGCCTCGATTGGCCTCCACAACCAGCGCTATTAAAATCCCTTGTCACCTCAGCTCACCCTTCTTTGGCACCTTACCTCCCTCCAATGGCATGGATAACCTTCTGAATATTAAGTAGAATACACCCCATTTACAATCTATATAATCAAGATAACACGTATAAACAATATAACAAATATATCTTACACAATTTTTTGAGTATGTATACTAAATAAATGTGATTTTTAGAGTAGCGCTAATTTTGTTTTGTGTATGCACGTCAGATAAATAGGGTTTTGTGAGATTATAAGTTAAAACACAAAAAGAAAGAAATAGTTTGATGTTTTCTGTCATCCTATGGATGGGCTACAATACGACTAACAAGCAACGAGAGTGCTCAGTAAAAATGTATATGTTGATTTTGATGAAAAAGAAATTGACTATAATTTGTATTGTTTACAATATAAATTTAAGACTGGTGAAACATTAACACCCTTTAATTGTTATTTCTGGCAATACTCACCGGTGACCTTCATTATCTCGTGAGACAAGCCAAGACACAATGACAGAATAATGCATAATGTCATAATGCGTATAAGTGTCCTGAAGCTTTTTCCTCATATTTTTCCTTCTTTGGAATTAAATGCCCCTTACAAACTTGGAACGCTTGGGTGGAACTTACTCCATTTATTATTCGTTATCATCTGAACTCTTATGCATGGCTTTACCTTTTGTTTTAGACTCGTTTTATTTCAACATTTACCCATTGCTACTGATCAGCCCGAGACCAACCAAACCGAAGAAGCCACCATCTCATGGCTGACAAAGAATGAAACTGAAAAGTGGAGCAGAGATTGCTCTTCTCAATATTCCGAAAGACTAAATAGGTTACATTGTAAACATCAATAATAAATGACTGAAGTAAAACTCGACACCTATGGATTCGAAATCAAGTAAAACTAAATTTCTTATGACACCTAACAGATAATAGAACTAAATGTAATGAAACCTAACCAGAAACTAACTGACAATGAGATTGATACCTCAACATCCCCTCCTAATCTCAATTATTACATGTAGTGACACTTACAATGCCTAGCTGTTCACTTTGAAATTCAAACACATTCTTACCCAATGGATTTGTGAAAATATATGCTAGTTGATCTTTGGAACCACAAAAATCAAGTACTATGTCCCCAACATTGACAAGCTCACATATGAAATGAAAACGAGTGTCAATGTGCTTGCTCTTTTTGTGGGAAACATGATTTTTTGATAAAGAGATTGCTAAACTGTTATCACAATAGATTGGAGTTGGCTCCTTCTGAATATTTAAAATATCTTTCAATAATATTCTCAACCACACAACTTGACAAGCTCCTGAATTTGTTGCTACATATTCTGCCTCTGCAGAAGATATTGAAATGATTGATTGTTTCTTGGATGCCCATGAAATCAGATTGGTTCCCAGATGAAAAGCATACCCTGAGGTGCTTTTGCAATCATCTAAACTGCTGCATAATCGCTGTCTGTATACCCTGAAAGTGAATTTTTTTTAGAATGTGTATAAAAGAAACCATAATCTATTGTCCCTACAATATACCTTAAGATCCTTTTTGCAACCTTCCAATGAGAAATCTTAGCTGACTGAATAAACCTGTAGACAAAACTTACTGCAAACATAATATCAGGTCTAGTTGAAGTGAGATATAACAAGCTACCAGCTAGTCTTTTATATAGTGTGGAATCAATTGGTGGTTCTACATCTTCTTCTCTTAGTTTTGTGCCTTAAGCAATTGGTGTATCTATAGGTTTTCAACTGGTCATTCTAAACATTTTGATGATATGAGTGGCATATTTTGCTGACCGACAAAAAATTCATGAGAAGATTGGTGAATTTCAATGCCTAAGAAGTATTTCATGACTCCTAGATCTGTGATATCAAACTCTTTTTGAATTTCTGCTTTGAAATCTTCTAACATCAAATTTCATGTGTAAAGAGGATCATCTACATAAAGACATACAATCAGAATTTTACCTTCATGCATTTTGGTATACGAAGTTGGCTCATGATTGCTTCTAAGAAACCACTTTTGATGAGACATGTGTCAATGCGACTGTACAAAGTTCTTGGAGCTTGTTTCAAACCATAGAAGGATTTCTTCAATCTGTATACCTTATGCTCCTATCCTGGAACTTCAAAACCAGGAGGTTTCTCTACATAAACTTCTTCCTACAATATACCATTTAGGAAAGCAGATTTTACATAAAACTGATAGACTTTCCATTTGTGTTGAGATGTCATGGACAAAATGGTTCTGACAGTGTCTAACCTTGGTACTAGAGAAAATGTTTCACCGTAGTTGACACCAAACTGTTGTGAGAATCCTTTGGCAACCAGCCATGCCTTATGTTTATCAATTTCTCCTTTTTCATTCAACTTGGTCTTATATACCCATTTTACACCAATTCTAATTTTGTCTATTGTGAGATTAGCTAATTCCCAAGTTTGATTCTTCTCTATGGCAAGAATTTCTTGGTTCATTGCTTCTACCCAATGCTTTTCTTTAACTGCTTCTTCAAAATGAGTTGGTTGAGATGAAATAAATGAAAACATATTATGCTAGTCAAACTCATTCTCATGCTCACATATTTCTCTGACACTTCTTGTTTTCTGATTGTCTTATGAATATTTTGAATCACTTGTAGATTCACTATTTGAAGATGTACCATTTTCATAATGGTATGGCTATTCTTCAACCTGCAATCCTGGTGGTTGTGGTGGATAAAAAGATTGACTTGAAACTTCATCAACTTGATCATATCAAGCTTTATTTAAAAAAAAATAACATCTCTGCTTAAAACAAACTTCTTTGTAACTGGATTATAAAGTATGTAGGCCTTTGACTACTCACTATAGCCTACCAAAATACATCTTTCACTATTATCATCAAGCTTCTTCCCTAGCTTCTCAGGAACATGTGAAAAAGCTATTGATCCAAAAATTCTAATGTGAGATACATTTACCTTTTTACCGTCCTATTCTTCTTGGGGAACTGTGTCTTTGAGAGTAGTTGTTGGAGATCTATTGAGAACATACACTGTTGTCGAAACTACTTTAGCCCAATAATTGTTTGACAACTTCTTCTCATGAAGCATACATCTGGCCATGTTCATGATTGATTGATTTTTCCTTTATGTTACTCCATTATGTTGTGGAGTATATCTTGTTGTCTTCTGCATTATGATTCCTTGTTGTTGACAAAATGCTTTGAAGTGATTGGAGTTGTACTCTCCTCCTCTGTTGGATCTGAGTACTTTCAAAGGCTTTCCACTTTGCTTTTCTACTTTTGCTTTGAATTCTTTGAACCTTGAGAATGTATTTGATTTGTTTTTGAGAAAATACACCCATGTCTTCCTGCTATAATCATCAATGAATGTCAAAAAATAAAAACTACCGCTAATAGACTGTGTCTACAATGGACCACATATATCTATATGGAAAATCTCTAAAGGATCTTTTTCTCTAGGGTAAGATGTGGGAAAGTTGTCTCTTCTATGCTTCGACATAACACAAATTTCACAATTACAATCTTTTTCATTCATAGTAGGAAGACCAATGACGATTGACTATTTATGAAGTTGACTTAGACTCTTGAATGGTATGTGGCTATATCTAGAATGCCATAGCTAAGACTCATCTATTCTTGACACATTGTGTATAAAAGGCTGTGAGAAATTTCGACTTCTAAGAGTCAAAGGAAACATCCTATTCTTGGTTTTCTCAACCTTAGCTATCAGTCTTCTATTGGGAGGTTTGTTGTAGATATAACATGTGTTCCCTTGAAATATTACATCATAACCATGTTCCATCGGTTCTCCTATACTAATGAGGTTACACTTTAGATTTGGAACATAATAAACATCACGAATGTATGTCTGCTGATTATGTTTAGTAAGAATAGGAGCAATGCCTTTTCCTTCAACTTTAATGCAAGAACGATCTCCAAGAGTAATTTCTGATGTTATGGAAGCATCAAGATAAGAAAGCATATTTTTGTTACCTGTCATATGATTGTTGCAGCCACTGTCCAGCAACCAAATATCCTTGTTGTGAGTGTCTTCAGAAAGATTGCATGAAAGAAACATTATTTCAAAGGATTCTCCTTCATTGTTGGAGAGATGGACATTGCCTTTGTGCTGATCTAATTGTTTCCTTTTGCATTCATGTTCATAATGCCCAAATTTCTTGCAGTAATAACACTGGACATTATATTTTCTCCAAGGTCTGCTTCTTTGAGTTTGGTTTTGTGGAGGTCTCCACTGCTCTGTTGCATGATGATGTTCTGATCTACCTCTGCTTAGCTTGTTGCCACCTCTATATCCTCTACCTCTGCCTCTGCCAAAAGAAAGTTGTGCTTTGAAAGCTTTTTCCATGGAATCTTCTGTTGAGTCTTGTTTCATGATTGTTCTACTGAAAGTTGTAAGATCTTTGGAAGATCTTTGGATTCCATAATGGTAGTTACAATCATGTCATATTTCTTGGACAAACTTGGAAGGATTTTCTGAACATTTTTCTCACCTGAAATGGTTTCACTGATGCGCTTGATTTGATTGACTATTCCCACAACTCTAGTCATGAACTGATCCACATTTTCTGTATGAGTCATCTTTAGGGTTTCAAACTGTAATTTCAATGTCTGTAATTTACCTGTCTTTACTGTATCATTACCTTGATACGCAACTTTCAATATTTCCCAAGCTTCCAGTGTTGTGGATGTGCTAGTTATCTTGTCGAAAATAGAGTCATCGACTGAGTTTTGAATCCAACATTTTTCTTTGTGTTCTTTTTTTCTGAGTTCAGTCATGCATTCCTTTAATTATTAGCCATGGCCGCCCATGCTTCTTGAGTTGGCTCTACATAGGCAATCTGAAGTGTATCCCAACACTCTTCAGCTTGCAGGAACGTGTTCATTCTCAAAACCCAAAACTCATAATTTTTACCAAGCAAAGTCGGCGTCTCTTTAAATGCAAAATATGCACCTTTTCTTTTAAATCTCTTTTATAAATCCTTTTCCTTTCCAAGTTTTAAAAAACAAAACTAAAAAAAGTTCTTGTTCTTTCCAAGTTTTAAAAAACAAAAGTTCAGAGAGAGAGATAAAAAACAAAAAAAAAAAATTTTACTTTCCGCATTTTTATTAAAAAAATGAAGTTTTACAAAAAAAAATTACAAACTCATTTCAGAAAAACCTTTTCAACTTCACGCATACCTCAATTGCGCATATCATAAGGTTTTTAAAAGATCTTTTAAAAAATCCTTTAAAGAATGAATACGTGAACTTTCGAAAAGAAATACCTCGCTACCTCATAAAACAATCTTGAATCTCGTGCCTTCGTTTGAATTTCGCTAACGCGACGGGTAAGGATGGTGATATTGTGTGCTTCCTCTCTTCTCGATAATTGAATTTCGCTAACGCGGCGGGTAAGGATGGTGATATTGTGTGCTAACTCTTTTCTCGCTAATTAAAACCAGCGTTAGTGCTTTAACGCACTGTTCATCACTACCATGGGACGTTAATCAATTGGTGCAATGAAAGCTCACTAATGCACTGCTCGTTTGGCTGCACAACTTTAGTACGCTCTGTTTTGACTCTTGGACAACTTTAATTTTTATAAAAAAATTGCAGGTTTTTCTTCAATGCAAACTTCTCAGCAACCTTTCAACGATTTCGAAACAACTTTCCTTTTTTTGCAATTGGAGGCGGCGTCTTACAGCGGTTTCACTTTGCTATGATCGCTGTAGTGAATTTTTTTTTGGGGTGACTACATAGACATATGAAATGCTACTCTCAACGAATTTTATGTAACCTTAGTCTAACTCTGTTGCTCTCTCAAAGAGTCTTACGCAGTCTAACCTCCTATACCATGACAAATAATGAAACTGAAAAATGGAGCAGAGATTGCTCTTCTCAATATTTTGAAAAACTAAATAAGCTACATTGTAAACATTAATAATAAATGACTGAAGTAAAACTGACACTTATAAAGTAAAACTCAAATAAAACTAAATCGCTTTTAACACCCAGCAGAGAATATAATTAAATATAATAACAACTAACCAACAATTAACTGAAAACAAAATTAATATCTCAACAATAACCCTTCCTCAATATGTAAAAGCAAAACAGTATCCTCTCTTCTTCTTGCTAGCTTTATCATTGTCCGGGTGAAAGGATCCATTATTACCATTGGAGTAGTTGCATTTCCATATAGAAATCTTGAAAGAAAAGCTAACTTCAAATTTGGGGGAAGAAAATTCGAGGAATAATTATTTTTCCACCCCAATATTCCACTCGAAATAACATAGTCTAGATAGGAAAAAAAAGAAACATCTATTATTAAATTACTTTGTGCAAATGAATCTGGGCAATCTATGTTTGTATACTAGGTTAAACAGTAAGAAAAATTACAAATAACTAAATTAGTATATTCATTTTAATTACAGATTTAGTAAGAATTGAGAGATCAAATATATTAAGTGTAATTATTTTTGTAATACAAAACTTAAAAAAAATTACATATCTCTAAAAATTTGATATATATATATATATATATATATATATATATATATATATATATATATATATTCTTTCTTTAAATTAAAATATATATATATATATATTCTTTCTTTAAATTAAAATTTTAAATATATGTATAAAAGGATTCAATTCCTTCAAAATCCCTTAAACACATGAAATAAAATAATTTAAACATTATTCCAACAATTATTTGTTACATTTAAAATTAATTAATCCTTAATAAAAAGTCAAATAACATACTTGAAAATGCTATAAAAATTTAAATTTATTATATATGTGTGTGTTTTGTTGAAAGTGAAATAATTTAGTTAAGATGAGTATTGGGATATTTTATTTATGGATTACATTGTCCACATTAAAGATGTTTTTTAATTAATATATTTTAAAATATTACTTAATTTTATATATTTATGATGCACATTAATTTTTTTAATTACTATTAATATTTTTAAATTTCAAACAATAAATTTTAATTTAAGAATTGAATTAATCACACATCTCCCTCTTATTACTATGATTATAAGTAAGGAATTGAATCTTTTTGTGTTTTTTCTAAAGTTGATATTAAAATAAATTAGCTAACATGGATATGAAAATAATTTATTTACTTATCCAAATGAAATATGAAAATATAAATAATATCAACTTTATTTGTTTTTTTTTGTTTTAATTACATTAAAAAGAATTTTCAAAGTTCATATTTCATATAAATATGGAAATACTTTTACCCTAACTTATTTGTATTGGTTGTAATATCAAGAACCAAAGCACAATTAATGTGGAACTACATTTTATAATAGTTTTAATTAAAACTAACAAAATGTGGATTTTTTTTTTTATTATAGCCACATTATTTTTTTATTTTAAAATTAATTTAGTTTTACTTTACAAAGTGCATGTGCCACCCTCCATGTTTTGCATGGACAAAATTACACCCTTAATTAGAATAATATAGGTTTATACTTTTTTAATGTAGTAGTGTTGTCTTGTAATTTAAATGGTTAGTATATGGGTATATGTATTAATTGATAATAAACATTAATACATTTACTTCATTATAGATTATAAATAAGAGTTAATTAATTTTATTTCCAATAGTAATTATTATTACTAATGATAAAAAGAATTAATATACAAGTCAAACAAATATAAATTTTAGAAAAATATATTAAAATATTCTTAATAATGAATCTTCACTCCATCTTATCATGCGAAATTTTAATTTATAAATAAAATTTAATACATAATCATAAACCAATACAATAATTTATCATACTACTTAATTCTCATAATAAATATCCATATGATATATTTGTTTTTTAATATATACCCACACATATATATTTCAAAACATACATACCCATTAACATAATAATTAGAATATCTATAATTCTCAACTGAAAAATTTTAAAAATAAAATTTTCCTTTATATGGTATTTGTTGGACATAGTAAAGTGAACTGACCATAGTATTGGTTGGAAACAGTAAAGTGAACTGGCCAGGTCGATGTCGCGTGTCCACATTCTTTCTTTGTGATGTGATTTCCATGCATTTTCCTTTCGGTGCAATTACAACTACAAATTTAACATATATTTAATGTGGTATCATTGAAGGAAGTTCCGTCAAGCTTGCTATCTTTCATGGATACCGGAATATTCGGTGTTAGTTTCATCGGTCCACATTCACGCTTTATGAATGTCAATTCCGTGTATTGTTGTTGTTAGTTTCATCGGTCCACATTCACGCTTTATGAAGGTCAATTCCGTGTATTTTTACTGTGGTGCGGGAGAGAATTCCTAAATATCTGTGGGCTATCTCATAACAAATTATGTTACCAGTGGCCAATCAGTAAATTGACACTGACACCGATGGAGATCTTTCTTGTGACAGAAAAGATACGATCACGATTTTTGCAGTGGAATTGGCATTGATAAACGCCCATTGAATCATATTTCGCAATCGGATTGGATGTGTGTTAGTGTAAATCATTGGTATTTGACAACTCCCTTTACGGTTTTCAAAAGTGTGATTTTTTTTTTGCCTGGCCTCCCCGCCCATCTCACGTGGACTTTCTCGTTCGCAGAGGTGGGTGTGGACTTTTCGGTTCCGAAGGGCAGCTTCTTGTCAGTTTCGTTCCCAATGGAATTTGGCTCTTTTGATGGAATTAGTATTTTGGTTCCCAGTGGACTTTGGCTCTTTGTTGGAATTAGTATTGAGTACAGTTTCGCTCCATTGGCTCTTTGGTTGGAATTAGTATTTTGGAATTAGTTGGAATTTGGCTTTTTGGTTGGAATTAGGTAAATATACTAGATGTAGACTGAACAAATGCATTATGCATTATCATTAAGGAATTGACAAAATTAAAGGTAGAAATTATTTATTATTATTATTTATTTTGTAAGTTTGCTAGGATTACATTTTCATCACGTCTAACTTTTCACTCTTATCGGGAGATAGCACAACATTTGAACCCAAAACTTTTGATTCGGTGAGACTTCGTTTCCACAACCATTGCCATTTGAACTACCCCAAGTGGACTCATTAGTATTATTTATTGTTCACAATATATTATTTATTTTAAAAACAAAATTAGTAATATATATATATATATATATATATATATATATATATATATATCTTAAGCACAGATGTAACAATAGCCCAAGAATTAAATCTTGAGGTGCAAAACATAAAAAAATTGCACCTCCAAAGATTGTATCCCTCTAGATGATAGTTAAGATGAATCTCTCTCTCCCTATATATATTCAACCCCTTGAAAATCCTTTGAATACATGGAATAAAATAACTTAAACATGCAATTCCAATTACATTATATAATATATACACGTTTTATTATTATTATAAATAATCAAACTATAAAAGAATATGTAAATTGTTGACATTGAAATAATTTAATTAACATTATGATTAAAATATGACACTTGAAATGCTATAACAATGAGAATTTATTTTTTCGATTACTTTATATAATAATAATATTATTATTTAAACCATAATAGAATATGCAAATTGTTGCTATTGAAATAATTTAGTTAACATCGGCATTGAGATATTTTATTTATGGATTACATTCTTAACAAGAAGGTGTTTTTATATCTTTTATTTTTTTTTATAAATACCTTTCAATATTACTTTCATTTTTTTCATTCAATTACATTTTCTACTTTTTCTCCTTGCACGTTGAAATATTTTATTGTGGTTCATATATATACATATATATGTTTATGTTTTTTCTAAACTTGCTATTAAAATAAATTAATTAACATGGATATAAAAATAGCTTATATACATACTTATCCAATTGAAATATGAAAAAGTAAATATTATTAGTTTTACCTGTTTTTTCTTTTAATTAGTTTAACAGAATTTTGAAAGTTGATATAAAATTATCTCATTTCATATGGACATGGAAATATTTTATTTATAACTCAGAGTGAAATATTTTGAGAATGCTATAATATTTCCATTTAAAATGAGTTGTTATGTGAGGTTGGAGGTTCAAATCTCTTTGATTTACCTTTCTATAAATAGAATTAATATATCCACTTTACCATAAAAATGTTTAACTAGTTACAATAAAACGGGTCAGTGCCATGGCATACTAATATGGCATGATCAATAAGCCATAACTCATGTTCATATGACATACTTTCAATCAATCAATTTAATGAAAAGGGTAAAAGGGAAGAAAGCGATGTCTTTTCAGATAAATATGAACCTTTCATTTGTGAGTTCTGCTAAGAATATTCTAAAATATTCCATGGAGGTTAAATCTTTGGCATCCACCTAACAATGATTTATAATTAAATTAAAATTTTAGAGGCCTTGTTAAAAATAAATAAAGATGTTTATTGGCATAATTAAAAGTTAGAAGACAACACTATATCATATTATGGATGAAAGAGTACATGCAGATTAGTAGGTGAGTTTCATTAGGGAAACTAATCTATATCTAGTTTATCAAATAGTATTCTAGAAAGGACATGGAAAAGAACTAATGTCTGAGTGTTTACCAAAATAACCATATAAAAAAATAGCAAAAAGCAATATTAGCAACATGACCATCGCTTCAACACAAGGGCGATTGGATTTTGTTTCCCACCTTCCCTTCATCAACTTGTGTGTCCAATTTATCCCATGCATACTTTGGAGATAAAATGCAAATGCAAGACAATAACAAAATGGAAATTCAAGCTCTTATGTAGGAGCATGGAGTGGCTCATAGCTTGAAAGTCTTAGAAAACCATCTCCTCTAGATCTAGAAGTGTAACATCCATCCTAAAATACTTTTATGCTTTCCATGATAACGTAAAAGGAACATAGAATTTTATTTTTTAAATTATTTACAACCAAGGGTAATCTCGCGGAAATATACTCATTTTCTATCTCAAGCAAAAGTCAGGGAATTTTATGCACTTATATGCATTATCTATTAGATTACGTTGAAGATAAGTCTATGTAACCCCCCGCCCCACATTTACTTGCTTTTACAAGCTCTTCAGGGTAAATGTGACTTGAGTACTACTATGACATGACTCAACCTCCAAGTTCTAGTGATGGAAGTGGGGTCTACAAATTGAAATATTCTTGAAATCCCTCAAGGACTACAGACCACTCAGGAGTCAGATAGCCACCTGAGGTGATCAATCCCTGAGTTTGAACCCTTTTTGACTTACCTAACTCCATAATCGCACCATTGACACACCCTGCATGCAATTATCAGGCTATAACCGCACTCATAAGCCTCCTTTCATGCGATTACGACCTAAATACCCCAGTCTTTTGTCTACGGTTCTGAGATTTGAGCCACTTTTCCAGGCTAGCCTCTAGAAAATTTCCCAAAACTGACTGTAACTTTTTATAATTAAGATTAAGATGATAACAATGGAAATCATTCAATCTTGAAGAGAGAACTTGACCTAGACTTCCTAGTATACATTTTGGGTAAACATATAAGTTTCATGTCATGAATGCATATCTAATCATAAATTCTGAACTTCATTTGAGAATCACGAAGAAGGTCTAATTCCCTCTCAAGTAGTTCCAACAACACTTGGTATCCGATGCATTCATTAACCATTCAAATACTTATCAAATCATTGAACAAGAGTGATAAGCAATCACATCATTGAACCATGTTCATAACCAGAATATTAACCATGAAAAATCAACCATCACATCAACCTAATAACATGTACAATTTCTCATATATCACAATAGGGAAAATAGCTTCTATTAACATATGAAAAATCCAACCAAGTTAGGGACTTTCACATACCACTTGACCATAGATTGGGCTGAACGATATTTTTCTTTCACCCAATCACCTCCGTTCCATATTCCAAGCATGAATGTGGGATCTCATGAGATAAACCAAGACATAATCAACTAGCAACTTCATAGGTTAAAACATATCCACCCTCAAACTACCGTGATCTCACCTAAACTGGTCCAAAGATAAAAAAAAAAAAACCTTGAGGGATGTTCTTGTATCTACTCACGTGTCGAGGGATTCCAAGAGAAAACCATCACCACCCCCAACCCTTGGGAATTTTCCTCAGACCACCTCACCAAATTTCAAAACCTTTTGACAATTCAAAGCTCAACCAATAATGAATCCCATCACTCTATGGCTATCTTGGAAATGGCAAGGAAAGGACAAAACCACTCTCAAACTAGGCGAAATCCATGCCAATGATAGAAAATGAACAAAATAAACAAATGCATGTACCATCCATTCACACCCAAAAAATGAAATAACATATGCAACATTTTACCTTTAAAGCCATCCTATTTAAGCTCCTAATCCAACTTTCTCCTTCTGCTCCCTTGATTTCTTTTGCTTTCCTTTGTTTTTCCTTTTCCTTCCTTTGTTTTCCTTTGGTTTCCTTTCCTTGCTTATTTTTCCTCCTCCTCCTTCTCTCTCTCCCTCTCTCTCTCTCTCTCTCTCTCTCTCTCTCAAATTGATCAAATACAAAACTTGAAAAAAAGTTTTGAACTATTTCTTTGAAGCCTTTTCATCATTGGTGTCTCATTTTCTTCATTTTCATTCCTTTTTCAACTAATTTCCTTAGCATGAGAGTGGGTGTCTCTTCATCTCCCTTTTCTCCTATTCCCCCTATTTTCCATAATTAAATGGCGTAAATTCGTCTTTTCCTTTTCCAATGCCTTTTTTCAATTTCCATAGCCATAAATAAACCAAAAGTGATGCCCACAATATTGTTTTCCCACCATTCAGCTTGAAATACGTGTCACATGACCTTGTTCTTATTTTTCCTTTAGTATCCTTTATTACATGAAACTTAACCCAACAGTGTTACAAACCCCTCCCCCTTGGGGGACATTGTCCTCAATGTTATATGATACCTATGACCAGTAAACCGTTGAAAACAAAACATACTACCTATTGATCTTTATAACATAGTTCAATACAGTATTTACAATGACATCCTATTGAAAAAAAACAAACAGACTACTTATTAGAGCTTTATAACACAACTCATTGTGGTATTTATAACCATACATATATATACAGGTACAAAAAAATAGTTTGCTTGAACCAACAAACAATGAAGGATACAAAGCCTCCATTTGATCAGCCATCTCCCATGTAGCTTCACCATAACGAAAGTGCTTCCACTACACTTTTACCTACTCAATTTATCAGTTCCACAGCATGATTCGCTTTTGCTCCAATATGCACTGAGGTTCTAGCTGGAACCCTCCCTTTAGTTCCACCTGCAATACAAAACAATCCATCACATGATCAACATCTTGGACATATCTCTTAAGCAATGAAACATGGAGAACATCATGGGCTTTCACTATTGGCAGTAGTGCAAGTCTATATGACATTGGTCCAATCTTCCCAAGGATCTCAAAAGGCATGCAATACCAAGGTGTCATCTTGACACATGACCCAATCCTCAAGGTGCTCCTCTTATGCTTGATATGCTATACAAATGATCCCAAACCTGAAACTCCTTGAATTCTCTATGTTGACTTGCTTAACTCTTCTCTTTGTCCTTTTCTTCATTTAAATTCCTTCCAATGACCTACATCTCCTATCCCATCACTTCCAACATATTTTTTTCAATCAATACCTTGTTCACTAGATCGCTTCATTTGATACGTGTATTAAAACTCTACCTATAAAGAGCCTTAAATGGGAACATCTTTAAGGACACCTAATACCCATTATTATATGAAAACTCTACTAATGGAAGACACTCCTCCCATTTCCTCTGTTGATGCATGACATACATCCTCAACATGTGATTGAGAATCATGTTGACCCTCTCGGTCTATCCATCAGTTTCTGATGATAAGCTATATTGAAACAAAACTTTTTCCCCAAGCCTCGAAACAACTCCAGCCAAAATATGGAAGTGAACTAGGCATCTCTATTTGATATGATCTTCTTAGGAACACCATGCAATCACATTATCTCCCTGATGAAGATATGAGCTACTTCACTAGTTGAATTCGTAGACTTAACTGCAATAAAATGAGCTACCTTCCTCAACTTGTCAACCACAACCATGATGGAATCATTTTGTCTCGATGTCCTTAGAAAAATTGCTATGAAGTCCATGGAAATGACCTCCCATTTCTATTCTGGATTTGGAACCAACTGTAGTAAAGTAGTTGGGTGCTTACATTCAATGTTCACCTCCTAATGATCCATACATCTAGAAACAAACTCAACCACCTCTTTCATCAAGTTTCGCAAATTATAGAACTTCTTAACTATTGTTAATGTCTTCTGATATCTTAGGTGACCTAAATATGATTTGACATGAAAGTCCACATCCCTGTCAACTTCACCCTGCTGCTAAAATATTTACTTCAATGGCTAGTACATGTCGCCATGTTTCCTTGCCTACATGATCCACTCCTGAAAATTTGTCCCATAAGAGATCACAAATGAAATATGATTTACATGTTCTCACCTACTGAAACCATATGCAACCATTTTCTCCTTTCCATTGATGCACCTAATCTCAAATTCAAACTCACTAAGAGTGGACAACCATCTTGCTTGCCTAGCATTAAGAATAGGTTGTTCAAACAAGTACCTCATTCCACCATGATCACTCATTAGAATAAACCTCATGCCAAAATGATAACACCTCCAAATCTTCAAGGCATGAATGATAGATTCCAACTCAAGATCATGGGTCACATAGTTCTGCTCATGCTCATTCAACTTCCTTGTCTCATAGCATACCACTTGTCCTTACTACATGAGGACCCCATGAATTCCTCTCATGCAAGCATTGATAAATACCACAAACCCCTTATCAGGATTTGCAACTTTCAAAATGGGAGATTTTGTAAGCAAATGCTTCAACTCATCAAATCTATTTGCACACTCCTTGGTCCATTCAAACCTCTTTCCTTTCCTATGCAAAGATTTAATAGGATAGATAATCTATGAGAAGTTCAAGATGAACCTCTTATAATAACTTGCCAGTCCCATGAATCATATTACCTCATCCACATTCGTTGGAGTTGGCCACTCCATGATAGGTTTAATATTTTCTAGATCCAAAACTATACCTTCCTTGGAAACAACACTCCCCAAGTAATAAGCCTGAGTCTGAAGCAAATGCACTTGCTAATCTTGGCATATAACTAATGCTCTCTATACAATTTCAACACTACTGTGAGGTTCTCTACAGGCTCTTTCTCATTGTTAAAATATATCAACATATCATCAATGAACACTATAACAAACATGTGAAAATAAGGATGGGACACACTCTTCATCAAGCACATAAAGGTGGTCGGAGCATTAGTAGCACTTGTAGAAAATGATGAAATTAGTGACTAGGTGACTAAAAAAGTTGGTCACCGCAATTATTTCAAGTGAATTACTACTAAATTTGAGCAATTTTAAGTGACCAAACTAAAAATGACTAACTTAAACGACCAATTTAGTTTAGGGATAAAATATACGACTAGATAATAAGTGACCAAACTAAAAATGACTAACTGAAATGACTAATTTAGTCCAAGACTAAAATATATGACTAGATTATAAGTGAAAAAATTAATAATGATTAACGTAAATGACTACTATAGTCCAAGAATAAAAATATGACCAAATAAAAAGTACAACAAGTATATGAATTAGTCATTTATGTTAGTATTTTTTAATTGTGTCACTTTGGAAATGGAAAATTGCAATTTTGATACTGAAGTGTTTCATTTCACTACAGGGGTTTCTAAATCCGTTTGCAATGTTAAAATTTAACTAGATAGATTCAATGATCCCCTTAAAGGGGTATATGAATCCATCTATAATGCTAAAATTATAACAATTTTATACAATATACTAGAGTATACGTTTACAATATATATTAGTTTTATAAGGGACAAAAAAGAGAGTTTGAAACTGATATAGAAGGGGTTTAAGGGTTAATATAAGGAATTTGTTCCTCACATCTTAAAGAGATGACACACTATTTGTTGTGGGGTTTTTGTGGTGTTATTACATACCATGGTTGATTATTGCACTAGATTCATAGATATAATTATTTTATTAATTTGAATTCAAAGTATGTTGATTTAAACTTGGCTAATTAATATAAATCTAGATTACTCTTAAAGCCATATTATTCTATAAATAATTCTACAGATACATGCATTACAAAAATGTGTACAAATCCTAATAGTACATTCACATTCTTAGAATGTGCACACACTATTATTAGAAAACCATACATACTAAAAAATATTGTGGTTCTTTATGTAGAATAACATGCCATGGCTCCCATATCCAAGTTGAAATTCAAATATCCCTTAGAGAGACGTATCTATGTGGTTGTTTGAGGGTTACCTCATGTTCCTTGAACTCTAGAAGCTTTATTTAGGGCCTAAGGCCCTCTTTTATCCTCCCCTCAAGATAGTACATTCCCCAAGACCCATTCTTATTATGTAAACCATACCAATGGTGACAAAGATTCCCCACAAACACCAAATATCCCCTAGAGATGTCTTGTGTGGTAATTCAAATACTTGTTTAAGAAGATTGATCATGGGAAGATTAAAATATGACCCAAGCACCTTATGATCCTTCCTTCACAAGGATTAAGGCCCCAAGTTCCATACATGGTGTAAAAAACCTCCTAATGATATTGAGGCCAAACTTAGAGGCCCCAAGAACCAACTATGGCACAAAAACCCTTCAAATAACACCCATAACGTACCTAAAGGCTAGCTATATCTTATAATATAGGATATGTGTGGTGGTTTGAGGCCTTATTCATATCCATTAAACTACTAGAGAAGTTTTTATTAGGGACTAAAATCTTTTTTTCTTTCCCTATCTATCGTAGAGGCCATAAAACCCAATCTTATTATGAAAAAACATACTAATTGTGCCCATATTCCCATTCTAATATTTTGTTCAATATGGAGATTAAACATGAGAAATAATTGTTTTAGGCCTAGGGCCCTTTTTCATTCCTTGGCCAAGATATAAGCCCTAAATCCCATATATGACGTGGAAAACCTCATAATGAAACCCTTATCCTAGATGTCAATTCACATCGAGCTGGAACCCTTTATAATTTCCTGAACCTCACCATTTAAGTTGTCCTATTTTCATTAATTTTTCTTTCCAGAGTTATGGTTAAGTTTCTCACATATAGATATATAATAATACCATAAACTATCTCTATCAAACTCATAATTGAAAATAAGAAACATAATTTTTTTTTATATATCTATCATAATCTTTATAATTTATATTTTCAAAAATAAAATCATATTTATTAAAATATAGTATGATATACTAATATAAGATTCAATAAATAAAAAAAATCGACCATTAATTTTAATATATTCTTCAAAATATAAATTAATCAATTGAGTCTGGAGTATGTCTTAAAATAACTTGCTTTTGCTTGGCTAAGAGCTCGTCTTCCTCAAAAGTAAGAAACTTGACTAACCACCCAAGACACAGAGGCATCTAGTAGCAGTGAAGGCCTACCCATTTATAGACCACCAATGGTTCATTTTAAGTTGCCCAGTTTTCCTTAAATAACTAGAAAAAATTGTCCTCACTGCTAATTTAACAACTAAATTATAATAATTTTTTCTACTATTAAAAAAATATAAATTAATCAATTTACAAATGGTTTAGTTTTTATTAAAATTAAATTTCTCTAATTTTTAATTAATATTAAGTTAATCAAATTGAAAAATTACATGTTTCAAAATAAAAAATAAATAAAAATTTACAACAAAATTATTGTTAATACATTTTTTTTGAAAGGACATAAATTCATTCCACGAAAATGTAATCCCTCCAAAAAAAAACATGTAACTTTGGACTCCCACAATGCTTCCTTCTGAGTTCAGTTCTTCATTTTTGCCCAAAACCTCATTGAACTGTTTTTCAGGGTCTGCAATGGCTTCAATCTATGAGTAGTTGGAGTCTTCGGTATTCATTAATCCAATTAAGCATTATGGCACTGCTTAGAAGAGGCGGGCAACCCGTTTCACCTGTACGCAGGAAACACCAACAACATCAACAGGGCACGGTGGTGTGGGGCAGGGCAAACATGGTTTGTGGTTTTGAGAATGGTCGTCTTCTGGTACTTCGCCATGTAGATGATCTCCTTGAAGAAGCTTGTTGATCTGGTGCTTCATATGCTTTGTAAGTCAATCGTAAATCTTGGCCATGCTCAGGGTTTGATTCTGTGTTCATACCCTATTTTTATGCCCTTTAGATTTTTAAGCATAGGAGTTTTGAACCCTGCTGAAATTCATCAAGACACTTCAACAATATTGCAAGGAAATTAAAAGGTAAAACGATTACTGTGTTTCCTTTGATTTCAGAGTTAATATGATTTTTTACTGGTACATTTTGTTTTTTATTGATCAGTGATACACATGAAATATTTCACTTGGTTGGAGAGATTCCAAGATTTTTGAACTTGCACTTCTTTATAGCATTCACTAACAACATGTTTTCCAATACACTATTATATCATCCATCTATTTAGGGTGGGTGGAAGACAATTTGGGTGTCTAGATAAGTCTTTCAATACATGCGCTGGATGCAAATGATACTCTGTGTTTTCCTCTCCTCCTATGTCAATGTCACAATGCCCAGCTAATTTATTGGTAGCTATGAACACCAAAATCCAATTTATCATAGAGGGAGAGAGTTTGAACCATGTATCTCCCTCGAATCAATAAGGCCTCATAAATACACCATGGTTATCCTTGAATTCAGGGTTCATATAAAGAAGTTTTCTCTTTTTATTTTATTTTTTGAAATTTTTTGTTTTTCGAATCCGATGGCCAACAATCAATTTCCCAAATCAGTAGAAAGTTGTCCATTCGACAAAGAGGGTTTGCTATTGGAGTTCCATCTCTTGGTTCTGGGCCACAAATCAACACAAAAACTAAGCCTTTTTCATCATTTATCAGACAAAACTAAGCCTCTCCAAAGGTTTACTGTGCACACAACTAAGCCTTGTTATGCCAATTGTATTTGTTTTTGTTGGTAAAAAATGGTTTCATTAGATTTTCAATAAAATACAACTTACAAAGATCATCATGGTAGCCTCCGCTCTCTCATTCTGACCAGACTCTTTGAGAGTGGGGGCTGGGACATACCAAAAAAGACAACTAACATACATTATTTTGGAGGGTGTTCAAGCCTAGACATAACTAACATAAACAAAAAGAAAACCATAACTGATAGTTGCATATCAGGGTGGCAGGTGAGGAGGAAGTACACGAGGAGCAGCGAAGAAAATCAACATGATCATGGATATGGAAGTCAATATGCTCCACGCTTGCTCCCAGAGTGCGAAGGTGGTCATTTGTATGACGATGCTAATGTTAGAGACTATCTAGATGCTCCAATATCTCATTTTGGCTATATTGGATGTCCTAGGAATAGGCCATAGTCTCATTATTCTCTTCATAATTGTGATCTCGGAAGATATCCATATTGATTTAGATTTGATGAAGTTTCACTGCAAGAGATTCCACAGTGACCAGAGCTACCACATGGCCATGTGAATGAATTGGAGAGACAATCTTTGTTTCCTCAGTGTCCCAGCTACTAGAATTGGCCGAGGATGCACTATGTCCAGGCTCAAGATGCCTCTCTTGTTGCTGCTGCCCACCCCCACGGCGGGGTTGACCCCGTTGACTTGGCATTGAGAAAAGAGGAAAATTAACCAGAGAGAAGGGGAAGTCTCCCCGAAAAGAAGGACACCTACAATAACAATAACCGATACTTGGGTTGCTAAACCACCTCTGAGGAGACTACTGCACCACGCCGGTCACCACCCTCTTGTAAGGCCGAGATAAACAAGCCGCTAACCACAATAGGTGGCTTGCATCCCCCTTTGCTGCAACCACCCTAAGTGCACTTCAACCCATAAAGGCACACTGTATGCACCCCAGTCACACCGAGGTTGACTTTACACCACACAATTCCAAAGGACAGCCACACGAATCCCACAAATTCACACCTGAGCACCACCAGATGGGCAAGGTTCTGAGCAAACCACCCAACATAAATGGGAGGTTCAAACTCCTCAACCCACACACCGCTCACCACCCTTTGATAGGAATAAGACAAACAAGCCATGGTCCACACCAGATGGCCTTCACCTCTTCTGCTGCAGACACCCTAGGTGCAATTCAATCCACTAAGAACCAGTGCTTTTAAAACCAGCCAGTCCTAACGGGTAACCGGTCAAACGGCCGGTCAGCAAGGCCACCATTTGGAACTAGCTGAAAAACCTAGTCAAGAAGGTGCTTTGGCCGATTTTTGGCCCTAACCAGTCCTAACTAGCCAGTTTAGGATGGAACCAGCCAGTTTGTAGTCAAACCAGTTGGTTATCTGCCATGCCAACCTTGACCATTTGTATTGCTAGATTGTTTGTGGGGATCCTATCTCTGAGATGATTGGAAGCTTGGAAATGAATTGTATGAGGATGACTAGCATTTTCTCTCATCACTTGAACCATATATGCATGAGATTTCAAATCCAAGGAAGAAAAGTGTGACAAAGGCCTTGTTGTAGCACCCCATGTTTCTATTAAATAGTATGCATGTCATCATGTCTCAAATGTAGAACATTGTGATGATGAGATACACTTTCATGAAGGCAAGGGTTTGGTAAGTCATATTCCCTTCCAAGTTTCTGAATTTAGTAATGATTCTTTTGATGATTTGGAGAGGGTATATTTTGTAGAAGAACCCTAAAGATGAAAACCTTTTAGGTGTTATCGTTCCCTCATGTAATGAAGAGCATGATGGCCAAGATGATGAGGATTTTGACGCTTTTTTTATTGTAAGGCATAGATGCCATTTGTATTACTAGTTTGTTTGTGGAGATCCTATCTCTGACATGGATATTGAGAGTTTAATAAAGAAATGTCTAATTGGCGTACTCAATTACTCCAATTCCAATCAGTGTCAAAAACCATCTCATGAAGCACAAAGAAGGCACTGTAGGGTCTATCTTTGATGCTCTCAGAGAGCCAAACATGGTGGAGGCAGGTGAACCATTTTTCATTATTAATGAACAACCATATCTTTTCATCGTGGTGATTCAGTGCAAGATAAAGGGTTTTTTATGGCAATAAAATTGCAAACCAAACAAATTGTTTATTTTAGTCATTTCTTATGTATTTTACATTTTGTCGATGATATGTATTGCACTCGGTGCCATTTTGATATATTCACCTTTACATGGTATACAAATGAGCAAACTTTGCATATTTTGTCTTTGTTGGCTTGGAATCATGGTTTTAAATCTTAAAAATAGTTTTGTTTCATTAAAAGTTAATTATTTAATGTATTTTTCTAAAACCGGTTCTTTTAGACCTAACTAGTCCCAGTTCAACCAGTTCTGGTCAATAAACCAGTTCATTAGGTGGACCAGTCTAGTCACTGGTTCCGATTTTAAAAACATTGCTAAGAACCCACTAATTTTTTCCTGAGCACCACCAAATGGGCAGAGTTCTAGACTAACCACCATATAGAGAGACAAAGAGACTCACACTCCTTATCCCACATGTAGGCAAGAAGGTCCGGTGAGACAAATTCCTTCTGCTCGAACCAGTGATGGGCCAGAGCTTGGTGGTGGCTTAGCTCCACACCTTTTCACATCCCCAGGTCCCAAGGGAAAACCAATCCGTGAACCTCGAACCACATCATAGGGCCTTGATCCCCAAAAATGCCTCTCAGCCAAGGTCAAAACTCCTAGGAGCCACCATGGATATAGACCCACACTCCCTGTGTACCAAAACTCATCTCCCAAGCTTCCACACTAAACTTCCTTCGCGACTAGCTTGCAATTATAAACACGGTAGGAGCCTCCCACATACCTTTGGATTGAATGCACTAAGTTTGCATGAGTGTGAAGTTATGAAGCGCATGGAGTTGGAGAAGGTCTCGAGGGTCGCTCTGGTGCCACTTGTACCACCGTCCAATCACCTCCATCGGGGGGAGGAGAGTCTTTTTCTGTGAGGTCTTGAAGTAGCTGAGCATTCCTAGGGTATAAGTTAGTTGTACCAAGCACTTCATGTTAAGGGGAGGCGAAATCATGATACTTATGTGATGCTCTCTTGTATGCCAACCTATTTTCCACTTTCTTACCAGCCTAGAGAACATGACCAATAGTGACATAATCAAATCTTTCGAAGATATGTCTTATGCATTCGAGCTGAGCCTCTAGCCACCCACTCTTGGCAATTCTGGTGGTAGGAAAACCATTAATGAGCTTCTAGGCCATCTGGATGACCAATTTTGAGTCTCCTATGATATGAACATTGTGACAATCCATATTCTGAGCAAGGGAGAGGCCTTTCTCAAGAGCCATCAATTCTGCTACATTGTTTCTCGTGGAGCCACATAAGGCAACATAGATCCCAAAGGGAGAGTCATTAGAGGATCCTAGGATACCCTCGTACCTAGCAAGGCTTGGGTTCCCTTTAGAGGCTCTATCGAAATTGATTTGAACGAATCCTTCTAGGGGTAGTTGGAATACAGATGGTGAAGATATAGGGGGGATCTTTTATAGAAGGCGTTTGAGGAATGGACATGTTCTGAGCCAGGTTAAGGGCTACAAGAATGGATGTCTCATGTAGGTTGGCCTTCCAATCATCCAGATCCCATCTCTTTGACATGATTGTCTCCCTTGTGTTTTCTTTCACAAGACCCCAAGTAGAGGCACTGGAAGAGGGTTAGTCTTGAAATATAGCTTTGTTCCTTTCTTTCCATACATTCCAAAGGATAAATCCTAGGATTAGGCTCCAAGCTTGGTTAACAATGGGGTTTTTGAAACAGTTGTTGGGCCACTACTCAATCATAGCGAGAAGGTCCTCTTGATGATGATATGTGGTTCCAAAGAGATCAACAACAAGATCCCACACTTCCTTGGCAAAGGGGAAAATGAGTAGAAGGTGCTCCATAGTTTCCTCCTAAACTCGGCACAAAGGGCATTGAGAGGGACCGACAAAGCCGTGTTTCAGCAGGCAATCCCAGGTAAGGATCCGCTTGTGCCCTATCAACCATAAGAAATGAGAGACTTTGGGCCATACGTCCCCCCCCCCCCCCCCTCCAAAAGTCTACTCTAGATTTTTCATCTCGGCGTGTTGTGGGCCTGAGTCTTCTTAATGTAGGCCTCTTTAAGGGAGAAAGATCACGTAGATGAGTATTCCTAGCATAGTTTATCATGTTCCAGGGAGAAGGGGATGTGTCTCTATTGCATCTGCTACATAAAGTGCTGCCAATCAACCTGAGGGACCTCTATATTCCAATCAAATTCAGATTTCCATTGTCGCCATTCACGCAGAGCCTGGTTCTCAATCTAGTAATCAGCTATACAACCCTTAGAATGAGGAAGAAGCAAGAGGTGAAGAGCTTGTAGAGAGGCTTCTTGAGCCAGACGTGGTAACTGTTGCCACGATTCCTCCCAACAGAGTGTTGTTTTGCCATTTTTGATTTCCTAGAAGAAATGGTCCCTAATGAGGTGGTTATTTTGGTTAGCCAAGCTCCAAATGGCAGAGCCTTGTGGGTAGGAGTGATCTCTTAGCAGCATACTCTGCATTCTTCTTTGACCATACTTTTGGGTCCAAATTTGTTTCCATTGCTTTGTTCTACCCTGTATCCAATGCCACCATAGCTTCACCCCCAGTGTCGTGTTAAGATCTCTTCGATCTCTCAAATGAAGACCCCCCGTTCCTTGGGAAGACAATGTTTTTCCCAAGCAACGAGGGGCCATTTCCATTCCAGGTTTGCAGCTTTCCATAGAAGCTCCCTAATTTCTCAGTATATTCCCTTGGGGGTAGGGAGAATAGAGAGTTGATAAATAGGGATTACTTGCAGGACTGACTTTAAGAGTGTAGCTCAACGAGCTAGATTCATAATTCTAAAGGTCCAATTTGACAATTTTTTCATTATTTTGGCACATAACTCCTTCCAGTGGCTAATATGCGAAGGATTTACCAACAATGGAATGCCCAGATACTTTGACAAAAGGGCCCCAATAGGGAATCCCAGAATACGGGCCAAAAACACTTGAATGGGCCGAGGAGTATTGAAAAAATAGACATTGGAATTTTCCTTTTCTAGAAGCATACCTAAAGTAGCCTCAAATTCTTGTATGATTCCATCATACATTAAGGCTTCTCGAATTGTCATTGCCCCATAAAGTTATCATCCACAAATTGTTGGTGGGTCATTGAGATGTTAGTGCATAGGATTTGGATGCCCTTCAAATCATTCTGCAATTTTGCCACCTTAATTGCATGACTCAAGCCCTCAGCTGCTATAATAAATAGAAATGGTGAGATAGGATCTCCTTGCCTGAGTCCTCAAGAGGATTGGAAGGTAGGGGAAGGGGCCCCATTGACGAAGATAGAGAAGAAGGGGGTAGAGATCATTGAGTAAATCTAGCACAACCATTCATTTGCAAAGCCAAAATCTTGCATCACCGAGATGAGATAAGACCAACTAAGCCAATCGTAGGTCTTTGAGAGGTCCAATTTAAGCAACATTCCCCTTTTCTTTCATCTCATGAGAGAATGGATGACTTCATGAGCGAAGACTATTCTGTCCAGAATTTGTCACCCCTTGATAAACCTAGATTGCTCTTGGCTGATGATGTGGTGAAGGATGGGATTTAATCTTCGGACTTGTGTTAGTTTGTGTTATATTCTTTCCATGACTAGCCCACGTAGTTAACCGGGGGGTTAGAATGGGGGTGGATCCCCCCCTTTGTTGCGCCGATTGCGTAGCAGGGGGGTTTACAAGGGGTTTGAGGGGTACAAGTAACCCCACTCTATGGGGTCCATGGCAGTGCCCCAGAAAATTTTGGTTTTGGAACCTATGTTAGGTTAGGCGGACCCACCTATGGTTTTGTGCATGATTTTCACACATGATTTTGGACGTGATAGTTTTCAGTCCATGGTTTTGGATGTAATGGTTTTCGGTCCATGGTATTGGATGCTTCAGCATGTATAAATATGTATTGTAACATTGAAAGGAACATAATGAAAAATCATGCTAGTAGTCTCGGTTTTGGGATCCAGGGGAAAATCTCTGTGTATATGTGTTTTATGTGTTATCCTCTCGCGTTGTTTATTTTCTATGTTTTAGAATTCGTATGCAGGTAATTGAAGTACGGGGTTAAAACCTACATTTGGTATCAGAGCTATTTTGGCTTCAAGGGGACACCTTTGTTGCTAAGGGGTTTCGCTTGCACCTGTGGTAGACCCTGTTTAGTGGGAGATCTGCGAGATCAATTCTAGTGGTGAAAGAAGATGGTGAGCAGTGGAAAGACAGAGATTGAGAAATTTAATGGTTAGAGTTTTAAGTTGTGGAAACTCAAGATGAAGGATCTGTTGGTGGATAAAGATCAGTGGATCACGGTAGATCTGGGTACTAAACCAACGGGAGTGTCCGATGAAGAATGGAAGAAGTTGGATCGGAAGGCAAAGAGCACAATACAATTGTGTGTCTCAGATTCAGTATTGCTAAATGTATCAGGGGAAGCTATGGCGAAGGCTTTGTGGGACAAGTTAGGGACTTTGTACCAATCTAAGTCTCTGGTGAATAAACTATTCCTGTGAAAAAAGCTGTATAGCCTTAGGATGAAAGATGGAGACTCAGTGACAGAGCATCTGAACACATTTAATATTGTGGTAAGTCAGTTAGCATTTGTTGATATTCAAATTTTAGATGAAGATAAGTGCATCAGTTTTTTTTGTTCTTTACCAGATTCGTGGGATAGTCTGGTTATTGCAATAGGTAGCAATGCAACTGCCTTGCAGTTTGATGAAATAGTCTCATCCTTGTTGACGGAGGAGATGAGACAGAAAAATATGGAGATACAGAATGGTGATGCCTTGTCTATACGAGGACGGTTCCAGAACAGAAAAAAAAATAAGTCATCGAGTGGGAGATCTAAATCTACAAGGAGATCTAAATCTCCAGGAAAACCTATAAAGGTGGTGTGTTGGAAATGCGGAAAGGAAGGGCACTACAAAAGGGACTGTAAATCTAAAGCTCCTGATAAAGGAAAGGGATCTGATGATGCTCCTTCTGCAAAGGCGAAAACCACCTTAGATGAAGGTGGGGATGTATACTTGGCTTCTTGAAGTACACATGTAGATCATGAGGCATGGTTGATTGACACAGGTGCATCCTTTCACTTCACTCCCCATAGAGAGTGGTTTTGCGAGTATGAGAAATACAATGGTGGTGATGTCTTCTTAGGGGATGATAGGAAGGCTAGAATCATTGGTCACAAAAAAGTGAAGTTGAAGTTGCAAGGTGGAAGGGTCGGAACACTTCTGGGTGTTCTGCATATTCCTGCATTGGCCAGAAATCTGATTTCTGTAAGCAAGCTGGATGATGCAGGTGTAAAAATTGTGTTTGAGAAGGATACCTGCAAGATGGTTCTGGGAGCACTGGTATTGATGCGGGGAGTTCAGATTGGAACTCTGTACAAGCTCCAAGGTAGCACTATTGTTGATGGGTGCAATAGTTCTGTGGTTCCTGAAAGTGGAGCAGAAAATCTAGTGGTCTCTGGAAAGAAGACCATGTTGTAGCATCAAAGGCTTGGACATATTGGAGAGAAGGGCCTCTGAATACTTCATGGTAAAGGTATGGTAGAAGGTATGAGTAATAGCTCTCTGGATTTTTATTTCTGTGAAAATTTTGTATATGGGAAGTAGAATCAGGTGAGTTTCCCCTCTAGTGGTAAAAGGGCGAAACATATATTAGAACTAGTGCACAGTGATGTGTTTAGAAGTATGAAGGTTCCATCACTGGGTAAGTCTGTGCACTATGTATCATTTATAGATGACTTCTCAAGGAATACATGGATATATCTCCTTAAGAAGAAATCTAAAGTCTTTGACAGGTTTAAAGAATTTAAGGCTCTGGTGGAAAACCAGACAGAGAAGAAGATAAAGGTGTTGAGGGCAGATAACGATGGAGAAGTTTGCAGTAAGGAATTTGACGAATTCTGTAAGAAGTGTGGTATAGCACGACAGAAGACTAATCCATATACACCTCAGAAAAATGGAGTTGAAGAAAGAATGAACAAGACATTGACGGAAAGGGCAAGAAGCATGCTCAATGTTGTCGGGTTAGGACAGGAATTTTAGGCAGAGGCGGTGGAGACTGCATGTTACCTGGTCAATAGATCACCTTCATTAGCATTCGAGGATAAGATTCCACAAGAGGTATGGGCTGGTAAGAAATTCTCTCTTTCACATCTGAGGGTATTTGAATGTGATGCATATGTACATGTTCCGAAGGAGAAAAGAACCAAGTTGGATAGTAAATCTGAAAATTACATCTTTATTAGGTATAAAGATGGTTTAAATGGTTATAAGCTTTGGAACCCAGTAACAAGGAAGGTTGTGTATAGCTGAGATGTGGTGTTCATAGAGGTGAAAGATGTTATTAAACATGAATTCCAACGAAAGGAACTTGAGAAGATAGAGTTTGAGCTTAAGGAGGAAGAATTAGACTCTACAACAGAGGAAGAATTAGAAGATGAACATCCAAAAACTCCGGGTGTGAGAAGATCAGTACGAGAAAGAACGCAGCCAGAAAGGTATAGTCCATATGCTTTCTGTTCAAATTTTGCTTTATCTATTACTGACAATGATCCTAGAACTGTGAAGGAAGTAGTAGATTTAGAGGATGGCAAACTTTGGAAAGAAGCCATGGTTGATGAAATGGCATCTTTGCACAAAAATGAGGCTTGGGATTTCGTGGAGTTGCCGGCTGGAAGGAAACCCATTGGCAACAAATGGGTGTTCAAGAGGAAGACAAATGCACAAGGAAAGGTGGAGAAATACAAAGCTTGGTTGGTAGCAAAAGCTTATTGCTAGGTGTCGGGAAGTGATTTTGGTGATATTTTTTCTCCTGCTACCAAGGTAGCTTCTATTAGATTGCTGTTATCTATTGCTGCTACTTTTGATTATGAGGTAAATAGATGGATGTGAAGACATCATTTCTTCATGGGGATCGGGAAGAGGAGATCTACATGAAGCAACCTAAAGGCTTTATGGTGAAGGGTAAGAAAGAACTGGTATGCAAGTTAAAGAAGTCTCTGTATGGGTTAAAACAGTCACCAAGGATGTGGTATCAGAAATTTGATACATTTATACGGGGACTTGGCTTCACCAGAAGCAAAGCAAATCACTGTGTGTATTTTAAATTAATTGGTGACCGTGCTATTTATTTGGTCTTGTATGTGGATGATATGTTGCTGGTTGGAAATGACAAAGAAATTATCCAAGATTTGAAGACCCAATTGTCCTCCAAATTTGACATGAAATATCTTGGTGCTACAAACTATATTTTGGGCATGGAAATTAAAAGAGATCGAGCAAAGAGGAAGCTCTGGTTAAGCTAGAGGAAGTATGTCGCGACAATACTGCAGAGGTTTAATATGCAGGATAGTAAACTGGTGAAGGTTACTATTCTTGTAGGTGTAAAGTTATCTGTTGAACAGTGTCCCAAGACACAAGAAGAGGAAGAGGACATGTCCTGTGTTCCATATGCAAGTGCAGTGAGTAGCCTGATGTATACAATCGTCTATACTAGACTAGACATTGCACATGCAGTGGGAGTATTGAGCATGTTTATGTCAAAACCAGGGAAGGAGCACTGGATAGCAGTGAAGCAGGTTTTTAGGTATTTGCGTGGCATTAGTGATTATGGTTTGTGCTACCAAGGAAGACCAGGATTGGAGATAGTGTTGGATATTCGTGGTTTTGTTGATGCAAACTGAGCTGGAGATCTAGATCAGAGAAGATCTACAAGTGGGTATGTGTTTAACCTATTTGGAGGTGCAGTTAGTTGGATGAGTAAGAAACAATCTGTAGTGGAACTATCAACTACAGAGGCAGAATACATGGCAACCACTCATGTAAGCAAGGAAGCAGTTTGGTTGCAGAGATTGTGTTCAAGTATGGGGTTAGTAGAGGGAGCTATAAGGATATACTGTGATAGCCAAAGTGCAATTTTCTTGGCAAAGAACCCTACATATCATTCAAAGACAAAGCACATTGATGTTTAGTATCACTTTGTGAGGGATATGCTAGAAGACAAAAAGGTGTCGCTGGTAAAGGTGGACACTTTGAAGAATATTGCAAATGCATTGACAAAATATGTGAGCTCTGAGAAGTTCTCTTGGTGTAGAGAAACAATGGGCATTGCAGGGCTGGATAAATGGCTAAGCTCTCTTGTGGCCCCCTGTGGAAAGAAAACAACAAGTGGGAGAATGTTGAGTTGTGTTATATTCTTTCCATGACTAGCCCACGTAGTTAATCGGGGGGTTAGGAGGGGGGCGGAGCCCCCCCTTCATTGCATCGATTGCGTAGTAGGGGGGGTCATAGGGGATTTGAGGGGTATGGGTAACCCCACTCTATGGGGTCTGGGCAGCACCCCATAAAATTTTGATGTTTGACCCTATGTTAGGTTGGGTGGACACACCTATGGTTTTGTGCATGATTTTCGCACATGGTTTTGGATGCAATGGTTTTCGGTCCATCGTGTTGGATGCTTCGGCATGTATAAATATGTATTGTAACATTGAAAGGAACACAATGCAAAATCAAGGTGGTTTTCCTAGTTTTGGGGGATCCAGGGGAAAATATCTGTGTATATGTGTTTTATGTGTTATACTCTCGCATTGTTTATTTTCTGTGTTTTAGAATTCGTATGCAGGTAATTTCTGTACAGGGTTAAAACCTACGACCCGAACAAAGGACATTATTTTATAGATCACATTGCAAAGGGTGACCGATCTAAACCCACCCAAGGTATTTGCCTCTTTGGTCTTAGGGATAAGGGTGAAGAAAGTAGCATTGATACCTGACCAGATTTGATGCCTTTGGCGAGACTCCTCCATAAGATCTACAATCTCAGGGCCTAGGAAAGGCCAACATGCTTTGAAGAATTTCGAAGTGAAGTCATTCGGACCAGGAGCCTTATTAGAGGGAATTTCCTTCACCACCGCTTCCACCTCTTCATACGATACACGTCACATAAGAGCCTCATTCTGATCCTCAGTCACAAGCTGGGTAATATGACAGGTGATTCTCTCTATATCTTTGGCTCTGTTGATATCTTCTTCAGTTAAGAGAGAAGAGTTGTAGGAAATCAATTCCCTCTCCATATCTTGGTGGTTTTCTAGGGGATCCCCCTCCTCTGTAGTGATAGAGGTCATTCGATTATGTTGGTGATGACTGATCATTGATCAGTGGAAGAATTTCGAGTTCCACTCTCCCTCTCGGAGCCATTGGATTTGAGATTTCTGATGCCATAATGTTTCCTCCTGGATTCGCCTTTCCTCTATCTGGGCTAGTAGGTGTCCTTCTTGCATTGCTAAGTCCTCATATTGACCATCACATACGATCTGCATTTGGAGCTCCTCCATTTGTTGCTTAAGCTTATGCTTCTTGTTTAGGATATCCTCAAACTCCTCTTGGTTCCAAACCTTGATCTTTAATTTCAAAGCTTGGAGTTTTTTCTAAAAAGATTGCATGCACATCCCTAGACGAGCTTCTAGGGTGTTCCACCAAGCTTCTATCTTCTCAATGAATCTAGGATACCTTAGCCAGAAGCTTTCGAAATGAAATGACTTCTTTTTCGGGGGAGAGAGGGTCATCATCTTTAGGCAAATCGGCCAGTGGTCCGAGCCCAGAGACGGAAAAATAGAAGCCTCAATGAGAGGGCCTTGTAAGAGAAGCTCTTCTAACAAGAGGAAGTGATCAAGTCGGCAGGCGATCTGGTGTGTGCCTCCTCTCTGGTTGTTCCAAGTGTGTAGCCCTGTCTTCATTTGCACGTCTGCTAGGTGGAGATCATCGATCAGCTCGTTGAAGGAAATGGAGCTTGAATCAAACCTTATGACACCTCCCCTTTTCTCTTCCAGGTTCTGAATAAGATTGAAGTCCCCACCCAGGATCTAGAGGGGGGAGGAGATTTGAGGGCACAGGGCATAAATGTCTCTGATGAAGCACTCCTTGGCATGAGGGGTGGAAGGTCCATAAACTATCGTCAAGCTGAGCTAGACATCAGAGCCAATGGGCCGACATGATCCGTTGAGAGAGTAGCATGTTCTGATCCAGTATTTGAAGATTACTTGCTGGGGATTCCATAATACCGCAATTCTGCCAGCCATTCCTATGGTGTCTATCATCATAACTTCGCTGAACTTCCAGTTGTATTGACTTGTTTCCAACAATTTATCTGTTGTCATTTTGGTTTCCTGTAACAATACAATATTCAGTTTGACTTTATTGATTTTATCTTTCAGATATAGGAGATTACCTTTTCTATTTGTTATAGACATTTTTGTGCCTCGCAGCATGGAGCATGAAATGTCAATAATTACAGGGATCCTCAGTCCCTAAACATGTTGTTCTTACCCCTAGAAGAACAAGGTCAGCAAACCACAGCACTTCCCATCGGTTCTCCACCTGAAAAACACTCAAAACAGGCTATTTTTGGATCATGTCAGCTGCTCCACTGAGCAACTGCGCTGAATGTCAACTGCTCCTCCTTGTACCTACGCTGAAAGTCAAAACCATTGAAGGCTACCTGCGCTGGGCGAGATTGGCCAAGTGGCACAGTCATTCTGCAAGGTGCCAACTGCCCAGGAAGCTTCCAAACTGACACTTGGTTCAAGGAATTCGCCCTGTGATGAGTAAGAGGTACTTGATCTCCATGTGTAAGCAAGGATCTCCAAGTGGACTCAAGAACTGAAGTTTAACTAAAGTGGGAGAGGACACTAGTCAGCTTTATGCCAGCCTCAAGCTGACTCATCCTTTCTCCAAATCTCCTATATATAGAGCTCTCTCATGAGGTCTAGGGAGGCTGGAATTTTGTGCAAAGCAAGGAAGTGCTGTTGGTTTACAGTTAGAGCTATTGGGTGATTGTTTTTATAGAGGTGAAGAGGAGACTTCTTGCTGCTGGGGAGGTGCTGTTGGATTGGAGCCATTGATGGTTGTAACCTTCTCAGAACCCTGTTACTTTTATCAATAAAGCTTTGAATGTTCTCCTATATACTTGTATTGCATTGATGTATTGTATTTACTTGTATATTTGATTCACTCTAATCCATGCATCAGTTATGAGTACATGTATCTTGTAGTCTTCTTCTCTCTGTTGTGCAGGATCTGTGTGTAGCTGGACCGGCAAAGGGAGCAAGGAGCTGGGAACAAGAGACAAAGAGAGAGGATAAGGATCGACAAAAGCGAAAGACACCGGTTGGTTAATCTTTTCTTCCTTCTCTCTGTACTTTCATAAAGGAAAACATTAAAGCTTTACTTTCAGTTGTTGCTAAAGACTGTCACCTTTAGAGTAGGGATAGGGTCATCCGAGTCGGATACTTTTCCCCACAACAAACTGGCGACTCCGCTGGGGAGCCTAGTATCTTGTTGGTGTTTGTAGTATCTTTGCTATTCATTTCCTGAAGAAAAGAGTACCAAATCGAAAAGCTTTTGACTATATCAAAAGCGAAGTAGAGGGGCTGCTACTCTTGCTCATTTTCTGAGCAGATTCATGATTTGAAGAGCTGATCTACAAAAGACTCTTGTACTCTTTGTGATAGCTTTTCATCCTCTTGATCATCCCTTAGCCTGTACTTGACCTATAGCTTTTTATTTCAGCAAAAACAGTGCATTTTTGAGCTTTTTATGACCCGGAAATCCTTGTAAACGCAACTCTCGTGTCTCAGTGCAGGCTGTCCACAGGCAGTCTGCATTTCAGCGCAGGTACTCCCTTCGGGAACTGCGCTGAGAGTCAATTTGACAGACCAGAGCCTGCGCTGACCCAGTTAGGCTATGTCTTCCTGAGGTTTCCCACTGTGTCTTAGCCCTGTTTTCACTGATTTTTGCTGCTGATTGCTGGTCATTGTACTTGCTGTAAACCAACTTTCCTTGACATTATTCCGCCTCAGTTGTGTGATGAAATTGTGAGTGTTCTTTCAGTATTTCTTGCTTCAGTTACAGTTTCCCATTGTGAAAAGCGAACCAGTATAGCGGTGACCTCTTAGATCCTGAACTGTAAAAGTGTCTTTGTGATCTTAAGAGCTAGTTTTATTACTGTTCATGGCTGTTTGAGTTTGTTTGTTTTTCATTTTATGGTTTGAATCTATACATTTCCAGTGTCTAAACAAGTCGATCTTAAGGTGTCTTTTGATTTTGGACAAGCTTGTTTATTTTTCGCTTGAAATTAGATTCAAAAGTCATACAACAGTTTTCCTTTCTGTCTTACATTAGCATTAAGGATAATGAAAAGAAATACATGCATTGTGCATATTTGCATTTGACTGTGTGCTTGACGAGTTAGGAAAATTTTCATTTTAGTGTGTGTTCTATGATCTGTGCGAAAAGTTGTGTCTTTCTTTTCCCTCAGTAGATTAAGGTTTTCAAAGTTGAAAGATTGAAAAGTTTTGCTTCTCATCTTAGATTGCATTTAGGAAGTTGTATATATACATCTCGTGGTGATCCTTAAAGGCAAACTGCTAAGCAAGATCAACATTAAAATAAATCCAATTTACATAACAACGCTTTGTAACATAACGCAAACATATAGAGGTCTAGGTAGAGACGTGTTCCGGCGTCGTTAAACGTAGTGACTGTCGATCTCTACGAAGGTGGGTGATTCCTCCTGAGGGACGATAGCACTAATACGGACTTGTGCTCCCGCGTACCGTCGCGTATATTGGGAGACCCCTATAGGCATTTATCCTTTATCCTTAGGAAGCCGTGTCGGCCGCCCTACTGATCGCGATGCAGTGAACACAGCATTCACGAAGATCGACCACCCGTACCGTAAAACGTATTCTGTGGTTTCGCGAAAGGTTTGGCACACCCTCTGCCTAGATCTCCAGAGCAGTTTCTTTTGGCCTTTTTCAAACTCTATAACTGAAAAAGTCCAACCGAGAATTTGTCACTTCGGGCTCGTTAATACATCGAAGTCGACTAGAGTCATCTTTAGCTTTTTCTCGACTCTTAAAACATGAAAAAGCAAGTTTGTGTCTAAAAGCGTCGTTAATAAAATTTATTTTAAGCGGAACATAATCACCTGTTATTCCCACGTTGATCTTTCAGTTGAAAAGTATGGAGCCCACCAACCAAGGAAGTAACCTTGGCGGAAGTCCAAATCCCTTCTCCTCTTGGGGAGATGTTGGTGCGCCTCATATGGCAACATTGTCACTTCCAGGATTGACAATCGGCCTACCTGTATGGCTCTTTTCAACTAATGTAGTCCAGATCGCCACTAATCCTGAGCAGTCGAATCAACAGTCAGAACAATCTAGAACTACCCACCAGCCTTCCACTTCTTACGATACTTCCTCTGATCCTTGATCTTCGCAAGGTAGAGCTGGCAAGAGTCAGCCTCCCAAAGAGAAGAAGGAAAAGAAGAAGAGAGAAAAGAAGTAGAAGGAGCCTTTGGCGAAGGCGACTGGGGGCAAGCAGAAGAAAGCTGACAAAAACCCACACACTGCACCGACCGGGCCTAAATCGCCATGTGTCATTTGCAAAGGGATCCACTTCCATCGTGATTGTCCTTGTATTCCCCGGATACTAAGGGACTGGTCCCCAAGGTTGCACAATCCGGTAGCATCAACCTCTGGTTGTCATGTTGATTGCAGTCCGTCAACTAACGAGAGTGAAGGACGAAGAAGGGGACCAAGATCACCCTGTCTATTGTGTGAAGGCAATCAAGCCATCCACAAATGTCCATTCTTAGATGAGGCAAAGAGAGTTTTGGAAGATCGCCCGGTTTCACCGTTGCGACTTCCTCCTGGATACCAAAAACTCGCGCCTAATCCCTCGATAGTTGAAAATCCAGTTGACCCGCTCAAGTGGTCAGCTGAAGTGTCGGTCATTGAGAATGAACCTACTGAATCCAGACCAGACGAAAGTCTAAAGGTCGAAACGGCAGCTGACCCGGTTCTTCCTTCAGAGGTTTCATCGTCCAATGACTCCGTCATTGAAGACCCGTCTTCAAATGACACCGTCGCCGAAGAGTCAGCTTCATGCGACACCCTCACTGAAGAGAATAAGGATGACACCATCCAGGTTCTTTTCATCAGCACCGACTCTGATGAGCGTCAGGGCAATGTGCCCATTCCTTTATCACAGGAAGGAACATCATCAGGGTCATACCCGGCCGTATATTCGGTCCCACCACCAAGCAACCTGGTTGTATCCTTTGATTGGAATCAACTAGGCAGACCCCGGTTACCAGCCAGTATACCATTCAGAATCATTATCCAGATCTATAGAATGATTATGGCTGGTACTATCATTGATGAAGGGGCGTCTGTGAGTATCCTTTCCTCTATTACTTGGAAAGCACTGGGTTCCCCAGCGCTTTTACCTGAGTTAAGAAATCTCTCAGGTTTTGATAAAGGAACCAGTCGACCATTAGGAATCCTCCCCAATGTACCTGTTACATTGAAAGGGAAGACCGTCAATTTAAATGTGATGGTCGTCCAGGGACCCTTGGATTATAACCTACTCCTTGGACGTGACTATATTTATTGCATGGGAGCGATAGTCTCCTCACTCTTTAGAGTAATGTGTTTTCCACATGAAGGAAGGATGGTCAAGCTCGTAGACCAACTTTCATTTCCGGGATCTCGCATCGCAAATAGTCAAATACCAATCCTAAATGGTCTGTTCACTCAAGATTCGCCTCCACCCCCAGTCCTCCTTCCCGATGAGTGCGAGTGATTCGGAAAGAAAGACTGGAACCCAGGGGCATGCACCCTAGTCTGCTTCGGGCAGAAGAAACCCTGGGTATAAGGAAGAATTTCCGCAGAAGAATGGACTAGTCCGTACCCCGTCCGGCGATGGAAGAGGGGTTGTTCTAGAATAATATTTTTTTGTCAAAGTTATGCGAGTGAGATAATCAGCTTCTCGCTCCCCCTGTCTAGATAATCAGGATACCAAGGAAGGGGACCATTTGCGGTAGCAAGTAGTAACCATCTTTGAAGACAAGCCTCACCCATTAAAACATATGTTTTGAAGGATAAGTAGGGGCAGCCTCCAAAGAAAGAGATTCTATTGCTGCAACAGGTGGTCGCCATCTTTAGTAACCTGATGATAGACATCGCCGAAGAAAGAGATTGATTTGCGGCAGCAAATAGAACCCTCTTCGGATAATAAGAAAGAGGCAAGCCTCCCTCAATAATACCATTGTTTTGTCTTTGAGTAGTGTTCTTCTCTTGTCACAAATAGCTGTTCGTTAAAAGTCGGGCCGACGGGAAGCCTGAGTACCGCGTAAGACCCCTTAAAATAACGAGAAGACTAGCATCGTTAACATTAGATTGACAAGATGACAGGTAGCTGTGAACACCCAAAGAAAAGCAGAGGTAGGGGAGAGGAGGGGCAGCCTCGAAATTCTATCCTATACCTGGGGGCATGCAAACTTTTGGAATGTGAGCGAGGGACGACTATTTATTTTTTTAAATTTTTAGGTCCTCCCTTTAAACCTGTAGGTCTAACCCTTTAAACTCATAGGATTAGCCGTTTCCGACCTTGCATGAAGAAAGTCTGTGGGGCAAAGGTAAAAACTTGCCAAATTGGAGCATAGCTTCGTGAGATAAAGCTCCTTAAAAAATAGCTATCTCACAGGAGGCGTTCTTATTCTATGACTGGTATATCGAGCAGTTTTAGCACATAGTTCGTGCTCGTTAAAAAATAAACGCAAGATCCGAGCAGTTTTAGCGCATAGTTCATGCTCGTTAAAAAATAAACATAAGTTTATGAGCAGGCTTTCCTTTAGAGTTCAAGCTCATTCAGAAAAAATGAACCGGTAAATACCCTTCTGAGATCGTAAATTCATCAGCCATAAAAGCCTTGGTCGTGTTTGTGCACCGTCACCTCCACCGTCATTTGGCCGATCATTCACTTCCATTTGTGTGTTTACCCTTTTTTGAGGAACATCTGCGAAGAGTGATTTCACTTAGCCATCCTTGTGACACTGCCGTGATTGGAATATTCCAACTTGTACCTGGAATTAGTTGCTATCCCTGTTTATCACTCGTTCCTCAAAAGACGAGTCTTCTTTGAGCTCTTTTCACTGACTCGTAAAATATGAAAATTTTGCCGAGTTCTGGCCTTCCAGCTCGTTAAAGCGACCGGAAGAGCTATCCCTCCTCTAGATTTTAATCTTTTTGGACCTGAGGGATTATTGCACAAAAAGATCGAGCGCTTGTTTTGTTCGGCTCGTTAAAGCAATCGAAAATTCATCCCTTCTGTATTGTTTTATACTTTTTCGGACTTAAGGGATTAGATGACGAAAAAGGAATTTTGGAGTTGACTTTATGTACCTTTTCAGACTCTCTAAAAATGAAAAGGACCGAGTTATCCTTGTCGTTAGACTCGTTAAATTCGTTAAATAGCGACAAACTTGTCTTTAGACGAGAACGAGTTTCCCTATCGCTAAGCTCGTTAAATCATAGCGATGGGCTTGCCCGAAGGGCAGGTTATAGAACAAGCATATGTTATCCTCCTCAAGCTTGACAAAAATAAAGAGGTACTGGTCAGAAATGACTAGGGAAAAATTGGGAGAACATCAAAGCTTAACGGTAGCGAGTCGCTCTTGAACATGACACTTTTCTTCCGTACCACATCGGGTTGGGTTGTTTCATTCACCGGTCTCATCACCATGGTCTTCGCCAAACCATCCACATTTTGGGGTAATGCTACCGATCCATCGCATCAGTGTCGTTATATGTTCAAGAGAGGTCATTCTGAAAGTGTCAACCGTGTCCCATCCACTGCCATACATTATCCTTCATCCATTCATGATCACCACCCTGAATCATATGTCACAGTTTGTTTTCACCTCCACTAAAATCATTAGCTCCGTTCCGTGTCATTGATGTGGGATTCATTAAGGCCCTCCTTTGACGGATCGCTTCTTGTCGACTTCAACTCATTATCCAAGGAGTTGATCTAGGAACAACCCCATCAGTACTTTGAAGCTTGCATGCCTCAATGGAAAGTTTCTCACTTCCGGCGACAGGTATACATCAATGACCTTCAACCAGAAGATTTTGCGTGGCGTTCGACGCCAAGTCCTTTATTCACACCACGTGAATTGTACTGTGGTACCTTGAGGGTCATTATCATTATCGGTGATTCCTCTCGCGCTTGTTAACGGTTTTCATCATTGACCGGTAATCAAGCGATGTCTTTCCATGTTCGACTTCAGCGAAATTCTCACATGGATCGACTTGTGCTTAGAGTGAAGATCGAACGAGTTTGAAGACCCCGGATCTAGTTTCATTTCATCTGGGCTGCGATACATATTCAGGAAATATAAAAGCATTTGTCATGTACATCATTGCAGCAGATGATCATCCTACTCAAAGGATGATAATTTCAGCAGAGAATTATCAGTCTACCATCAGACGATCGTCTGTTCTATGTACCAAAATGTATTTATAAAGCTGAGCATGGGAATGCCCGCCTCAGCTAGATCATGAAAACAGAATGAAAGATAAATGTATTGTATTGTATTGTATTACAGGGCGCCTCCTCAGCACTGGAATGAACTTCGGACCCTCTAGATAAAGCATTTCACCCGATAAACGGCCTCATACTTTAGGGGGCAACTGTTATAGACACTTTTGTGCCTCGCAGCATGGAGCATGAAATGTCAATAATTACAGGGATCCTCAGTCCCTAAACATGTTGTTCTTACCCCTAGAAGAACAAGGTCAGCAAACCACAGCACTTCCCATCAGTTCTCCACCTGAAAAACACTCAAAACAGGCTATTTTTGGATCATGTCAGCTGCTCCACTGAGCAACTGCGCTGAATGTCAACTGCTCCTCCTTGTACCTGCGCTGAAAGTCAAAACCAATGAAGGCTACCTGCGCTGGGCGAGATTGGCCAAGTGGCACAGTCATTCTGCAAGGTGCCAACTGCCCAGGAAGCTTCCAAACTGACACTTGGTTCAAGGAATTCGCCCTGTGATGAGTAAGAGGTACTTGATCTCCATGTGTAAGCAAGGATCTCCAAGTGGACTCAAGAACTGAAGTTTAACTAAAGTGGGAGAGGACACTAGTCAGCTTTATGCCAGCCTCAAGCTGACTCATCCTTTCTCCAAATCTCCTATATATAGAGCTCTCTCATGAGGTCTAGGGAGGCTGGAATTTTGTGCAAAGCAAGGAAGTGCTGTTGGTTTATAGTTAGAGCTATTGGGTGATTGTTTTTATAGAGGTGAAGAGGAGACTTCTTGCTGCTGGGGAGGTGCTGCTGGATTGGAGCCATTGATGGTTGTAACCTTCTCAGAACCCTGTTACTTTTATCAATAAAGCTTTGAATGTTCTCCTATATACTTGTATTGCATTGATGTATTGTATTTACTTGTATATTTGATTCACTCTAATCCATGCATCAGTTATGAGTACATGTATCTTGTAGTCTTCTTCTCTCTGTTGTGCAGGATCTGTGTGTAGCTGGACCGGCAAAGGGAGCAAGGAGCTGGGAACAAGAGACAAAGAGAGAGGATAAGGATCGACAAAAGTGAAAGACACCGGTTGGTTAATCTTTTCTTCCTTCTCTCTGTACTTTCATAAAGGAAAACATTAAAGCTTTACTTTCAGTTGTTGCTAAAGACTGTCACCTTTAGAGTAGGGATAGGGTCATCCGAGTCGGATACTTTTCCCCACAACACTATTGCAGCCCCAAATGTTCCAAGATGATTTTCATTGAGATGGTTGGATGGATCCAGGGAAATAATCCATTAGTTTCCCCATTTGTCCCGAATTGAGAAAAAGTTCACCTGCTTCTCTAATCACCTTCTTTGTCGTCTTGCGAACCTTCTTTCCTTTTTTGGAGCTACAGAGTCAGGAAGAGTTATGGCCAGCAAGCTCCCTTCCCTACCAAAGCTACCTGACATGGGTATCGCATTGTATGACAAAGACACATAGATCCCCCGAAACAGAATACAGAGGACACACAGATACACAATTTTTTATTATTAAATTATAGAAACGATATATAGACTAAGAAGTAAATCATGTTTTTTAAGTAAAACATAAATGTAACAATTTCCATTAAATTCATGGGTATTAATGTTTAATTGAAATGTCTTCACAATTACTCCCATAAAGGAGTTCCTCCACTAATGGCTGATTGTATCCTTTAGCTAAGATGCTATATTTTTAAGTTTTATGTGCATGAAAATGTACTATTGAAATTGATAGTCTTCTTGTAATTTTGATTTGATTGGCATCTACGGTATGGAACTTCATGCTTTGATTGTAAATAATTTGTATTATCATCTTCAAGGAGAGTTAGAAGGTCGAAAAATTCCCTAGGTTCCTTTCAGAGAGTTTCAAAGTACCTCATAAAGTTGGAGATATATCAAATTTTGCAAACTGATAAACAGTTCTATTTAAAGGAGCTCCATCCATTGTGTGAAGATAAGTATATTTATGATACCAAATCTCTTGAAACAGAATTGGGTATAGGGTGGTGGTTTCACTTTGATGACAAAAGATTCACAACTGCAGAAGAAAAGGCATTGAAAATCTTAAGTTGTGTAAACAAGGCCTCTTGTGTTGCAGATTTGCAGTTGAATGCATTAAAAACGTGGATGAATATGTTAGCCTTGTCAATATTCGACAAAAATTTTGTAAGTTCATTCATGCTTGAGAACTATCATACTTATCCAAAATAGTTTCTATGCTTGTTATGTCTCTAGACTATACCTACATTCCTTGTTTCTGGTATAACATTTCTGGATCAGTCTATTTTGGTGCTTATCCTTCTATTTATAGGACCTCATATTGTGTCTTGCTGAATAGGGGACAAAGTTGGGATAAACAAACCTAAATGCAGCCTTGTTAGAAGAATCAATAGGGTTGTGTGTTGAAGATCTTTTCAATTATCTATCGGCATCAATGCAGTTGTTAGGCCCTGCGATCCAACAAATTACATGCTAAATTTTCTCTTAAAATAGGCCCAACTTTTGCTTATTTCTGTGAGATGGATGTCCAGCTGTATAATATCAACAAAAAATAGGATGCAAACTTGGACACTCTATGCAAAGGAGATCAAAACAGTGATCACAAGTTTAAGATCATTGATGGATATCAAGCCATTTATTCCAGATGGATTTGAAACAATGCTTAGATGTCTCCTAGAAGTGCTTCTAACATTATTAGAGCTTATTCATTCTCAACATAAAAAGTACCAAGAAAATGGAGAATCAAAGACAGATAGGAAGAATGTGGGAGATGTCCTTTCTGATGTTTCTCTTATGAGTTTGGGATTTCTGCATGTTCTTTGCAGTTGTGTTGAAAAAACAATGTTACAAACCTATCTTTAGTTCTAATTGATATGCTCTTAAAAGGTTTCCTGGCACCTAATACCTAGATGCCTGTTTTTCAAAAGAATTTTCCCACACAATGTGTAATTAGTCAGCTTCGACATGATAGTTGGAGAGATTCAACTCCTGTAATCTTGAATTTTTGTTTATCTTTAGCATGTGTTAGAGGAGGTGCTGAGATGCTGCAGTCTGCTGGGATTTTTTCAAGCTTGTCAACATTTAGTCACTTCCTATGGGATGAACTTTCATTAGGCTCTAGAGACAGAGAGGGTCCATTCTCTATGTTGCATAAAGATAGACAGTGTGATGGGTTATGGGGTATAGGGCTAGCAATTGTAACAATGATGGTGAATTCTCTTGGAGAAAATGCTACAAGTTGCAACACATTATTTTGTGAGTACTTTGAGGCAGTCACCTTTGTAGAGAAACATGATTATTGTGAAAGAAGCAATACATGAACCCTACACATATTTGGAGATTTTATCCATTTGTCATAATTTTAGTTGGTGTTAAACCAATATGTAAAACTCCATTGGATGCCTGATGATTTCTATTAATGTGCAATCGAATTTATATAGACTAAGTGATTTTTCACTTCATTTTCCCTTAAAATGATGAAAATTGGACCCCTGTTTAGCATAAAGTCCTTGTGTTCATACCCATCTATGATACCCTGTGCATACCCATTTAACATGACATCACCAGGGTATTCAGTGTAGCCAAATGGGTGTCCAGATATGGTTAAACATCCCGTAAACTAGACTACTCCCATTACCAACACACTTAGATATTCTCATGATGCAAGGAATCCCTCAACTACAGTCTATTCCTATGTATACCATTTTCTAGGAGGGCACTTCACTGCCAGATTATCCCATTGTGCAATATGAAACTACCTCTCTAGCCATGTTCATTTTCTTTCAATGCATTTTCACCGACCATGATGTACCATGCCACATCCTCTATAGTATTTGTACCTTGCATGTCATTGATCCTTCCAACTCCACCTTTCTTTGAGGGACAATCTTAACATTAATGTCCCTGCCCTTCCCTTGGCATCTGGAACTGATCACATCAATTTCATCTCCCTGACATGCATTAGAAAGTGCCTTATTGTCATGTAAGCATGGTTGGTCTTGGCCATGACAGATGGATGAAGGTTGTAACCTTTTTGAAATCTACATATGCTCTTTCTCCTCAGTTTCCTCTATTCATGTCTTCCTGTACTTAGGAGTAGTCTCTGAAGGCTCAACAGAGATGGATCAGTCTACTTAGGTCTAGAGAGATCTACTTTGATGTGTCTTCTACTCAGATATCTATAAGGCAAAAGTCAAAGAAACATCAATATGCTATTTCAACATCGTCCAGACACTTTTTGTTATTTTGGATGATAGATTCATTGAATTTTGTATGGTTCTTAGAGCTGTGCAGAAGGTTGGCAGGTTTACATTCTTATTCAAGAGAGAAGAGGTGTTGTTTCCCTCTATGGGGTGACCAACAAATGATTTTATTGATGTGAGCTACCATGGCCCCTAGGGTCAAAAACTTGCCATATTACCTCAAAGAGGACAAAACCATCTTGAAAATTTTAATTATACATGTTCAAAAGCCTGCATATTGAAAGAAGAAAAGATTTACTACATGGTTTCTATAAGATCAAAGGATTATTGAGGTCAATTAAAACCAGTTGCTTCTAAAGCTCAGGAGTATCAATGAGAGAATAGCGAGATTGGAGATAAAAAGAGTGGAGTAATGATTCTATGAATACTTGTACGACTAGAAAGCCTCCTTCATCTCTTATACTTTGCTCGATAAAATAAAGTAAAAAAGTAGGTTATTTTGTTACCTCCTTTTAGAGGACATTGAAATAGTTTAGAAAATTGTACATCTTGAAATCATTACAATTATAAATTGTGTTGACCAACTGTCCAAAAGATGAAATATAGCTGTGATTTTGACTAATCATGCAATAACTTATATGGATGACATCTCCTCTTCAATAGAACAAGCGAGGACCACTGGTAGCATATCATTGTTCTCCTTCAACAACCAGTAAAGGCCAATTCACAATTTGGAAGGACGGTATCTCTACTATCTGTATCAATCCAATTACATCAGAAGGAGATTCAAATTTTTTTATGACTTTTTATGGTCTGTAAATATGGTGAAAATTGTTTATTCAAAAGTTGAGACAATTTCACTGAGTAGGGAGAAGATCATGGGTGTTTTAATCTAGATTATAAGAAATTTTTGGGCCCATTACTATCTCCTTTCATAGGGACATGTATTTTTATATGTTTTATCCTCTAATGTGTCCAAGTGATTTTGTAACTTCCATTTAGTAATTAGAGTATTGTCTCTCTAGGTAGTGGGAAGTTACATTATTTGTCGAAAATATGGAAGGAACTTTTTCTCTATTTAAAGAACCAACTTCTGTAGGTACATGTCTTTTAGTATGATTTGTCCTCTAATGTGTCCGAGTATTTTTGTAACTCTCATTTAGTAATTAGAGTGTTTTCCTTTGAGGTAATGGGAAGTTATGCTAGTAAAAAAAATGGAAGTCCTTTTTGAGAGTGAAGACCAAGATATGTGCAAAATGGTCTGATAATCTTTCCTAAATTTTGCTTGCCCCTTTCCTGTGAAATGGCCCTTCTCCAACAAATCAGATAGGAATTTATTGAGAGCATTAAAGGAATGGAACAATGGTGGTGGCATAGCATTCCATCGACCTCACTAGTGAATTTCCATCCTGTTGGCTAGTATCAGATGCTTTTTAAGTGGACAAAGTACTTCAACCTATGACTGTGTTCTATCATTTGATATAATTTTAGTTAGAATATGAGTCGTAAAACCATGAACTATGGTGTCATATTTGTGGTATAGGATTGATTGCAACTTCTTTATAGAATCAAGTGGTGGTACAATATCATTGCAGGACAATTTGGGTTGGGAAGAATGGACAACTACCATATATACGCTTTTAAGGTCCACGCTTCACCATACAAACACAATTCAACAACAAAACATTGCCACTTAATGTGATTCTTGCCACTGGGAATCAAAAAGTGCATTTGGTATTGGGAAATGGTACATGTTTAAAAATGCCACTTACAAATTTCTAGGAAACTGGGAAATGGCATGACACAATAATTAATGTGTAAATGAAAAGCTACTATAAATGCATTGCAAAGTAACTAGTCTAACAAATACAATTGACCAGATTTACTATGGGAACAAGTTTTGAATCAACTTTTGTATTACAAAAGACTCCACATATATTGTGAGGACTTAGCCAACATGTAAAGTTTTGGAGCCACAACCTCTTTTATTGTGGATTTCTAGGACTCTTCTCAAGATTGAGTAGATATAGGCATCGATACTGTCTTGATAGAAAGTATTTTTGTAGTATAGCACATGAAAGTCTACCAGGGCATAAATAATCTAGGCTTATTTGATTGAGAATATATGGATGATCATCATTAAGTCCAAGTTGCCATTAATTCAGACATATGCTTTTGGCACCCTCACATTATGTGTGACATCTTCCTATGTGACATTATGTTTGACATCTTCCACTTCCTTTGTTGCCATGCAATCTAGACATAACCAATCTAGGATAGATTAGATTCCTTAGTCTCCAATTTTTTCTGTATTGACCTTTTAATCACAGGGACAATAGCGCCATCAACATTCTGTACAGGCAGGCTGTCAATGCTTGTAGGGGTTTCTGAGAGGGAGAAGGCATTATTCCCTACAAAAAATGAGAGATTTCCTTTTTTTATCTCAAGTGCATCCTCTGTAGTGAGCACTGGCCTGACATACATGTACTAGTTTGCAACTAATGCCAACAAGAGCATGTAGTCTAGCTCCCCAATGAACTTTGATGTCATATGCAAATGCATTGAGAAAGGCTAAAGCTGCAATTCCAAATATCTTATTATGAGTCTTTCCATATCTAACATTTTATGATAGATGTCTCCTAGAAGAAGATCCAACTCTTTTGTCTTTGAAGTACAATAAAAGTACACTTCCTGATGTTCCTTTTCACTTGCATAAGCAAACTCCGTGTCTTTAAGATTTTCCAATTCACTATTGTTGAGTTTTAGTCCAGAAAGGCACAATTGATAACCAATTTGAGGTATATACACAATGGACCTGTGTTTAGGATTATTAGCTTGGCATGGGAGGAATTTTAGCTCAAGTGCTAAAATCTCCTCAAGCAAGCCCTCGTATATTTCCTTCAATTCATCCAACTCTAGACAAATCCTGGATGCAATCATCATTCTGTATTTGTTTCTATTGCTTTGATTAAAGTCAAAGACTCCCTTTATTAGTTCAAACTTCATAGATATGGACAATCTCAATTGTAATGCATGTAAAATTCTATCTTACAATATTCAAATTGAACATTCCTGCATGCTCGTACTATCTTTCTAAAATCCCAATTTCAAAAATTTTCCTTGTATGTAAAATGGACCTCATACTCTTTGACATTGTTGTCCAATCATCCAATGTTGATAGATAACCTGAACACTGAAATCTTGAGTAGATGTGGAATATCTTTCACATTTTTCAAAGTGTTGTGTAGGGCTAGCATCATTTCATCACAGTGATGATGCAATGGTATAGTGTTGAGGTGACCATTCAAAATGTTTAGATATAATATAGGCCTTAAGCACCAAGTCCTTAAAAGACATCAGCCGACGACAGTGACACAATTATTAAACATGCCAAATTACAAAAATCCTTCCTTTGCTTTGCCAATGCCCATGCTGCTTGGATGCTTATCAACCTAAAAAAATTTCAAGGCTTCGCAACCTGTAGCATCAACTTTCAGAATTTTTTTTTAATGAGATCTCTGAAACCCTGTCAAATTTGATTGGTGCAATGTCATATTACTTCATTTCAATAGTGTTGACAAGCATCTATTGTTGTAGCCTAGCAAGAAGTTCCCCGACAGCACGAACTTGCACATCACTTTTAGTGTTCATCATGGAATTGAGATGTTCATGAGCACATGCACAAACCACCAAATGCTCTTGTTCATTAAAAAATTCCAAACACTTGTTCAAATGCTTAACATGCTTCCACCTGTTGTTTGGGACCTTTGAAAGTAACAACCTGTGAGCCAACCAATACTCAAGGCTTCCAACAATTCCTAAAAAGGTAGCTATTAGATCACCATAATATCAGAGTTATCATTTCCAAAAATTTTGCAGTACATACAAAGTTCAGGTGCAATAAATAAAAAGATTTCATTGTTTATGTGATCATCCAGAGAAAACTTGAGAACCTGTTCCAAGATTGATAAGACTAAAGTGACCTGCCCATATAAGCATCTGCAAGAGCTCTAGACAAAATTTGCAGGAAAACATCTCTTTGTCATAAAAGTCTTGTTTTGAGAGCATCCTGGAGTCTACATTTGCATGGACGTCTTGAGCTAATTTCCCATTTACAATGTAGATGCAGGAGTTGGAGGATGGTAATGATTTTGCATGATATTTCTCACAGAAAATCAATATTGCAAGGCCCCAAAGAAAACTAAAATGCAACCAGACATGTTGGTATCCAGTGAATTCATTTCTTTGGTATTTTGGGTGTAAGTGTTTCAATGCCCAAACTTCGTTGGGGTTGTATCCAAAGTGCTAGATTGAAGAATAATTGGTCTGACTTCATGTAGACATGGTAGAACAATTGATCCAATGGCTATTGATTGAGTGCCATCCAGAAATACCTTGTACTCCTTTGAGAGCACACACATATGTAGAAGTGTATGATTTTGGAGAAGCCCAATTCAACATTGTTCAAGGCGGGTTGGGTCATTTGACAAAAATGGTACAAATGCCTGATATTCTGTAATGTCAGGCCTGCCCTTCATGCAACAATATGCATATGCCTTGACAACTGGGTGAGGTGCAAGAAGTCTTATTTTCACCTTACATCCAATCTGTTTTACAAATGAAGGGTAATAGAGGCCTCCAGATGTTAACAATGGTGATGCAACCAAAGTTTGAGTCTACCCTCTTTAGCACACAGAGGAAACTAGTCCAGGATAAATTAGATTCCTTAGTCTCCAATTTTTGATGTATTGACCTTCTGATCATAGGGACAATAGTGCCATCAACATTCTATGCAGGCAGGCTGCCAACGCTTGCAGGGGTTTCTGAGAGGGAGAAAGCATTATTCCCTACAGAAAATGAGTGCTTTCCTTTTTTTTTTTTATCTCAAGTGCATCCTCTGTAGTGAGCACTGGCCTGACATACATGTACTAGTGTGCAACTAATGCCAACGAGAGCATGTAGTCTAGCTCCCCAATGAACGTTGATGTCATATGCAAACACATTGAGAAAGGCTAAAGCTGCAATTCTAAATCTCTTATTATGGCTCTTTCCATATCTAACATTTTATGATAGATGTCTCCTAGAAGAAGATCTGACTCTTTTGTCTTTGAAGTACAATAAAAGTACACTTCTTGATGATCCTTTTCACCTGCACAAGCAAACTCTGTGTCTTTAAGATTTTCTAATTCACTATCATCGAGTTTTAGTCCAGAAAGGCACAATTGATAACCAATTTGGGGTATATACACAATGGACCTGTGTTTGGGATTATTAGCTTGGCATGGGAGGAATTTTAGCTCAAGTGCTGAAATCTCCTCAAGCAAGCCCTCGTATATTTCCTTCAATTCATCCAACTCTAGACAAATGTCAGATGCAATCATCATTCTATATTTGTTTCTATTGCTTTGATTAAAGTCAAAGACTCCATTTATCAGTTCAAACTTCATAGATATGGACAAGCTCAATTGTAATGCATGTAAAATCTTATCTTACAATATTCAAATTGAACATTCCTGCATGCTCATGTTGTCTTTCTAAAATCCCAATTTCAAAAATTTTCCTTGTATGTGAAATGGAACTCATACTCTTTGACATTGTTGTCCAATCATCCAATGTTGACAGATAACTTGAACACCAAAATCTCGAGTAGATGTGGAATATCTTTCACAGATTTCAAAGTGTTGTGTGGGGATGACATCATTTCGTCACAATGATGGAGTAGTGGTATAGTGTTGAGATGACCATTCAAAATGTTGAGATCTAATATAGGCCTTAAGAATCAAGTCCTTAAAAGACGTCAGCCCATGACAATGACACAGTTGTTAAACATGCCAAATAACAAAAATCCTTCCTTTTCTTTGCCAATGCCCATGCTACTTGGATGCTTATCAACTTGAAAAAATTGCAAGGCACCATAACCTGTAGCATCAATTTTCATAAATTTGTTTAATGAGATCTATGAAACCCTGTCAAATTTTATTGGTGTGGTGTCATATTTCTTCATTTCAATAGTGTTGACAAGCATCTCTTGTTGTAGCATAGCAAGAAGGTCCCCAACAACACGAACTTGCACATCACTTTCAGTGTTCATCATGGAATTGAGTTGTTCATGAGCACATTCACAAACCACCAAATGCTCTTGTTCATTCAAAAATTCCAAACACTTGTTCAAAAGCTTAGCATGCTTCAACTTGTTGTTTGGGACCTTTGAACATAACAACCTGTGAGCCAACCAATACTCAAGGCTTCAAGAAATTATTGAAAAGGTAGCTATTAGATCACCATGATTAGGAATATCAGAGTTATCATTTCCAAAAATGTTGCAGTACATAAAAAATTCAGGTGCAATAAATAAAAAGATTTCATTGTTTATGCGATCATCCAGATAAAACTTGAGAACCTGTTCCAAGATTGATAAGACTAAAGTGACTTCCCATATAAGCATCTGCAAGAGCTCCAGACAAAATTTGCAGGAAAGCATCTCTTTGTCATAAAAGTCTTGTTTTGAGAGCAACCTGGAGTCTACATTTGTATGGATGTCTTGAGCTAGTTTTCCATTTATAATGTAGATGTAGGAGTTGGAGGATGGTAATGATTTTTCATGGTATTGGTCACACAAAATTAGTATTGCAAGGCCCCAAAGAAAACTAAAATCTTGTATTCCCAATTGAACCATGATGCAACTAGACGTGTTGGTATCCAATGAATTCATTTCTTTGGTATTTTGGGTGTAAGGGTTTCCATGCCCAAACTAAGTTGGGGCTGCATCCAAAGTGCTAGATTGAAGAATAATTGGTTTGACTTCATGTAGATATGGTAGAACAACTGATCCAATGGCTATTGATTGAGTGCCATCCAGAAATAACTTGTACTCCTTTGAGAGAACACACGTATGTAGAAGTGTATGATTTTGGTGAAGCCCAATACAACATTGTTCAAGGAGGGTTGGGTCATTTGAAAAAAGGGTACAAATACCTGATATTCTGTAATGTCAGGCCTACTCTTCATGCAACAATATGCATATGCCTTGAAAACTGTGTGAGCTGCAAGAAGTGTGATTTTCACCTTACATCCAATCCGTTTTACAAATGAAGGGTAATAGAGGCCTCCAGATGTTAACATTGGTGATGCAACCAAAGTTTGGGTCTACCCTCTTTAGCACATAGAGGAAACCAGTCTAGGATAGATTAGATTCCTTAGTCTCCAATTTTTTATGTATTGACCTTTTGATCGTAGGGACAATAGTGCCATCAACATTCTGTACAATCAGGCTATCAATGTTTGCAGGGGTTTCTGAGAGGGAGAAGGCATTATTCCCAACAGAAAATGAGTGTTTTTTTTTTTATATATCTCAGGTACATCCTCTCCAGTGAGCATTGGCCTTACATACATGTATTGATGTGCAACTAATGCCAATGAGAGCATGCATTCCAACTCCCCAACGAACTTTGATGTCATATGAAAATGCATTGAGAAAGGCTAAAGCTGCAATTCCAAATCTCTTACTATGGGTCTTTCCATATCTAACATTTTATGATAGATTTATCCTAGAAGAAGATCTAACACTTTTGACTTTGAAGTATGATAAAAGTACGCTTCCTGAAGTTCCTTTTCACTTGGATAAGAAAACTCTGTGTATTTAAGATTTTCCAATTCACTATCGTCAATTTTTAGTCCAGAAAGGCACAATTGATGACCAATTTGAGGTATATAGACAATGGACCCGTGTTTGGTATTATTAGCTTTGCATGGGAGCCATTTTAGCTCAAGTGCTAAAATCCCTTGAAGCAAGCCCTCGTATATTTCCTTTAATTCATCAACTCTAGACAAATGTGGGATGCAATCATCATTCTATATTTGTTTCTATTGCTCTAATTAAAGTCAAAGACTCCATTTATCAGTTCAAACTTCATAGATATGGAAAAGCTAAATTGTAATGCATGTAAAAGCCTATCTTACAATATTCAAATTGATCATCCCTTCATGGTCATGTTGTGTTTCTAAAATCCCAATTTAAATTTTTTTCCTTATATGTAAAATGGAACTCATACTCTTTGACATTGTTGTCCAATCATCCAATGTTGATAGATAACCTGGACACCAAAATCTTGAGTAGATGTGGAATATCTTTCACAGATTTCAAAGTGTTTTGCAGGGATGACATCATTTCGTCACAATGATGGAGCAGTGGTATAGTGTTGAAACAACCATTCAAAATGTTGAGATCTAATATAGGCCTTAAGAATCAAGTCCTTAAAAGACGTCAACCCATGACAATGAAACACTTGTTAAACATGCCAAATAACAAAAATCCTTCCTTGGCTTTGCCAATGCCCATGCTGCTTGGATGCTTATCAACTTGAAAAATTTGTAAGGCATCATAACCTATAACATCAATTTTCAGAAATTTGTTTAATGAGATCTCTGAAACCCTGTCAAATTTTATTGGTGCGGTGTCATATTCCTTCATTTCAATAGTGTTGACAAACATCTCTTGTTGTAGCATAGCAAGAAGGTCCCCAACAACATGAACTTGCACATCACTTTCAGTTTTCATCATGGAATTGAGTTGTTCATGAGCACATGCACAAACCACCAAATGCTCTTGTTCATTTAAAAATTCCAAACACTTGTTCAAAAGCTTAGCATGATTCAACTTGTTGTTTGGGACCTTTGAAAGTAACAACTTGTGAGCCAGCCAATACTCAAGGCTTCCAACAATTCTTTAAAAGGTAGTTATTAGATCACCATGATTAGGAATATTAGAGTTATCATTTCCAAAAATGTTGTAGTACATACAAATTTCAAGTGCAATAAATAAAAGGATTTCATTTTCTATACAATCATCTAGATAAAACTTGAGAACTTGTTCCAAGATTGATAAGGATAAAGTGACTGCCCATATAAGCATCTGCAAGAGCTCTAGACAAAATTTGCAGGAAAACATCTCTTTGTCATAAAGTCTTGTTTTGAGAGCAACCTAGAGTCTACATTTGTATGGATGTCTTGAGATAGTTTTCCATTTATAATGTAGATGTAGGAGCTGGATGATGGTAATGATTTTGCATGGTATTGCTCACACAAAATCAGTATTGCAAGGCCCCAAAGAAAACTAAAATCTTGTATTCCCAATTGAACCACGATCCAACCAGATGTGTTAGTATCCAGTGAATTCATTTCTTTGGTATTTTGGGTGTAAGGGTTTCCATTCCCAAACTTCATTGGAGCTACATCCAAAACACTAGATTGAAGAATAATTGGTTTGACTTCATGTAGATATGGTAGCACAACTGATCCAATGGCTATTGATTGAGTGCCATCTAGAAATAGCTTGTATTCCTTTGAGAACACACACATATGTAGAAGTGTATGATTTTGGAGAAGCCCAATCCAACATTATTCAAGGAGGGTTGGGTCATTTGAAAAAAATGGTACAAATACCTGATATTCTGTAATGTTAGACTTTCTCTTCATGCAACATTATGCATATGCCTTGACAATTGTGTGAGCTGCAAGAAGTCTTATTTTCACCTTACATCCAATTTGGTTTACAAACGAAGTGTAATAAAGGCCTTCATATGTTAACAGTGGTGACACAATGAAAGTTTGGGTATGCCCACTTTAGCACACAGAGAGAACCAACTACTCATTGGCATCATATACCTCTTGATAATTCACTAGGTCTACATAGTTAAACTTGTAAGATGCCACTGGTATTAAAAAATATTCATAATAGACAAACACCTTATTTGACTTTGAACTAGTAGAATTATACATATCAGCAATAGAAAGCCCCATGAGGTTCTTTTCATTTTATGCCCAGAATATGTCAGAATAGGGTTGCAATGTACACTTTTTGTACTTGTTTCCAGGTTCCAAGGCTTGAGTGTACCATCAATTAAAGCTGAGGCAAGGTTGGTTGAATCAAGAGACTTGATATTATCCACAGTTTTCCTGTGATGTGCCAAAATGTACCATGGTGTTTTTATCTTTCGAAGATTGTCACAATATATTTTATAATCTATAGATCTGGATGCAAGTAACCAATACAGAGCTTGGTGGAAACTGAAGAACACTTTCTTCTTGATTAATATTCTAAAGTTTCACATAGCCATCACTCATTTTCACAATGCTCATTTCCAATAAACCATTGCACTTTGTTAGACTATCAGGTCTTTTTGATTACTTAGGAATGGGTTCCAGTATGTTGGTTTCAGAGTTTATTCCATTATTTTGATATCATATACTACCATATCATTTTACTTCTTGCATTTTTTAGAAAACCACGAGCCACTTAACTTGCAGGATTGGGAAAATTTGTAGTGTCTGTGTATAATGATCCACCTCTTGTGGATTATGGGACTTTAGCTTCTTTGCCTCCAAAATGTCTATAGAATGGCCCACCTTCATAGTTGAGAAATTCTCAGAGAGACTGCAACCTCACATTTTAAGTGTATATCTTCCCTTGATCATAAACTATAATTGTGCTGTCAAAAAATTGAGTAGAAGGATTTTGGTCAAAAAATAATGAAACTAATTTGTCTGTCCTATACTTTTCTTCAACAAGGAAAATTCCTCCAAATTTGTCCTTGATATCTCGATCGCCATCAAATATATGTGTTGTCTCTTTTGTAGGATTTGTCAAAGCTTCAACTGCATCTGGATCCTCTATGAAATCAATTGCTTCCATGTCTTCATCCTTATCTATCTTCTCAACTAAATGTACTAAGCCTTCAATCCTGCTTGTATCAACTTTAGGTTTGTCATTACTTCTTCCCTTCTTGGCAACCCTTGATGATACCCAGGCTTCCAAGAGTTCTGTTACCTTTATGAAGGCTTGGCTATAGTCTTCAAATTTTTTATTTGGAAACATTTTTTTCTTCCTAGTTACCTTAGACCTTTTTATTCTAGTTCCAGAATTCCTTTTCAATATGTTCTAGTTCCATAGTTGGCCAGGAGCATGCTCTGATACCATTGTGATGTACCAATTCTAAATTATGCAATTTTTTCCTTCATAAACAAACTTTCTTTGACAATTTTTTACGAACAGTTAGAGTGCAATAATTTCATCAAACACTTGGCGTGCATAGTAAGGGAAATACTACAACAAGAGGAAATAAGAGGAAATCATTAATTTTATTGCTTAATTTAGAAAGCTATTACAATATAGGAAGATCAAGGAAACTAGAGCTTCACTTGGTGACAACTTTTGACCAATCTCGGCCCACTGGTATAAACTAGTATAAACTCAGAAAGAAGGTACAAAATGTTAGCCTCCTTCAGAAATTCTGAACCCTTTAATGATGTTTCTCAGCTTTAGAATATGATGATTGATATCCAATCTATCCTCCCGGAAACACTGATATATGGTGCCAAATCTGAGAATAATCACCACTGAAAAATCGGCCCTCCCTTGGAATATATTATTATCATATTAGTCTTCTTCCAAAAGTCTTCTATTGAACCCCATTACCAATACATATTTCCAATAAAAAACCCTATTTTTATTAAATACGTTTTTTAGAATCCCCAATTCATATAAATGCCCCCATATAACTGCAATATATTGACTCTATTTTTTAGAATTGTAAAATGCCTTTATGAATGAATGTTCTAAGATTGTGGTCAACAAGGTGAAGTACTTGTGCACAAATATTGGATATGTTTGTTCTAAAAACCAGTTTCTGAACTTCAAGGAATCCACAGGAAATAAAAAAAGACAAGGCTTGAGCCTTAGATATAGGCTTTGATGATTCATATACCTCATGTCTCCTCAGATGCAATAGGTGTTCCTGTTGATGCGATGGAATCCTTTGCCTCCTCCCTTATTAGCCTAGATATTTTTGGAGAGATTTCTCATGATGTTGTTATGCATTAGATGATGAACCCCAACATGATGAATGTAGATGTGGTAGCAGCTAGAACTTAGTTCATATTTGAAATCTAGTAATGTTAGCTATTACCTTGGTCAACGATTTTTGAATTACTTTTCCAATCCATGAATGAACATGTTCAAAATATTCTTGTGTCAAGCCTCGAAGTTGAAGGGGATACCACTGAATTTACATCTTTGACACTGTTGAATTCAAGATGAGATTTGATCAGCTAACAAACTAGTGTGGTCTCACAAACATTATTTGGAACACTTGGTTGTGTTTTGACACATTGAATTCATGATCCTGAAGATGGGTAGGTTTGAAGGCAGTCCATCATATTTTCCTCTCATTCATGTTCCTCCAGGATGTGAGGAATCATCTGCAAAATTCCCATTAATTGGCTACCCCGTTCCTTATTTAGGGAGGGGAGTTCCTTTGATTAAACCTTTTTCACTTTATGTGATATATATTAAGTAGCAAAAGGATTCAACTGCAATTAATTATAGAGATAGGGTTAATAGGATCTCTTGTTAGATAGATGTAACATGCCCTACTTCTATTTTGCTTTTGGTGATATATAGAAAATGGAAAAAGGATTAATAATTTCTTTATTAACTCATAAAACTCAAAAATTTATCTTTTAACCTAGTTACCATGCAAGATGGTGACAAATTATACCAGGTTTTGAGGTTTATTGTTTAGGAAAGATTTTGCATGTTTGTTATAAAAGCTAGATTCTGAACCAAGATAAATCTAGAATACATAAAACAAGATATAACTTATAAGGTGCTAAATTAGATTGAATGAGAAATTTATAAAGACCATCCAAACAAGGTGTAGGAGGCAGAAAACAAATGGACCCGATACTCACAATAAGCCATTTTTTTCTTGTATCAAAACTTGCTTTTGAGGATATGCTATTCTTCCATGATGTAATTTTAGTAACTTTATTGAGTGATGAGACTTAACTAGTTGATTTGGTCCAATATTTATACATATGTAAGTTTATTACAATGAGGTGGGTGAAAAATTATCACTCTCCTAACTCTACTCTTGTATATACCTATTATAATATAGAGTGTATAGTTTGATTTTCTCTTTCTTTTTCCTTCTTGTGCAATTGTTCTCATTGCTCTTCTAATTCATGCACATATCAATAAGGTTTATTTTCCTTTTTCTATTGTAGTATGAGTTTTATTTTGGGTTGAGGTATTATTTTTCTTTCTTCTTATAAAGTGTATTCTTATTTATTCAGTTTAACTGTCTTGTGTTCAATTCTTTTAGTGAGTGGGTATGGCTACAGGATCCGCAGACAAAACAATGAAACTTTTTTATTTGTGCCAGATAACCAATGTTTTGCATGCTTTTTCTTGTCACAAGTATGTGATTTGTCTGGTTCTAATTCATTTTCTTGTTTATGGAAGTATGATCCTGAATTTGTATTATGTATTTTGAAACATGAAATGTTATATCTCTTTCTATGGAGGTACTTCGACATTGGAATGCAAATGGATTTCTTAAAATAGAATATAAGGAGCTGAATATCCATTTATTCTTCTTAAAATGCATTGTAAAGAAGAGAGTTTTCCTCTTAGTATTTTTACCATTTTATTTGGTGGAGCACATGGTAGAGAATGATGCACTGCTCATTTTCTCATTATGTTTAGAATTTATACCGATTGACTGAATAATTTGTGTATCTTCATTGTTGTTTGTTTTATATATATAACCTCATTTCTATTTTATGTAGTTACCAATAGAAATTAAGTTTCATTATACTAATATTGTGTAGCTTCATTGTTTGTTTTATACCAATAGCTTCATTTTTGTTTTATACGAATACTTAGTTTTGTGTAGCTTCATTGTTGTACAATGTTGATCATAAGAAAGTATTAATTCCTATGGTTTATGGAAAATATGGATGAGCATTAGGATCTGGAGATATTGGGGTTGTTTTTATTTTTGAAACAAATATTTTTTAGGATGTAAATGAATATGAAAGAAGAAAATCAAGTGGGTACATTTGGTTAGATACATTGGAAGGGGGTATAAATGACATAGTTTTAGAAACAATTCCAAAATGCCATTTGTTTGGCATATATGACATTTTTGGTAGGCATGTGGAGATAACATGCAAAAATGATACTATGGAGTACAACTAGTTAATTATGGACTTATTTTTATTTTTTTGGACTCACAAAGGAGAGGCAAGGCCAAAATGAAACTAATCAATCATTATGTTAGTAGAAGGTTTACTTCCTCTAGACCCTAAGGATCATGGCATATTGGGGCATGTTATCCACCCACATGTATGGGTAACCATAGGAGTTTTTTTTCTTCTATGATGCAATTTTTTAGCTAGCTGTCATACATTATTTATTATATGTTGTCTTTCTCTTTCCATTTACTTTCACAAGATATCTACAACTTGATCTTTTTAGATTGTAACTTAGTTGACATGATTGTTATTAAGTTCCCAAGGTGTTCTTTTTCTATGGTGACATTTTATTTGTTTTGTTTATACAGGACATCTGGTCACTATTGTCAACTGAAGAAAACTTATTCAAGTTTTTTGCTTTTCTCGGGAAAAATGGCATTGACATAATTGATGTTGAGGTATATGTCATATAAATCCTTTGTATGCTACTTTAGTTTATATTCCATTGTTCATTGTATTTCATTTCTTACACTTTGCATGATATCTTCTTTGATTTCAGAAGAGGAACTCAATATTGATGGTCAAAAATAGGAATTGAAGAAAGAGGAGAACAATAACACTGGAGCGACAAATGCAAAGAGAGAGAGAGAGAGAGAAGAGAACTGGTCTAGTGATACCCTTAAAGACAATATCTCGCATGAGACACACACATAGAGACTGATGATCAAGTCTTCATAGTTGGTGAATTCACCTACAATGCATTGACAACACAATGATGATGTTTTGAAGTGATGAAACAATATTTCATGTGTAAATTGTAGTCCAACCAATATTAAGTTGGAAACTCGTATTGTAATACTTGACATTTCATATAATATAATTTATGTGGTTGAAGTTATTTATAGTTGCACTTGATATTATTTAGTATTGTAATTAACATATGTAACTTTGTGTTTTCATATTAAATGAACATGAACATTGTATGACATTTTTTTAATTAAGTTGCAAAATCATACTAATTAATAATGAACACATAAAATTAATCTAAAACTACTAAATTAGTAGTTTATATTGATTAATGATGAACACAAATAAAATGAATATATGACTAAATTAGTCGTTTATAATGATTATTAATGAAATTAAATGAAATGAATATAAACTATTAAATTAGTTGTTTATATAATGAATATGAAATTACCAAAAAAAGATAAATGACTACTACAAATGATAAATTTGTGATTACAAATGACGATTAAATTTTGCATATATATGACTATTAGTAGCTAATTTACAGTGTTTTATAACGTGACCAAAATTTAGTCATATTTCATTGGTCATTAATTGGTTTCAAACAATGACTAAAATTTGCATATATATGACTATTACTAGCTAATTTACAGTATCTTATAATGAGACCAACATTTTGGTCACTAATTGGTTTTTTTGGGTGATCATATAGTAATATATTTTGTTGTATATTTGGTCATTAATTGTGTCAATTAATGACTAAATTAATGACCAAATTAATGACTAAATATACTACTAGATGATAAAATTGAGACAATCAATTAGTGACTAAGTTAAAAACGACTAAAAGTTGGTCGCGTTATAAGATACTATAAATTAGCTACTATTGGTCACCGACTAAAAAATAGTTATTTATATGCAAAATTTAGCCCTTTTTTTAGTAACTAATTAGCCATTTTGTACTAGTGTAAGATGAAGAGGAACCAACACAAACTCATAACACCCATACTTGGTAAAGAATGCAATCTTGTAGATGTCTTCTTCTTTGATACGCACTAGATGATATCATGTTTTCAAATCAATCTTCGAGAACCCTTCTCCTCCCTTAAATTGATCAAACAAGTGATTGGTCTATGGAATGGATATTCATTCTTGATAGTCACCTTGCCCAACTACTTGTATGTAACAACCCTGGTGAAAATTCCATGTAAAAAAATATATAAGGTCATAATGATCGGATAGGTATTCCAAGCTGAATGGTGGGGGAACATCCCAATGGGTGTTGATTCAGTTTATTACGGCTAAGGAAATTGGAAAAGGCAACGACAAAGGTTTTGGAAAGGCATGAGGTATTTATTGGAATTTATTTAAGAAAATAATGGAAATTAGGAGAAGAGGAAGGTGAAAGGTCACAAGTTGCATGTGGGGAGGAAAGTGAAAGAAAATAATGAAAAATGAAGAAAATAGAGGCCTCATTAATAAAAAGGTTTATGAGGATGAGTGTGAAAGACTTGGTCAGTTCAATTTTGGAGATCTCTCGTTATTCTCTCTATCTCTCATACTCTTGGAGATAGATTTTTCTTGGAGCACTCTTGGAGGGTGTGGCATACTTGGATTCTTGGAGTAAGAAGGCAAAGGAAGAGCATGAAAGCGCAAGAAGGCATCGAGATCAACAACTGCATCAGATTTTCTCACAGGTATCAAGTTGCATGTAGGTTTCTTTCACTAGCTTTGGCATGCATGGCATATGCATGTGGATTTTTTGTTGTGATTTGTCATTGGCATGGAGGATGAGCAGGATTGACAGTGGATAGCCTGGCCTTGCCATTTCTTGGATATTCATGGTGATTGTGGGTTTATTTTCATTTTTTTTTCGGTTCTCATGTTTCCTTAGCTTGGGTTGAGTTACTAGTCTTAGAGCCTTGGTTGGACAAAAGCTCTAGAGCCCTGGAACAACTTGGGTTGAGTTACTAGTCTTGGAGCCTTGGTTGGAAAAACGCTGTGTAGCCCTTAGTGGGTTGAGTTACTAGTCTTGGAGCCTTGGTTGGAAAAACGCTCTGCAGCCCTTAGTGGGTTGAGTTACTAGTCTTGGAGCCTTGGTTTGAAAAATGCTCTAGAGCTCGGTAAAATTTGTTGGTTGAGTTAATAGTCCTAGAGCTTTGGTTGGAAAAATGCTCTGGAGCCCTGGAAGGCTTGGATAGAGATAGATCTAATGTTGGTTTTTTGATGTATGATTGTGAGGTGGAATCATTGTTTGATGGGTTGATGTGGATGGCCTCTGAAAGGCCTAGATGAGTTTTGATTGATGTGTTCTATGAGATCTCACATTCATGCTTGGAATATGGCATGAAGGTGGATGGCTGAAGAGATATTTGGCTCAGCCTTTCTACGGTCGAGTGGAATGTGGAAGTCCCATCATAGGTTCTGATTTTGCATCATTAATGAAAGGTTATTTCTCCTTGTATCTCTATGAGCATTACTATGGAATATATGTGGTTTATATGGTTGTGATTTCATTTGTATTTTTGTCCCTATTATGCTAGTTATTTATATGTTTTATGGTAGCAACCATGTATGGATTTCATCATGCTTTCACTTATAATTGAATGATCAATGTATTTATGACCTAATGTATGGAATGGCAGTTGATGTGTTGAGGAAACAATGGTTCTTAGCGATTCTCAGCTAAGTATGAGACCCCTATGCTTAGAACTGTTAATTACAAATGTATATTACACATTTGCAATATATTTGATGAAATGTCAGTCACGGCTAGTAGGGGTCCAGTCAAGGTCTTAAACAAGTATTTTCTTTAGTACCATCATTTCCATGTTATTTTATTGATCTCAAGAGATGGTTCAATTCTAAGCAGTGACCTCAACTCTGGGTGTGAAAAAGTGGCTCAAATCCCAGAGTCATTGGTATAGGACTAACAATTTTGGTCTCTGATCATTGGCAGGCAAGCCTATGAGAGTGACTTTGGGTTGCTGGTCACACTCATGCCTATAGCATGGGAGCGACTGAGCCTTAAATTATCCAAAAGCTTAGTGGGACCCCAAGGCAAGTTGTCTAAAGTATTGGATTGGTTCTTGAGAATCCTATAGTTGATGATTAATTTATGTATGGTGTATTTCCATTGGTTCCTCTTCCATAACATGGCCTAAGAGGTTGGACGATATCATAGTAGCCTCTCGTCACATGTTTACCCGGACAAGTTGGTTGCTTGGGTAGATGTGGGGAGAGGGTGTTACAGGGTGGTATTAGAGCATGGTTGTGCTCTCCTTGGGCCATGGGTTGATCATGATTTCATGTTGGTTGCATATGTGTTCCTTATGCATGTAGTCCCTGTACTTGTTGAATTTACATAGTGTTGATCATGGTTGTAGTGAAGTCTCCATGTGAAGGTTGAAGGTGTTGTCGTGGACTATGACTTCATGTGTGAATGGTTGATTATGGAGTTACTATGCATGTATGGTCTTTGTTATAGTTATGAATGAATAGTAGGAAAAATATGCCTTGTGAAGTCATTATATGTAATTTAGGTGATCATGGTGATATTGGTTGTTATGATGCTAATGTGATGGCTGAGATAGAACATGAGATGTAGACTGTCATAATGAGGTTGCAACATTGGACTTTGGGGTAAGAGCAGATCATCATATAGTTATTATATGTTTGACATGCAGGTATGTAAGTCAAGGATTGTTATATGGATTAGGTTTATATACATTAGGTTTATGTACATGTATTTTGATGTTATGGTTACATTCATGATAGATGATAGTTGATTAATATAGTCATATGCAAATCTCGGATAGTCATGAATGATAGTAACCTATGGTTGTATGCATTGCTATTTTTTTGTATTAGATAACTTGATGATCATGTTATATGTTGTCGATGAGTATGCTATAAGTTAATTTTTGTTGATATATGTTAGTTAACTTGATGATTAGAGTTATAACATTAATATCTTGATGTTATATGTATCATGCTAAATTTGATTGGACTATGTAGATGGTTATGGTTACGATAATCAAGTATGAGTCAAAATATTTGTGATGACTTTCCACACGTGGTTGTGATGCATGAATGATAAATTCTTATGAGTTTATGATCAAAACATGTTAGTTAGTTAGTGTTATGGATATCGTGATCTTATTTATGTTTGAGTTGACATGTTTTAAAGTTATATCTTGCTAACTAGATTGATTATGTAGACAAGATAGCCTCCCCTGAGATACATTAAGGTATGAACTTGCTTATGTCACTAGTACAAAATGACTAATTAATTACTAAAAAAATAACTAAAATTTGCATATAAACAACCATTTTTCAGTCGGTGACCAATATTAGCTAATTTACAGTATCTTATAACACGACCAACTTTTACTCATTAATTGGTTTCCTTAATTGTACCATCTAGTAGTATATTTAGTCATTAATTTGGTCACTAAATTTTCATTGGTTTAGTCATTAATTGTCGCAATTAATGACCAAATATACAAAAATATATTACTATATGAATCCTTGAGAAAACCAATTAATGATCAAAGAAATATGACCAAAATGTTGGTCGTGTTATAAGATACTGTAAATTAGCTACTACTAGTCATATATATGAAAATTTTAGTCATCATTTAAAACCAATTAAGGACCAAAGAAATATGACTAAATTTTAGTCGTTTTATAAGATACTGTAAATTAGCTACTAATAGTCATATATATGCAAAATTTAGTAATCATCTTAATTAAAAAATTATCATTTGCAATAGTCATTTCTTTTTTTGTTATTTTCATATTCATTATATAAACGATGGATTTAGTAGTTTCTATTCATTTCATTCATAATCATTATAAACAAGTAATTTAGTCATATATTCAATTTATTCGTGTTCATCATTAATTAACATAAATTACTAATTTAGTAGTTTTAGATTGATTTTATGCGTTCACTCTTAATCAACATAAATTAATTAGTATGATTTTGCAACTAAATTTTTAAAAAATATCATATAATGTGCATGTTTATTTAATATGATAACACAAAGTTACATATGTTAATTACAAGACTAAATAATATCAAGTGAAACTAAAAAAGAATTCAACCATATAAATTTTATTATATAAAAAATCAAGTATTACAATATGATTTTCCAACTTAATATCTGTTGGACTACAATTTACACATGAAATATTGTTTCATCATTTCAAAACATTATCATTGTGTTTCCAAAGCATTTCAAGTGAATTCAAGAACTCGGAAGGCTTGACCATCAATCTCTATGAGTGTGTCTTATGCAATGTATTGGATCTAAGTGTATCACTAGACATATTCTCTTCTTTCTCTCATTTTTCATTTGTCGCTCCAGTGTTATTGTTATCTTCTTTCTTCAATTGCTTCTTCTTACCATAAATATTGAGTTCCTCTCCCAAAAATGAAAGAAGATACAATGCAGAGTATAAGACATGAAAGACGATGAATACTTGCATATAAAATAAAGTAGGCTATAAAAGATTTATATGACATATACCTCAACATTCGATAGTGGCCACTATGTGGCTAGATGACATGTATAAACAAATAAAATAAAACGTCACCATAGAAAATAACACCTTAGGAACTTGGTATTCAACCTTCAATAAAACCTTAGGCACAATCATACGAACTAAGTTACATGTTAAAAATATTAGGCAATTGATAACATGTGAAAAGAAATGGAAAAAAAAGATCAGCGTAAAAAATATCCTTATTTCATGTTCTAAAAGAGTCATGTTCCTTAAATTTGGATATTCTTTTTCCCACATTAAATGTTCCTCGCTATTATGACCTATGTTTTTAGGATCATGAGATTGATCCAACATCATATTGGATTGTGGAGACAAAATGACTCAAATTTCCAAGATGAGTACCTCACTTGGTTGAATGAAGGTGTTAGCTATGAGTAGTGTCAAAGCCTTAGGGAAGTAGAATACTAAGGCCTAAGAAAATATATCACCACTTGTCCACTTAAAGAAAAAATTTCAATCCCACAATGGCCTCTGGGAGTATATTTCGTTGGATGGATATCACACTCTGAGAAATGATTGTCTAATACAATGAGAAGTGTACATATATTGTCACAATGCCCGTCACAATCACACCCTATAGTTGTGTCCTATAATATTAATCATGTTATACTATTTAATTGTTATGACTCTCAGATTATTATTAGTTTGAATAATCAGTCTGAAATTGTGTTTTTAGTATTTCTGTATACATGAAAATATTCGAAAAAGAGGTACTTTTTGTGACTAGTTAATTTTGAGTGAATCTAAATACACAAGAAATTATGGTGCCTCAGTGTTTCTCTAGCAGTTATCTGCTCATTGTACCAACTGCTCCCATTTCCTCTACTACTTTTGGTGAATTCCTCTTTGATGATGTCCAATGCTAATGCAATGGACATTTATCCTCGATGTTTATCTTAGACAAAGGGAAGTTCCACAAGTAATAGCAAAAAAGTAGCCTAAAATATATTATTGGGGGCCAAAATGTAGTAATTATATGACAAGCCAAGAAACACGGCACGTTAATCATCTTCCCTTTAATATTGATTAATAATTTCTTTGGATGATCATCTAATACTAAAGTGTCAAGTAGGGACACTTAAAGTTAGTCATCCATCAATATCACCATTGAGAGTTCTTAGTAGTTAATACTTCCTATTACACACACAGTAGATCACGAGCTTCAAGGATATCAATATAAACACAACAAAAATGAAATTAAAAAAAATGCTAAGAAGTCAAATGCAACTAATCTTGAGTCAAGAAAATACCAAGCCCTTCACATTAGCAAGGAATTCTTAGGCACTAAAATAGAAAATCCTTCCATTGCATCATTTTCACATTTTCTTGAATTTCTTTGATTAAGAACATAACTTAAAAAAAAAAAACATTGTAAAAGGTCTCAAAATCCTAACAAATGCTTGAGTGATTGTTGTATCAATTAAACAGAAAGGAAATCATTTGATATGCTTTTAACTTGAGGAATATATTGAAGAATATGAAGCTTTCTCATCCCTTTCTCCCAATTAAATTCTAATCCATGGGTTCCAATCAAGGAATCGATTTCCCTCCAAGATAGGTAAGAGATCACTTTGGAGAAGGACTTCTAAAAGCATTAGGATAGTAGAAATGGAATTAACTAGGAGGAAAATGAATCACTTTAGTGGGTGCTCCAAAATATTTGAATGCAACTAAAAATGATTTTATACTCCTTCCACACATTTTAAAACAGAAACCATTCGAGTGCATCTCATTTATTTTCCACCTTTCTGTAATATGTAATTCTTTGAGCAAGAATAGAGAATTCATAAATATTGTCATGAAAGAGGACTCTTCATAATCATAATAAGTTGGGCTCTAACAAATAAACAATTTCGCATAGTGAATAAATCTTACATGGTATATTTCAGTGATTAAAATGATAGCTTTATTCTTAATCTCATTACAACAAAAGTAAATTCAACCCTAACTAGTTGGGATCTAACATTCAAAAATTTCATGTAGTAAAGTAAACTTACATTGTAGATCCCAATTATTTGCAATGAAAACTTTATTCTTGATCTTATTACAACATATATAAATTCAAGAGTACATACATATTTCCTTATTTGTGACAAATTTTGAACACATTATGAGATTTCATAGAAATATAATGATACGATTTACCTGTAGGACATGAGAAAGCTATCTACATCTAGCACCTGTCACTGGACAATAGTGTTATAGATATACCTTGCAACACCTATTCAAAACTACCTTCAAGCTTCAAATTCATCAATTAATTTACATTAGTAGCAAATTCTAGTGGGATTTCATTAAATACAACTCGATAAAATCCATTTATGATAGTTGTCGTTGCATTCTCTGGATCTATCCCCCTCTGGAAATAGAATAACTAATATTCCCCAATTTTTGAGGTACTTGCTTCATGTTCAACATGGGCTATTGGGTTCTTCACGTGGAAAAGGTTGTAAATATTAGATGTATAATGGAAACAAGTGTACAATTCAAGGTTGCTGCTAATGTCACTTGGGTGAATTATAAAACACCATCTACTTAAAACATGATATATGGTAGTAACAAAAACCTACCCAAGATCCCACTTAAGAATTCAAAATGTTGCAAATAGGAGATGTCTTAAACAATATCAACTATTTAATTGCATAATCACACTAAAATAGACAAATCTTTAAAATGTTGAAAAGTGTGAAAAAAATGGAGTTGGAATATTATAGTTATGTCACGGTAGATATAACTATGTAAAATGTAACTTTTGTCAAAAACAAGTAAATGTAACTTATCCACCTACATGAAACGTAACTTCCATATAAAAAAATGGAGTTGGAATATTATAGTTACGTCGGGGTAGATATAGCTACATGAAATGAAACTTCTATATAACATTCAAAATATCCTTTTTTTAGTCATTTAAGAGACAAACATTTTTTTAACTTCGGTTAATAACTTAATATTCCACCAAAAATAGCATTGAATTCGTTCTTCACCAACCAAGGGGAAATTTTAAACCAGTGTAAAAATGCTTACTCATTCCCCTACCATATTTCTCATATTTTATTTGTGTGTGAATTTAAGCTAGTGTAATGTAACTTCTACATATTTGACAATTTAAATGTTAAAGATTACCCAGATTGAAGTTATACAATTAACATATGCACAATAAAATAAAATATGCATGAGTTATAAGTAATATGACGTTTACATGTTATATCAAGACAAACTTTTTGTCATCTCATTAACTCTTATCTTATAGTTGGTCATGGATATAGCCTTTAAATTTATGAGCCATCCTTGTCATATCTTATATTTAATCATGGATAAATCTTTCAAAAGCATCAAACTAGTTTGTTAATTTATGTGTGGTCAATTTAAATGGAAGTGCTCATAATTTTATTCAATATTATCTTGTACAATTGGAAATAAAATGATGTGGGGGTGGTGTTTCTAGTGATTTTCAAACTTGCTTTAATTACCTAAATTTAGCCTATTTAAAGTAAGTAGTTGCATTGACCATCTTATGTTCAAGTCAGTCACTTTTCTTGAGCGCATCTTCATGACATCCACTATCTCTAAAAATTATGAAATATTAGTAGTATCTTGCACTAAATAGACAATGTTGGCATAGAATATTTTATTGTGTTTTTTACTCCCTGTCACAAATTTATTGATATTTTATGATTCTTGGTTTCAATTTCCATGCTAAGACTAGATTCATCATGTCTGCTAGGATTTTTAGTTGTGCACACATCATATTGCTCACTTCTAATTGTATATAAAAAAAGAGTATGCACAATGACATGAAGTGACATGTGGGTGTATATTTTACTCGATGATATGCTTGATTTTTTAACCCGTTCTAATCCTACCAAAATGAAATTAAGAGAGACACGGAGACAAGAAGGACTATCAATAAATGAAATTAGAGACTTCAGAATGCAACTCAAATTGTACCTGAATGTAACGATAAGTATTTGTAGCTACCTGGTCACCAATGAGCATCAAATCACATTGAAAAATTCCTTGAATTATGAGAATTTGGTTGCACCTGCACTAATCCTCTATAGTAGTTCCTTGACTTTCCTATAGATATAATTTTAGAAGCAATCCTACTGCTGCAATTATTCCCTATATGGATCATATTTTCTGACCTATTGATAGTTATTTTTCAAGGCAACAAAATAGAACTCTGCAATTGCACCATCTCCTTTCAAAACAATGCTTGAGTATTTCTAGGTGATTGTCAAACCAGTCTCTACTGAGATCCATGAAATCCTTGATTTGTCTCCATCACACAAACCTCTTTTCGTAATAAAATTATAAATCCCACATCTGTATTCCTCATCCCCAACATACCAATTCTTTATAGTGTAATACTTTAGCATTGCTCCCTTGATGCAATAAAGATCCGCTACTGTGGCATGGCGATTATTGGTGTCATAAAATGGTGCAGTGCATCTATATGTCAGAGAAATCCTCTCATCTACAACAATAAGAGTCCTCTCAAACTGCCTGGTCTCCATATCATTCATCCTAAAATAAGTGGATATTTCAATGGGTGACAAAGTGTGCTTGGGTATTTAATAGAAGGAGCTATCACTAAAAAAAAAAAAATGCAGCATAATAGTTATCAGTAGGAGGAAAAAACCTACCAAGCTACTTTCTAACTAGATCAGGATACTCCTGAATTACCTCTTATAACGAAAATAAGATAACCTCAACTGCCTAGAGTCTACGTATGCATGGTAGCAATGAAAACATTGTGAAAAAAAAAAACATCTACAACAACATTGGTCAATCTCTTCTTCTAGTCAAGGGCATGCCCAACTTTTGAAAAGTATCAGCGAGGTCAGGGTCCACCTCATCCAGCCTGCTCTTCTTCTTCTACTCTCTCTGTTTAGGTTTAGAATAATAGAAAAGGTCTTGGAGATTGATGGGTAGGTAAAATTTATCAGACTATTTGGGTTCTTCGATTTTTAATCATTATTGGTAAGCATTGAGTCTAAATTGCAAAAGCCATTCAGGTTCCTTCTTTTTAGGTGAAATTAATTTAAGCTTTGGAGAGTTGCAAGGTTTAATGGATCTAAGTATATTCTACTTAAAATATACTAACATGGTTTAAAACAATATGCATTGAGATCAGATCTAAGGATGAAATAGAAAATATTTTATCTTCATAATGACAAGAAATTTTAATTTCATGTAACAAAGTTTGAGGAAGGAAGGTCTAGTATTTGCATCCTACCAGAAAAGTTTTTCCTGCATCACTCGAGCCCTTTGAATTTGGGCATGGTAGATTCCATTACACCAACAACCAGCATAGATCCATCTTTACTCTGGATCTACCAAGCTTGGAGAGGGATCAAATCTTTTCTCACTCTATTCTAGTTTTCATATCAGGATATTTGATCCCTCTCGACACTTAGTAGATCCACAGTAAAGATGGATCTATGTTGGTTTAATTCTCCCTTTAAATAGGCTACATTCCACTTGAATACCATGGGTCAATACCATTGGTTCTCAATACCATGAGTCAATACCATGTGTCATATTTACTTTTATTAATATTAATATTAGGGTTAATAATTCTTTTTTTCATGGTATAATAATATTTTGTCCGATGGTATTTGGACCATAGGCTTCACCTAACTAAAACTTCAGTTTTGAGTGTTTGTAAATATAAAGTGAATTATGGAGTAAATATAAAAAAATGTTTTATTTATTTACCATACCACTGGCTGGTTTATATTTTTATTAATTTACCATACCTCTTTTATAAATATGGTATTTGGCGCATGGTATTTATCCCGTGGTATTTAGCCCATGGTATTAAAATGGTATTTGGCCCATAGGCTTCACCTAAATAAAACCTATTTTTTTAGTCTTCTTTAAATATTAAGAGGTTTATGGATTAAATATAAAAAGAGGTTTTATTTATTTACCATACCTCTAGTTTATTTATATTTTTATTTATTTACCATACCTTTAGAGTAAGTACAAAAAGAGGTTTTATTTATTTACCATACCTCTAGTTTATTTATATTTTTATTTATTTACCATACCTTTAGAGTAAGTATAAAAAGAGGTTTTATTTATTTACCATACCTCGAGTTTGTTTATATTTTTATTTATTTACCATACCTATTTTTTTAGTGTTCATAAACCTCTTTATATTTTAAATTTATATTTTGTTTATACATAATAATAATTAGATTGACTTCTAAATAGGGCCGACATTAGATTAAAAATGTTAAATGTTTAACATTACATGTTAAATGTTTACCACAATCAACCACTAGAAAAAGGTGAAAAGAAAAAATAAAATTTCATGCATTTTGACCCTAGAAAAGTTAGGGAGGAGTGAATTGATTTGTATAATAAGGACATGAAAAATGCTTACTTTCCCATTATCTTCTGATGAATTGTTCACCGCAATCAAGATCTGCATTATCATAATCATTAAACCCTTTGTACGATAAGGACATGCAAAATGCTTATCATAATCATTAAACCCTTTGTACAATAAGGACATGCAAAATGCTTACTTGTGCATTGTATTTTGATGAATTGTTGCTAGAATCAAGATCTGCATTGTCTTTTAATGAATTGTTGGCCGCAATCAAGATCTGTATTGTCTTTTGATGAATTGTTGTACGTAATGAAGATCTACATTATCATGATCATTAAACCCTCAACTCTAGATGAAATTTATGCTATGATCATATAAACCCTTGAAATTATTTACTCGTAAGAAAAAGATAATCTTTAGTAAAAAGGAAAAACTCTTGAGAATCAAAATTCATACCCTTGTACAAATGGCCAAAATATCCACACCGAATGACCTTGCCCTTCCTCCATCTAATTGTTGATACTCTCCTAAGTTGTTTCCCATTCAAACTCCATCTGGGGTTCAAATCCCATGAAATCCATAGATCACGTTGATGGTCTTCCTTATTTTGGCATTTCCCCATAGATATTAACAAGGCAAAGAAAAATGCAGTGCTACAATGTGATGTTGTAATATGTGAATATTTAGTTGATACTCTCCTAAGGTGTTTTCCATGCAAACTCCATCTGGGGTTCGAATCCCATGAAATCCATAGATCACGTTGATGGTCTTCCTTGTTCTGGAATTTCCATGCAAATATTAACAAGGAAGAGAAAAATGCAGTGCTACAATGTGATGTTGTAATATGTGAATATTTTATTTGAACCCAATGTTAAATTGGAAATGAAAAAGAAAATAAATATTTATAATGGAAAAAATAAAAGAAATATTTATAATATAAAATAAAATATATAAATTGCAATTGGGTTAAATGATTTATTTTTAATAAGAAATTGTTATTTTTGCATAAGATGCTAAATTAAAAAGAATAAGAAGTTACAAATAATATTGGGATGTGTAAACATTTAAATATGGCCTCAATTAATAATAAAAAGTTAAATTAATAAAAATAATAAGATTCAATTTGTTATATTTTGATTTTGTTATTAACTTGTGAATAGACTTTGTTACATTACCATGGGCCAATACCATGGCTTATCAATACTACAAGTCCAAAAACCATAACATATTTCACAAACAAAATATTTTATAACAATATGACAAGATTCTTAACCATGGATATTCACCCCCACATTACGGTAGATATTATTAACATGAAAAAATAGTCTTTGTTACAATACCATGGGTTAATACCATGGATTATCAATACCACATGCCCAAAAAACATAAATTATTTCACAATCAAAATATTTTATAACAATATGACAATATTGTTAACCATGGATATTCACCCTCACTTTACCATGGATATTAACTTGTATATAGGCTTTGTTACAATACCATGGCTTAACAATACCACATGCCAAAAAACCATAACATATTTCATAGTAAAAATATTTTATTTTAATTTGATTCTACAACAAAAAAAATTAATTGAATCTAAAAGGAAAAATGTTACAATTTGAGATATATCTAAACCCTCTATCCTCATGACTACTAAAAATATTCCCATAGAAATTTAATGAAGGTTTTAGTAAAATTAAGCTAAGATGGATATATATATATATATATATAGATATAGAACCGACAAAGATCGACCATCTTAGCTAAGGATCCAAGGGATAAGAGAAAGAAAATTGACTAATTATAATAGATTAAATATAGTGCATGATTTTTTAAAGTTTTTTATTATTTTATTTTTTGCGATATATTGATCCAAAATATAGATTTGATATTTTACAACCAATTAAGTTTTCTTAATTTAGATCATTTCTTAAACACAATACAATGTGATCACATTTAAGAGAGAGTTGGGGAGGGGGCAGAGAGCGGGAGAGAGATAGTGAAAAGGTTTGAGGGTATAGAGAGAGAGAAAGACATAGTGATGTGGGGGCGGGGGGTGAGAGAGAGAGTTGGAGTGGGAGAGAGAGGGAGGAAAGAAAAAAATACATAGAAAGATAGAGGTGGAGAGAGACAGGAGTGAGAAGGGAGAGATGGAGAGAGAGTGAGGAAGAGAGGAGAGGAGGGAAGAGAAATAAGAGGAGAGGATAGAGATAGGGAGAGAAGGGGAAGGGAAATATATGGAGACATAGAGATGGAGAAGAATAGCGAGGGGGCGAGATAGTCATAGAGTTGGACAGAAGAGAGAGAGAGAGAGAGGGAGAGTGATTTGAGGGGAGAGATAGAGGGAGGTAGGAGGTAAGGGATAGAGAGGAAGGAAGATAGGGATGAGGAGAGAGAGATGGAATTGGAGGGGGCAGGAGAGGGAGGGGGTAGGAGAGGAAGGGAACAAGAAAAACATAGAGGGAGAAAGGTTGAGAGAGAATGGGGGTGACAAGGGTGTCATGGAGAGGGAGTGGGAATGACAAGGGAGTCTTGGAGAGAGATTCATGTTAGTCATTTTTAGTTGTATTACTTATTATCTAGTCACATATTTTAACCCATGACTAAATTAATGATTTATGTTAGTCTTTTTTAGTTCGGTCACTTAAAATTACTCATTTTTGGTAGTATTTCACTTGGAAAAGTTATGGTAACTATCCTTTTTAGTCACCTAGTCACTAATTTATCATTTTCTATTAGTACAAAATGACTAATTAATTATTAAAAAAATGACTAACATTTGCATATAAATGACCATTTTTCACTCGGTGACCAGTAGTAGCTAATTTACAGTATCTTATAATGCGACCACTTTTTAGTCATTTTTAGCTTAGTCATTAATTGGTTGTCTCAATTTTATCGTCTAGTAGTATGTTTAGTCATAAGTTTGGTTATTAATTTAGACATTGATTTAGTCATTAATTGCCACAATTAATGACCAAATATATAACAAAATATATTACTATATTATCATCCGAGAAAACTATTTAATGATCAAAGAAATATGACCAAAATGTTGGTCGTGTTATAAGATACTGTAAATTAGCTACTAATAGTCATATATATGCAAATTTTAGTTGTCATTTGTAATCATAAACTTATCATTTATAGTGGTTATTTATATTTTTTGGTAGTTTCATATTCATTATATAAATGACTAATTTAGTATTTTATATTCATTTCATTTACTTTCATTAATAATCATTATAAATGACTAATTTAGTCGTATATTCATTTTATTTGTGTTCATCATTAATCAATATAAACTACTAATTTAGTAGTTTTAGATTGATTTTATGCATTCATTATTAATCAACATAAATTAATTAGTATGATTTAAAAAATGTCATACAATGTGCATGTTCATCTAATATGAAAACGCAAAGTTGCAAAGAATATCAAGTGCAACTATAAATAATTTCAACCACATAAATTATATTATATGAAATGTTAAGTATTACAATATAAATTTCCAACTTAAGATTGGTTGGACTACAATTTACACATGAAATGATGTTTCATCACTTCAAAACATTATCATTTTGTTTCTAAGGCATTGCAGGTGAATTCACCTACTCTGAAGACTTGACCATCAGTTTTTATGTGTGTGTCTTATGCGGGATAATGGTTTTAAGGGTATCACCAGACCATATCTCTTTCCTCTCTCTCTTTGCATTTGTCGCTCTAGTGTTATTGCTCTCCTCTCTCTTCAATTCCTGCTTCTTACCATCAATACTGAGTTCATTTTCTGAAAACAAAAGAAAATACAATGCAAAGTGTAAGACATGAAAGACAATGAACATGAAAATATAAACTAAAGTAGACTATAAAGAGTTTATATGACATATTCCTCAACATCAGTAATTTCAAAGCCATTTTTCACCCATACAAGTAAGAAACTCGAACAAGTATTCTTCAGTTGGGTGATAGTGGTCATTATAATGTGGTCAGATGACCTGTATAAACAAAACAAATAAAATGTCACCATAGAAAAGAACACCTTAGTAACTCAATATTCAACTTTCAAGGAAAGATTAAATACAATCATGTCAACTAACTTACACGCTAAAAAGCTCAAGCTATAGATAACTTGTGAAAATAAATAATATGAGGTGTGATGTTTATTCCTTATCGTTTTATTTGTAACAACGTTTCATTTTCTAACATATGAACTTGGTCAAGTATATAAACAACATGTGCTCAAATAACAACATAAAAGTAAACTTTTCTAATAGCCATGAAAATATTCTAACAAATAATAGCTACAAGGATTCCAATCAATATCGTGTAATACTAATTTCATTTTCAAGCTTTGGTTGTTGTTTAAATAGATATGATACCAAGTATTTTCAATTTCATAGTTAAAAAACAAAACAAAATTAAAAAAAAAGGTCCAAAATACAATCAAACAATAAAGAGAGGATATCATGGAATGGACATTGCAATTATAAAAAATATGTTTACTTGTCCACCAATGTCATGTCTGGCATTCCTAAAACAATTGTTTGCCCAAAATAACCATGAGGTGAAAGAATCACAACATTCAAAACCATAGGAATCCCTACTAGAAACATTTCCAAAGTCGATGGCTGAAGTGCTTGAAGGATCTCTAAAACCAAATGAATCATATCTAAGACATGCTCTACATTGTCTTCCCATCCTATTTCCAATCACATTTATTGTAACCTACCCACAACAAAGTCAAGTAACAATCAAACGAATGAATTGACATTTGTTTTTATCTTTTAATTTTATGAATTTGAATCTTATTTGCTTTAGGAACATATTAAGTCATATTTAAATCCTTTTTGACATATGAGAAGGTATCAATCAAGTAGGACATTATAAAAATTGACCTCAATGAGGTCCTCAAATAATTTCTACAATATCAATATTTTTCTTGTTGTGATATCTTGGGTATAAAAAAATTAAAATGAAGGCCCTTCACCAATGCATGTGCAAAGGAACAGTTTTAATTTTTGTCCATTCCAACCACTATCTCAGATAATTCATGAAAAAAATCATCGGATGCTTTTGACTCCTTATCATGTGTTGGAATATCAAGCTTCAATACAACACCTAATGAATAACCCAAAAGCTTTCTAAGATACTCAATGTCTTGGCTTCCTGACTCCAGTATCTGGATGAACAAAGAAAATATGGAAGTCAATCAAAATCACATCAATACAATGCCACATAAGCATTATCACTTCCAAAGAAATAGCAGACAAGAGCTCCACATCGATGCTTTCAAGGAGTTCTTGTTTCCAACTTTTAGGAATCAATGAAAGAAGCTCATCCCTGACTTCTTTCACAAGTTCGACAACCCAACTATAATCAGGATTATCCTATGCAAGGGACTCTTCAACACCATTCCAAAAATCTTTCTCCATTGTTGATTTAACCTATGCCTGCAAAACATATGTGAAGGAACTAAATTATCTACTTACTTCATCCAAAAGAGGACCAAGTCTTACCTTTCAGCAAATTCTAATTATCCTCATCTTAATTTTATCAGAACCTTTATTTATTCCATAGATAATATCAACCAATTATCTATCTCTATCATGAAGAATATCATTAACCATAATTTCATTGTCATTTAACATTTTTTTCAAGTGCATCTCCCAATATATTGTTGGAGTTAGACTTAATGCCTGAGGAAGTTTCTGGTTCTGAAGTGCTTTTAAATAACGACCAAGAAACCTTCTTTGGTTTTCCATTATCACTATTTTAGACATCAAAGGGACTATGAGATGGCATTGTTAGAGCTCCATTCTCCTTTGATTCCATAAATTTAGCTCATGCATTTGAGAGTGCCATTTTCATCTTTGTTGCTCCATCACATCCACTCAAACGAAGAACCCTCTCTTGCAGAAGTTGTTGATCTTCTAGAACCTATAAAATGCATGTAATGATGAGACTTTAGACTCAAATTGGGTTTTGATAACAAAAAAAAAAAAACTATTGATATTGAAGTAGGTATTCCATACTAAGCAAAGGTATTAACCTGTCTTAATAGGATTAATTGATGGTAGATAAAAGAAAAAAAGACCATCTGAAGAGGTGTGTTTCAGAAGTCCAATGTTTTCTCAAAAGTTTAAACCCAGAATACAGAAAAAAATAAAATCCAAAACCAACTTCAATAGCAACCCAACAACCTTGAGTTACTAAGGTGTACTAATATTAGATAGTGGCTTTTACAATCCCAACTCCATGAAAACCAATTGATATATATAAATACACCTTGGAAATCCTTCTAGTAAACTTGTATATATCTTCCTTATGCAGCCGCCAACAAGATCATCTCATTAGAGGTGAAAAAAGTCATCATAAAAAATAGAGCACAACAACAACAAAAAATTAAGATCGAAAAGCTATGCACATTTTAGTCACTCATGTGCATCCTCATAGAAGAATAATCATAATTATACACTCAATTAATATGAACATGGGAATATCAAGTGCATGTGAATATAAAGTAGTAATTCATACCTTCTTGTGAATGGCCTTTGAGCCATGACTAGCATCATCCTCATCTCTTGATGTTATCTTGCACTTCTGTAGCATTGAAACTTCAAGCTGGAAAGCCACTCTAATTAAATCCTCTTCAAGGGATTTTGCATCCTTTAATTTCCACAACACAAATTAATATAAGTAAGAGAACTGAGCAACGTGAAATGCAGCTAGTTGAGCTGTAAATGGTAGTTGTTGACTTAAAGTATGAGGTTCTTCAAAACCCCAATCATCGGTTGCTGCATCTGGAGAAGAAAGTCTTGACAAAGAGCTAGAAGAAAGCCCATCTAATATAATAGTGATTAAGGATTCAAACTCTAGAATAAGCCTAGTTGTTTCTTCTACAAGTGCAATTTCACGGTCTCCTCTACCATTGAAGACAACCTCAGGATGACCCCAAATCATATAGGCACACAAAAAGACATGTACTGGATACCTTAACAATTCCTTTCCTTTGACATTTTGACCTCTAGTTGTCCCTTTAACAGAAACTTGAGAAACAACCATCTTAGTAGCTCTATTTTTGGTTGATGACATTTTTTCGTGTCCTGGAGATAACTGTTTGTAGAAATTTCACCGTAGATCACCTGATAATGCAACATACTAAATCAAAATACTTGATCTACTTCTACAAACAAAATTGTGGAAGCTTAATCAATTTTGAGCAAGATCAAATAGAACACATATAACAGAGAAGAAGATTCAATCACACATGAAACACAAAAGAATACTCTAGGGAAAGCCTTAGCTAAAAACCCTGCTATCTGTATTATCATACGAGTGGAAATATCTCAGGATTACACAAAGATTTAGCTCTCAAGCTATCCAGCTCTGAGTACAATTCCTCACTGCTCGTCATAGACAAAATAGACAACACTTGTGCCTTTCTTCAATCCTCCAAGCCTCCTATTTCCTTGCGTAGTTTCTCCTGGGTCCTCCAGCTGTAACCTGTGTGATTCTCACCTCACACACAACACTGACCTCTGAAATAACTGTGCAATCCTGAAGGAGATAATTCCTTCTGCATGGATGAGTTTCCTATATAGGAAAAATACTCCAACTGATATTACAATGTCCCTTCCTCTGATCTCAACTGGGTTTCTGACTGAACTGACATGCATGAGTTATTTATGAGAGAATATTTAGTTATCTGAAGTGCAGCAGTTACATGCATGCATGCATTAACTAACTGAACTCACGGTTAGTTCAACAAACTATTTGAACTAATCCAACTGGACTTGACTCAGTTAACTGAGCCAACTAATTACAACTCAATATTACAACTCATCCTTATCTCTTTAATTGATGGATAAATTCCTCAATCGATGGAGAAACTGTTGCATGTCCCCATATAGACTTCGTGTTTGATTTTATACAACTAATTAACTCAAGATGAATTAGTTAATTATTTTGCAAACAACTGGTAAGATCAAATTCGAACTTTACTTCTCAATTTTAGTTCAGGGACTAACTAAAATTGGAATCCATCCCGAAATGCTATTTATAGAAATTCTATTTTTAGCACTTCCATTTTTCATTCCTTGTTGTTATGTCCAACACTGGTACCTGAAATACTATTTATAACATTTCTTGTTTCCATTTTCAACACTCCCTCTCAACAAGAAAGGCATCCAACTTGTACTTGATCCTGAACCTTTGAAATGTTCTGCATGCAACACTTCTTCCAAGTGTTGTTACTCCAGCAACTCTAAAAATAAAAAAAATCTCTCAACTAACCTTCATGTTGGGCTAGAAGCATCCTCTGATGCTGAAGCTTCCTCTGCCGCTGACAAGTTCTCCCTCTGTGACCTCTAAGTGACTGCAACACTCCATGCATCTCCCGTCGTTGCACACCTCTCTATGCCATCCTGCACTGGTGCAACACTCCTTTGCCTCTCGCATTGCTGCAGCTTGCTAGCTCTGTATAGTCGTGGGACTCCTGCACTGTAGCTCTTTCTGCCACTCCATCCACATCTGTTTGTACCCACTCAGCCAGTCCTACTACTCTTTGCCGAGGCTCCCATAGAAAGGTTTAATCAAAGAGGTTGGGTACCTCAATGATCGTGCCCCTATCCTAGCCTTCTTGGGACTATCACTCCACATCGCCCCACCTCCTACCTGGAGGTATGGATGCATGTGATCCCTCTACCCACTTGGCTCGAAATTTCCCCCTACTGGAGGTCTCTGCATGAGTGGATGCCTCCACTTGGTCTCCTCTCGCCTTCTCTAGTTGTGGCTGCTCCACAACCTCCGGAAGCTGCTTCACCAATTGTAGCTCCTCCATAATTATCTGAGACTTCTTCTAGTGCTGCATGTTGAGAGGTAATGTACTCTCCCTCTCAACCACCAAGTCTCCAAAATTTTCCTTGCTCCTCAAGGCTTTGCATGCATCTTCAACCTCAAGAGCATACAAGTTCTTGACTCATGAACCGATCTGCTTCATCTGTCTCGTGGTGATGTGTCTAAGGAAAAATTTTCCCTTACTGAAGACTACATCATAGTCTTTGTCTTCCAGCATTGTGATCGACACCAAATTTTTCCTCAGTCCTGGTACATACTTAACATCAGTCAAGGTAATGCAAGCTCCATGCTCCCTCTAAAAAAAAACCGTGCTTACACCTGAGACACTATACTTTTCATCATTACCCATCGCTATGAATATCTGGATATCTTTCTCCTCCAAGGTACTAAAAAAACTCTTATCGCTGGTCATGTGGAAAGAAGCTCCACTATCAAGAAACCAACCACATCCCACCATGGATGAAACCATGCATGCAAAGAGGGTGAAATCCAACTCGAATTATGAGGCCAGTGCCTCACCTTCACATCGTTCTTTGGATCCCATCTTGGATTTCTTTAGTGGACAATTTGTAGCAAAATGGCCCACCTCATGACAACAAAACCATCACACTTTTGATTTGTCAAAATTCTTCCCACCATAGGAAGAATTCGATTTGGGATGAGAATCCTTCTCCTTCCCTTTCTTTGCCTCACTCGCTAAGGCACAATTTTCTTCGTCCTCCTTGGATGAAGAACCATCTTTGGTGCTTCTCCTTATCTCCTCCTGCATCAGATCTGACCAAAGTCATTCCCAATCTGATAGTTTCTCTCTTCCATTTACCGAGTCTTGGTAGCTATACTAGCTCTTAGGAAGGCCGAGGAGAGCAAGACTCACCATATCATCATCGGCTGTCGTGATCCCTATACTTCCAAGCTCATCCCTGTAGGTGGTGAGCTTGCTCAGACATGTAGAGATTGTGTCACCCTTTTCACACTTGATTTTCCAAAGCTTGTCTTTCAGCGCCAACTTCCTCTGATCACTGTTGTTCTGATATAGATCTTTCAATGTTTTCCACATTGAAAAGGGTGTCTCCTTCCCATGGAGACCCGAGACTACGTGGTCTCGAACTCCCTCTAGAAGGATTCTCGTCACTCTAGCCACACATTTCTTCAATTCTGCCAATTCTGTAGAATTAGTCTTTGTTGCCTTCGATGAGATCCTTCTAGGCTATATAATTCGAGCTGCCTTTAAGGGCATACTCGAGTCTTAAACCGTTGAACGCCATTGGGGAAATTTGAGATGTGATAAGAATTTGAATTCTATAATTGAAACTTCGAACTTCTCCCTTCTTTGTATACTATTCTTCGCTTCAATCACCTTTGCTCTGATACCATATAGAAATTTCACCGTAGATCACCTGATAATGCAATATACTAAAACAAAATACTTGATCTACTTCTAAAAACAAACTTGCGGAAGATTAATCGATTTTGAGCAAGATCAAATAGAACACATATAACAGAGAAGAAGATTCAATTACACATGAAACACAGAAGAATACTCTGGGGAAAGCCTCAGCTAAAAACCCTACTATTTGTATTATCATACAAGTGGAAATATCTCAGGATTACACAAACTTTAGCTCTCAAGCTATCCAGCTCTCAGTACAATCCTTCACTGTTGCTCATAGACAGAATAGACAACACCTATGCCTTCCTTCAGTCCTCCAAGCCTCCTATTTCCTTGTGCAGTTTCTCCTGGGACCTCTAGATATATCCTGTGGGATTCTCACCTCACACACAACATTGACCTCAGAGATAACTGCGCAATCCTGAAGGAGATAATTACTTCTGCATGGATGAGTTTCCTATATAGGAAAAATTCTCCAACTGATAGTACACTGTCCCTTCCTCTGATCTCAACTTGGTCTCTGACTAAAATGACATGCATGAGTTATTTATGAGAGAATATTCAGTTATCTGAAGTGCAGCAGTTACATGCATGCATGCATTAACTAACTGAACTCACAATTATTTCAACAAACTATTTGAACTAATCTAACTAGACTTGACTAAGTTAATTGAGCCAACTAATTACAACTCATACTTATCTCTTTAACTGATGGATAAATTCCTCAATCAATGGAGAAAGTGTTTCATGTCCCCACATAGACTTCATGTTTGATTTTCTACAACTAATTAACTCAAGATGAATTAATTAATTATTTTACAAACAGCTCGTAAGATCAAATTCGAATTTTACTTCTCAATTTTAGTTCAGGGACTAACTAAAATTGGAATCCATCCAAAAATTCTATTTATAGCAATGTTATTTTTAGCACTTCCATTTTTCATTCCTTGTCGCTATGTCCAACACTGGTACCTAAACAGCTATTTATAGCATTTCTTGTTGCCATTTTCAACATTGTTTAAGAAAATGATCTATCTACACAACATTAGTCTGACTTGCTTGTGACACCAAAAACTGACTCAATGTGAACTAGAAGTGCTTTCACAACCTGTAATGTGGAATTTGATTATACGTGAGTTGCATGTTGCTCAAATGGAACTAAATTAACACAAGAATGATTGATTTCACATGCAAAAAACTCTCGTGCTAAAGCATATGTTGTACGTCTTGAATTTTGGAACTACCTCTAAACCCTATAAAACAAGAACTCAGTAATGTTCATAAAACAACAAATAGTGTTACATCAGTCTATCAAATTTTCTAAAATCAAAATTTGAATTCCCTTATAAGTTAGACTATGAACTAGTCAACTTTGTTGAGAGACAGTCCCCATGCTTGTACATTTTGTGTTGATTAATATGACTGATGCCTCCACATCTTCCTATTTTCCTTAGAAGTTCTACTCTTTTGTGTTTTCCTATGTATGTTTTAAATTGGGACAAATGAGCTGCAGACAACTAAAAAGAAAAAAAATGTTGAAATCAACTACACCATGCACGTACCCTTTGCAATCGATTTTCCAACTTCTCCTTCAAATTTTTAATCACCATTTCCCTCTCAATACAGAGAAAATTGGTAACCTTTCTTGCTTTCATAACTATTGCATGTGCACAATTTTTTTCAACCTCTAAAAGACCCAAACTCCTCTCCTCTGTAGTTGCAACTCTTTGACATATTGTTGAATAAAGTGTTTCCATGTGCTTTTTATCTTTATCTTCCTGCAACATCCATTATAGAAGGGAAGGTGCCATCCTCCCCTGGGCAGAAACCCTCTATTGTTTCTCTGACTCTAGAAGAGCCTTCTCGTTTATCTCTGCCTGTTGCACATGGGATTCAACTTTTGAATCCATCTCCTCATGCTCCCTTTCAGCATGCAGTTGCACTTTTGTTTTAGCAGCTTTTCGTAGCTCATCTGACTTGGTTAAGCGCATTTGTGCCTATGCTAAGAGCTCCAATTTGTCAAAATCACAAATTATGATGGTTAATGTCAATGGCATTTCTGCATATAAATGGCTTTAGGGAATGCATGAAAAATTCTTTTGTTACAAGTTCTAAAGGTTTTATAAACCATTTCAAGCTAAATATCAAGTAGCAGTAAAATTTCGGTATGATAATAAATGTCAATTTCATTTATGCATATAAATGGCTTTAGGGAATGTTAAGCTCCCACGGATCAAATCTTTCAACCAGAGGAATAACGAGGGTTTCATTCATTATGCCAAATAGGTGATGTTGTAGATGACATAGGAGAACTAGGAAGCACAAGACTTCCAATTGGGTAGCTGGATATAGCATGGCAAAGCCAAAGGAAGGACTGGCATAACATCCTGGACAACCTTTTCCTAAATATGGCACACCATATTGCAACTGTTGTTGAGCAAGCAAAGAAGTCAAGTAGGATTTCTATAACTCAAGAAAATCAATATAAGAGGCACCCATGTAATTCCTTGATATAGAATGATCATTCAATCCTGTGGCCATTCATGCAACATATTCTGCAGTTCTCTAAAATTGTTGCACGCTTATTAGATCCATGATTGGCATTTGAATTCCAACTCCCATTGTCTCACTTAATCTATATAAGTTTTGTAGATCTATGTTGATTCCTGATGTTCCTCGGGATAGGCTACTGGGAGCAAATATTGAATCCATGCTAGCAGCTACAACAATATTGTCAAATGTGAGAGCTAAAGTACCAGGTGCAGCCAAGTTGGCCATCATGGGTTGAAAAATAATTAGATTAATTGGATATCCACTCGAATCAAAATTAGGAGTACATACATTTGAAATATGTGGATTCTAATATTTCCCATTTGAGCAATTCCCATTGGGAATCCCAACAACTAATGTGACAACATACAACTTAGGTGTAATAGATGCATACTATTGATGTAAGTGGGTACCTATAACTTGATCTTTGGAAGTCATTGAGGTCATGTTCATGTTTGCCAGTACTCTACTGTTTTAATTGAAGCTAGAGAAGGATTGTCGTTGTGCCTTTGTCAAAATACATGACTTGCCTAATTCAACTTGTGATTTTGTGGGATGTGAAAGCTATGGATTTTGGTTTAAAGAAACTTGGTTATGAAAATGGTTTTTTTAAGTTTCTGTAATTTCTTGTGGTATTTGTGACTTAGCATGGTTTTTCTCCTTAATGGAAGTTGTTTCATCAGAGGATAAAGTAACGTCTGACAAAGTAGTAGCAAACTTTGTGGAATAAGAATAAAATGCATTAAATGAGTCATGGTTAACAATTCTTTCATTGTTAGATAACCCAAACTTTCCCACCTTTTTAGTTGAGCAAGGACTAGCTAACCTTGTCTTGACTAGCTGAGGATATGGTGTTGGATTTCTTGAAAGAGATGCACCTATTGTTGATGCAAATGTTTGTGAAGATTATATGCCAAGGCCCTGGACTCTCGTAAGACCTGGAGTTGAAGAACAAGAGTACATGCCTTCAAATATTGTTGCTTCAAATGCGGAGAAAGGAGATAGAAAAGGATCTTGGAAATGTCAAAAACATGCCTTAGCATAAGGAGCTATTTGATCAATTTCACTATCATGAGAAACTCTATTTGGCAGTCTAGAAAAATATCCAGAATTTGTTGTAGACCTTCCCAGGTCTTCCTACAAGGAGATACAATGTTTCCAAATAATTTTAAGTTAGCTAAGTCACAAAAATGAAGTGATACTTGTGAAACTGCCATATTTCTTAAATAACCAAAACCACTTTGTTGTTATGAATTTCAAACTTCAACTGTTGCCTGGACATTTCAAGTGTCTAGCAATAATGAAATAAACTATGGAAAAAATGATCTCTAAGAGATATATTATCCCAAATTATATTCAGGACCAATTTGCCTTTCAACATGTAGCAGCAAAGGCTTGATACCAAAAGGCAACTTGTAGTAGCAAAGGCTTGATACCAAAGTTTTACCTATCAATTACAAAATGTAGACTAATAGCAATGATACTATATTCTAAATGAACATTTAAAAAGATGAAAGAAATTTTGGATTGAAGAAAAGTGTTATTTCTTATATCTGCATGTCTACAACACACACACACACAATGGAAATACAACTAAGAAAAATGTAAGAAGAAAAAATTATTACAACCAAGATTTGTAGAGAATCTGTAGTCCCATGGCTTAATTCAGTTTAGAGTTAATGCTTAATGAAAGAGTTAAGAATAAATTGCAAATATGATATAAAACATCTGTGGTTTATATCTTCTATTTTAGTAACCGGAGAACCCACAGTAAAAACCATTTTCTAATTTAGTAACTGGAGAACCCACAATAAAAACCATTTTTCGTCAACGTTTCAAATCCCAACAAGGATCCATCATCAGGACATTCTTGAATGATGATAGTAGAAGAGCTTGAATGAGGGTATTGCAGCTCTTCTTGCTATCTTCACCCTAAATTTTTTGAGTAAAATGATTTCACTTCAAACTATTAAAAACTATTTAATACCCTCATTCAAGCTCTTCTACTACCATCATTCAAGAATGTCCTGATGATGGATCCCTGTTGGGATTTGAAACGTTGATGAAAAATGGTTTCTACTATGGGTTCTCCGGTACTAAATTAGAAGATATAAAACAACCATCTACCACCAATTCCATGAATAAAATTGAGGAGATTGATTCAAATGTGAAGTTCCAAAAGTGACAGAGCTTGTGCTCTCTTTATGGAAAAACAAGTAAAATCATTATTTATAGTTAAGACAAGAAGATTGGTGTTCGTTGCAAAGTCGAGGGTTAGAGAAATCAATGGGAATGTGTTGTGGAAAATTTTGATTAGACATTTGATTCTCTTTGCTGAGAATATCTTTGGTATCAATGACCTCTTTTCTCTGAAGGATATCATTTGCAAAGCACTTGATTTCACTCTTCAGGGTTTCTTTGTCCTCAAGAGAATTAAGAAAGGATGGAAAACTGTTTCTTTTCTTATAATATGGAATGATGGAATCTAATGTGATCCACACATTAGTTGAGATCTTAACATTAGTAGTAATTAATATTTTGGTGTCTTTGAATTGTCACTGTGTTTCTCGTCTTAGTTCCAAGGTTAGGTATCGAATTCCTCTTAAGACAAGGGTTTTGAAAAATGGAATGACCTGTTTGAATTTGAATCTAGTCGATTGATTTACATTTCAAGAATGAACATTCCTGAAAAATGATCTTAGTACAAATGCATATGCATGTCTTCCTTGAAATAATAAACATAACAGACACGTAAGAGAATCCTTGCAATAGTTGAGCCTCAAGAGAGGTACCATTGAGAAGAAGATTTCCAGATGGTTATGGACATTGAGAATCAAATTGTCAAGGAAAAATAATGCTATCACCTTGAGCATCCATGCTTTAGAGAATTTGAATGGCATTTCCCAGTTCAAGGAGTAGATAGCAAGCATAAACTTGCTAGAACCAGACCCATCCGTGCTTCATGTATGGTGTGATGAGAAAGAGGACTTAACCACACATTCTAGGACTCTAAGTTTGCAGACACTTACAATCTTCACTAATGCCCAATAGTTTGGCAATATCTTCTCTAGACCTTCCATTGGAGGGAAGCTATTTTATGGGATACTGGGTTGTATTAAAAGTCAGCTTGGCTATGCTATATATTCTTCGACATAATTCTCTCTTCTAAATTATATCTATGGAGCTAAGATTTAATGAGACTTTTACGAGTTAAAATGGAGTTTTGTAAGTGAAATTTATTCAATTTTTGGATCAATTAGCAAATTAGGTTTATGCTAAGAACCTACTACTTGTTCACATTAAAATATTTTTATATTGTCAGTTTATGAAAAAAAAATAGAGTTGATCTCGACCTAAAAAAATTGTTGATGGGAAGAACGGGCCTTGCCAGTCCAATATCTATAAGCTGTATGAAGTGAGTAACCATTATGGAAGTATAGTAGGTAACCATTACATAGAATACATAAATTTAATATAGGAGAACTAATTGTATAACTCTGATGACAACCACATTTCTCTTGTTAGTGAAGATAGGATAAAGACATTTAATGCTTATTTTATTTTCTATAGAAGAGTCAAACCTAAAGATCACTTAACAAAAAATCGAGGACTATTCACTTCATAGATATTCTTGGACTTAAAGAAAAATTTGACAACAACTCAATTATTAGTATGGGGATGTTGGAACTATACCATCTGTGGTTTTTGGCAGCCTTTATGGTCAACTGGGGAGAAGCTTCTTGATAGCTAACATCATTACATACATTTCCATGGTTGGACATCAGGTTTTGTAATGCATTGTAAAAGTTTTGGAAGAATTTGATCAATGTTATTTTAGCATTTATTCTCAGTTTATAGAAGAGTCACATTAGCTGAAGCGTACAAGTGACAATTCTCTTCTGGATTGAAGCATAAAAAACCTTATTATGCATAAAAACATTCAAGGGAAAGGAAATCAATCAATCTTGTCTTCAACCAAGGTGACATATTTGACGGACCATTTTTTTTCACTTGCTAACACTTGTGGTCAAATGATATCCCTTTGGTAATTTTACTTTGAGAGTTTCAGAGCATAATCAAAGAACTCACACAATGTTCAATTTGATCCTCTGGAAAAGGAAATGTTATAGGTCCATGTAGAGACATAAAGGAGAACCCCAACAAGTCTCCTTGCTAATTTGGATCATAACAATAGAGAGAAAAAACATTCTTAGACAAGGAGGAATTGACATCCATGCTTTTACCCTAGAATCCCATGAAGAGCCCTTAGAAATGAAGCTAGCCTTATATCACATTTTTGGAATGAAGGATAGAACCTTAGGATAAAAGAAATAGGGAGAATCGAATTGACAATGTTGTAGCATTCCAGAATCAGTGCACAACATGGAAGCCACCTTCCTCATTAAGAGAAGGAACTCAACCTTCTAATTGGACAGAAAAACTATTCCTTTCCTTTGTTCCTAGATTTATGCGAAGCATTTTCTGATGCCCGAGGAAGGGGAGGAAAGGTAGATTCTTCAAGAGGGGAGTTAAGTGCTCTCGTACTCACTGCAATGAGATACCTATGAGGATTAGGTTATACAATACTTGTGGAAGAACTTACTACCATGTTAGAGCTCTGTCCAAAATTAAACTTCTTAGCAGTTGCAGTCAGCATGGATTCATGAATGGCATTCTGTATATCAAGCATCTCACTACTGGCTGGATTAGCTGAAGAAAGCCAACTATTCATGTTTCGCCCTGATCCTCTGGCAACTCGTTGAGACTCACACTCACAACCTGGACTCCTATATTGAAAACTAACATGAATCTACATGGCATTTGAATCACAATATTTAGCAAGTATGATCCATAACTGAGCAAGAAAGTTGATAAGCCTGAAATAGGAAATCAATGCTCACATCCACATATATCAGTACGAGAGGCATTGATGCCTTCCATGTACAAGGTTTTACAGTAGAAGTAGGGATAAAAATATTCAAACAAGGGCACTCCATTATGTTCTTATAAAGATAATATATCAAATTCACATCACATGACAATTTTCAAAGCAACAACAAATGACAAGAAATTACAAAAAGACACCTTGAAACAGCTAGAAAACAATAAAATAATTAAGCCACGAGAACTGCCTCAAAGCAGAGTGGGATGTGCACAAAGGCCAAATTAGAAGGATAATAAGCAATATCATTTGATATGTTAAGTTCAATGTTTCACAGGGACACATCCCTCAGGGTGGATGCCCCCACGTTTCCCAGAATCCAGAGGTGTATTGCACCTTGGGAAACATTGCACATTAAAAAATGTTTCCCCAGTGTCACGACACGTTTCCCCAAAGGAGTGTCTGGGAAACCCCCTAAAAAAGAGGGCGGTATGAACAACAAGTACATAGAGATTTGAACACTCAAAATTGCATCTGCTTTCAATAGCCGAAGAAAAATAATACACAGTGGTAGCACAAATCCTTGCAGACTGTCAACGAATTAGCAATAATCCATCCAGACAATATTCTTTATAGATGAGATGTTGTGGTCGAAATCTGTCCTAGAGGAGTACACCCTAATCTGCATCAGAGAACCATTCCTATGATGGTGTGCCCATTAGAAGGGAGTGCAAGTATGCATGCATATCTCTCTTCCATGGATCTACGCCCCATCTATTCTTGGAATCTTTCACATGCAAAGCACTAGAAATAAAACAGAACCTCAATATAACTAACGATAAAAATAAAAGCCATTATAAAGAAATAAAAGCATGTATTGTTCTAAATTTATGACAACAGTTAAAATTGGAATAAACTTAAGGCTATTTCAAATATGCACCCTCTAATACTACCTACATATCTACTGCTATTGTACCTCCCACATTACGTGCCTCAACATCCCATGAATGTGCACATAATAATAGATGATCTTGTCGTCACTGTGCACCACGATGAAGAAGCTCATCTCCTTGATTCATATATATAATAAAGGAGTTGTTATTTCGGCGTTTATTCTCAGTTTATAGAAGTCACATTGGCTGAAGCATACATGTGACAATTCTCTTCTGGATTTAAGCATAAAAAACCTTATTATGCATAAAAACATTCAAGGGAAAGGAAATCAATCAATATTGTCTTCTACCAAGGTGCCATATTTGACGGACCATTTTTTTTCACTTTCTAACACTTGTGGTCAGCGAATACCCCTTTGGTAATTTTCTTTTGAGAGCTTCAGAGCATAATCAAAGAACTCACACAATGTTCAATTTGATCCTCTGATGAGGGAAATGTTATAGGTCAATGTAGAGATGTAAAGGAGAACCCCAACAAGTCTCCTTGCTAATCTGGATCATAACAATAGAGAGAAAAAAAATTCTTAGACAAGGAAGCATTGGCATCCACGCTTTTTCCGTAGAAGCCCATGAAGAGCCCTTAGAAATGAAGCTAGCCTTATATCACATTTTCTGAATGAAGGATAGAACCCGAGAATAAAAGAAATAGGGAGAGTTGAATTGACAATGTTGTAGCATTCTCGAATTGGTGCAAACATTGAAGCCACCTTCCTCATTGAGAGAAGGAACTCAACCTTCTAATTGGACAGAAAAACTATTCCTTGACATTGTTACTGTATAACATTCAAAAAATAAACTCATGATAAATTGTGCCTCCAAACCCTTGAATGTAGAATTTGATTCATAATTTCAATAAAAACATAACAATATAACAAGGAAAAATACCTTTCATCTTAGAAGCTTAGACCATATAACTGTAGATGAGGAGAAAACCATTGTGAAAATGAATGTTACAAATATTGTATCATAGAATACAATGTTGATGCTCCAGTGTAGCACCAATGATGGATTTGACTGATAATCATTATAGGACACTTACACCTCTCATCTCTCACCATGCCTGACTTTATACTGAAATGGTTGTGGTAGAGACTATCGCTCACCAATATCACAACTTGGATACGTTTTTGGAAATCCACAAAATGCAACATCCTATAGTTCTTCAAATTGGTGGGAGTCATATGTCAACCTTGCAAAAGTGGTTGAACTTGCAAATTCCTACAGTTATAATGAAATCAATTTCAATTGTGGTTGACCCAGTGAAAGAATAATTGTTCATGGATGCTTTGGTTCCAAACTAAGTGGGAAAACAAATGCAAGTTTTGAGGCATGAAGTGATGAGGTTGTAGAGAATTTAAAGATTGCAACATCATATTTATAGGTCCATAGCAATACAGCAAGGTTGCAAACTGATGTGTATACCTTTAATACTGTGAGTAATCGCATTTGAGCCATGGGATTTTAGGGATAAGAAAATTGTCAGAAATTGATGCTATAAGAGGCAGTACGAATTGTAGGATGGACTGTGAGAACAGTTTTCAAAGAGAGACTATTAGAGATATTGGGAAGAGCACAACTAGCTATGTAAATTAGAAATTGAATGGAGAATTAAAAGGGGTAGACATCTATATATGATGCAATTTATACCAACATGAAGAGTTGTCTTGACATTGTGAGAAGAGGAATCATCTAACAACTAGTTAGTGTAATCTGAGTCAATTTAATTGAGCCAACTTGTCAAGAAAGGTGGCATATAAGTAAATATGTATATTTTAACAATCTAACTTTCAAGTACATACATTGTTAGAAACAATGGATGGGTGCTTTCTAATTTGGAATTGTGGAGTGTTAATGTGTATTCTGTTGCAATTGTGTTAATGTGGGTAGCTCAATTTTAGTTAAATATTGCAATAAGGATATATTTACCATATTAGGAACCAGAACCTTCCATTTATGAGCTAACCAAATGTGGGTTCAAACCTATGGAGCACCACCTAATTTTTGGATCCTAGTGGTAGCTTTTGAGAGGCTAGAGCCTAGTTTAACATCATTCACTTCTGCTCCCCACAAAATAGGCTTTTGAATGCTTTCCACCTCACTTTCTTTGTCTACCTTCATCTCTTGGCATTGCAGTGTCTACAAATACTAGATCACACTAATGGATTCAACTAAGGTTTTACAAGAACCTATGAAGAAATAAGGCATGAGATAGTCATGCATTGCATTCACCAATAAAAACTTAAATATCACATAATTAATAAAAATGTATACCAAGCATTGATAACTCTATGGATTAAGGAAACACATATACTGGAGGTATTTTGTTCCGATGAATTGGTTGAGGGTTTAGAGTAGGAGGTGCCACAAACAACTCTATTTCTGAAGGAAAAACTCTCTTTGGTCATGGAATTGCACATGTTTCATCCCATTGCACTTGTAATTGAAAATACGATGAGTGCCAACAAGATTTGAACTTAAAATATTGACAAAAAATATCAAAAAGGAAACATAAACAACTGGTACTTGTGAGTAAACATTTTATTAATAGGAAAAATAAGTTGAATGAACCACCTAAACAACCACTACAACAGCTACAAGAACTAACTATGGTAAGCATACATACCTCTGCACACAAATATGTTTGAGCAAGTTCTGTGTTACATTAGCTTTCCTAATGCCTATGTCAGATGCCAATGTCCTAACCAGATAATTCAGAATATAAAGCCACATGCCCCGCAACCTCAACACCCTCAAGCTCCTCCATTTAATCTAGCCCCTCATCCCAATATTGGTGTTGAGGAAGGTTTGGTTCAAGTTGTCTGGAAAAACTCTCGGGGAAATAAGATTGTTGTAACCCAAGAGTTACATGCCACCTGCCCTTAGTTTCAACTCAGCCAAACCATGGCAAGCCTCACTCAGAATCGCGATTCTCAACCATATGATACTAGCTATTCCCCTCAAAGAATCACACCTTATGGCTCTACCAAGAGGGCCCATACCCCTTTATCCCATCAAAACTAGGAGTACTGAGATCTTGAGGATGCCCAAAGGGAACCAAAGGTGCACAACATGCATGAATACTTTGGCTCACATCTTTGAGGGCCTAAAAGCATCCAATGTGTTCAATACCATTGCAGGGCTACCAGAAAGTTTAGATAAGTATGGTGATGTATCCATCCTACACAAAAGTCAATGATAGTAGTGTCATGCATATAAGGGGACTTTCAGACCCCTACTACAAGATCATGTTTAGAAGGATTAAATGTGGTTTTCAAGATTTGGATATGTTTTCTGCAAAATGTTAATATTTTTGGGCTCATCCTTAAGAATTATTTGAATTGTATTTGACCAAATGAAACCTCTTTTGTCTCCAATGATGATGATGGCAGAGAGGGTATTGAAACTCTAGTTCACCCTTATCTTTCCATGGTAGTCTCAGATTGGGATGCTAACCCCTATCAACGTTTTGTCTGGGTTTTACTCAACTTGGACAACCATATGCTTAGTTTGACCATAATCTATGCTTGCAATGGAGTACGTAAGTAATAATTTTTTTACAAATGAATAGTCCACGAGCTCCAAGAAGCTCATTGGCACATAGAAATTTTAACACGGTCAATATTCATGAAAATAAGGAAAGGATTTTCCCAATAAGGCTACCTGCCCATGAAAAAGCGGCTTGGTTCTCCGTTATATCGCACCTCAAACTTCATGATCCTAATAAATACATGCATAACTATTGTTTACTTAGTGGAAATATCACAAGGGAAACGAGTGGGTACTCAAAACCTAGATCACATTATACTTTCTGGGAAGATAAGAAAAGATGATATAACTTTACTAATGTCCAAGGAGTGATAAGAAATATTGGTCAATGGGACTAAAAAGTACAATCAATTGTAGGAACATGTAGGAGTTTTCTATCTAACTGATATTTTAGGCTAAATTGTGATGGACCTCTTGACTTTGCCTTCCTTAATTACACTATTGTTAATTGAACCAGGTGACAAAAATACTATAGCCATTCAACAACATTGCAAAGTGTAACTTAGAAAACTAATTAGGGCTTTTGGTTATATTCTTTCCTGAATAAACCAGAGCTTGTATAGACACTGGTACTTTAGCAAAATTCTTGTCTTTTAAGATCTGTAGCCTATGCATTATAGGTGAGAACATAAAGGAACTAATTCTAATTATGTATCCTATGCCTTGTATTTATAAATGATTTTATACTGTGACAAAATGCTATTTATGCTCTTTATGTAATTGAGTTTTGCTGTCAGGAAAAGGACAGAGGACACCTCAATTTTGAATTCCAACCAGTTCATGCTCTTGCTGTCATATATATAGGCAGAATTAGATTCTTTTCATGCCACATAAGGACAGATTTATTTACAAATGAGGCACAACAGTATGCATGGAAAACAATTAAAAGTATCCTCTGTATGGAGAAATACTGCGAAGAAGTATGCTTTGTTGTTGCTTCTACAGTTTCCCTCACTACTAGCTTTAGTCATATTAAAATCCTTAGTTCTTCATAGATCCTGAATAAGGCACATAAGGTTTATATATGCGTTCTTCCAATAAAAAAAGATAAGTAAGCCCTAATGTATCATGTGATTTAGATAAGCAAATACGAATCTCCAAAATTTCTTATGTTATGGTGTATCCTGAGAGCTGGATTATAAGACCTTCATGCATGGATGAACATTGCTCTTATAAATACCGAATTCATTGCTGGTTTGCTACTCTTCAAACATTTGATGTGATACCCATTTTTCCATGCTAAAGGTACTTTCCTCATTGTGCATGAAAAAATGGCAAACAAAATCATGTGCCCAACACCTCAATAAGCATAGATCAGGTTTCTTTCGATCCTCGCAGTGGCTCCAAGTGTCTTCTCCATTTGTTCACTGAAGATATGGGATTGTTACAACCACTTCTTATTGATAGCAATAGATTTCTGATGCAAGCATGTGTGTTGTTACCTTACAGACCCTGAATCTACATTTGGAGATTCAAAACTGGAACACTTACTCTGAAGCATGACTGGAAAATCCTCTAGAAAGGCTCTCTCAACATAATAATCTTGTTGTAATAGGAAAATATCTGCAAACTCAACAGACAATTTACGTAGTACCCTAGACTGGACATCAAAGTTTCTTGTAAACTTTCTAACGGTTGTCACCAATCATGCTAAAATCACGTCTCAAAATTATTTCAACTATGCTTTTCTGGGTACATGGATATTGTGTGCAGACTAATGAGTCCAAGTGTTTGTCACATTAGACACAGGATTAGCCTTAGTGAAATACTGGAAGTTCATGCTTCTCATATCATGACCATATAGACTCCCAATTGTCAAATACAACACTCCTGATGAACAACACATTACTGGGGTCCAATCTATGGATATAAAGAGAAATCTGATTCACTTGTGTATATTCTCAACACCTTTTTTTCCATATTAACAAATGGATATTTTTGAAATGGATTATTCATAGTGTTCGTGCCTGAAAGAGTTCATGCAGATAAACAACAAAAACCCCCAAATCCATCTAAAATCCATATTTATCATGTTGCAAATCATATCTTGTGTTGAAAATCAAAAGAGTTACCTTCATGGCATATCAGAGATATTATGCCTATTGAAAATTGATGTCACAATAATATTTTAAAACATAATTCACGTCCAAATCTTGAACTAATTATAATAATTGTGCTAGAAATTTCAACGTACAACTACCTCCTGTTGAAATTAGGTGTCCAAACTACTTCTTAACTATTTTGGGAATAAGGTAGAACCGTGTCTGCTACAAATTGATCCTCTGATACAACTATGGCTTCATAGTGCTTGTGTAAAGGAGGAACATATAAAAAATAGTCTAAGCTTCATTTTTGTCAACATGTTCACGTTTCATGAATGCTTGTGGGAACAAAATTGCTGACATGTTCTTTCATCCTTTAAAACAAATACAAAACTTTTGGTCTATCTATATCCAGAACATTTGCATTTTACTATAGTTGTAGAAGAATATTGAAGAATAAGATTGATATACATAAAGTTTCCCTAAAAATCTAAATCATTAAAAAATAAAAAGAAAAATTACAAATATATCAAATATAAGTAAGGAAATATCATTCTCAAATATAATTGTAATGATTAGAGATTACATTTGACACTCCTTAAAAAGACACATATTAATGTAAAAATATATAATCATATTTTAATACACATATTTTTCTTTTTATCTTACAAAACCAAATACATCTTTTATTTATTGCAATACATTTTTTATTTATAAAAAAACTAGCTCGATACAATACTCAAATTAGAAATGAGTTAAATTAACATCCTTAAAATTAAGAAAAAAAAAATTATTCTATTGATAGAACAGCTAAATTAACTAAAAAGAATTCAATCTTAACTTAAATGCAACACCAACCAAACAAGAGAATCAAAAACCCAGTAAATCCAACCTTCAAGGTAAAAAGTATCAAAGAAAAACAACACTAACTAATAAATATAATATTCATTGACTAAACAAGAAGATGAATAAAAAAAAGGAAGTAAAAAAGTAAACCCACAATGCCCATTAACAAGCAGGCCTGCGAGGGCGCAATAAAGAACGGTTGAATCACTCCCTAAACAAAGAAATTTGGATGGATTGCGTTTGGTGGAATGGGCTAGCACTAATAACCAAAAAATATCCATGCAAATATTAGCTTTTATGCATCTCTAATTCTGCTATTTTATCATTATTAAACCTATTTACTTTTTCATATAAGACAATTTAAAAATCAGGTAGATGGAAAATTAAATTAAGGTAATAGTGAGTCGTCTCACTGTTAAATGGAATAAATCATGGCTACTTAGAGAGTTAGATTCAATTCAAAGTGATTATGAATATTTTTAGCATGAATATCTGTGTTAATTAACTATTTAATTTATAGTAGTATTAGTTTAATTGAAAAAAAAAAAAAACCAATTTAGATATTGTGAGTACTGTGCGTTCATGGATTCTCTCATGGTAGCGAACGGAGGGAACGGAGGATGGCGCGGGAGGAAAAAAACATGGTTTTGATCGTTCTCAGAGGCAGTCCACCATGAAAGGATGCATAGGAGGGAGCTCCACTCCCTCCTTCAAGTAGGCAGTGGTAGGAAGGGGAAAAAAACCTATGGAAAATGACAGAGAGCCTTCAGAAGGAAAAGATAGAAGCAAAGAAGAAGAGCAAGAGGGAACCAAGGCAAGGGAGCACAATGATGCATTGGAAAATGTGGAAGATATCAAGGAGAAAAGCACTAAAGACAATGCACACAGGGGACCATGCAAGCCCAAAGCGGTAGTAATTCCCAAAATCATTTTAAATGATCCAGCGCTGCAGGCGCACAGGGATCACCTACAAACATATGCAATCATTTTTAAATTCATAGGGTTGTGGTCCACTAAAAAAGCTTTACAAACGTGGATTAAATACCACTGGAAAGCAAAAGGCAGCATTGACCTACATCTTGGATCCAACGGATTCTTCACTGTAGTTTTTGCTAACATTGAAGACAAAGACAGAGTGTTTGAAGGAGGGACTTACTTCTTTGTTGCTGCAGGCCTCTATATGCGGCCGTGGATCATGAACTTTGTTCCGGAATGCGAAACTTTCACCTCAGTCCCAGTCTGGGTAAGACTCTACTCTCTACCTCTCGATTACTGGCAAACGGAATCTCTATCAGCCATAGGAAATAAGTTAGGGCATTTTGTCAAAGTTTCTGAGGCTACTAGAAGGGGAAAGTACACTTCCTTCGCTAGAATATGTGTGGAGATGGATCTCTCTGGAGCGTTGCCGGATGAGGTTATTCTGGAAGTGTTTGATGAGGAATGGATACAAATAGTAGATTATGAACACATTCCTTTCAGATGTCGCAAATGTCACGAGCATGGACATCTGGTCAGAGACTGCCCTCTCAGTAAGATAGAGGACAAAAGCAAAGCTGATATAATGAAGGATCCAGAAAGCTTCTTCAAGGTGGTACACAAAGGAAAAGGGAGCAAAAGAGGACTAAGAACAAGCAAAGCCACAGAGCAGCATGTTAACCAGAACATGTTCCAAACCCTCGAAGCAAATGAAGATCCTACAGATACTGATAAAGCAAAAGGAGGAAACCCAGTGGAGGAGGAGAAAGAAGAAGAAAATGAGCAAACACAAGAAAATGACAGAATGAAAGAATTTATGATGAGTAATGCTGAACAAGCGATGGATCTTGACATGACCCAAAGTGAGACAGATATGGAGGACCATGAACTCCAAGAAATTCTTGAAAAAGAAAACCTAGATTTAGAAGGTTTCTTGAATCAAGGAACCAAAGAAGGGCTAGACTCATTACCTACAGAGGAGTTCAACAGGGTTCAACAGTTGTTTTTATGGAGGACCCAAACTAAAGGGTTGGGCAGACTAAATCACAAAGATAGACAAGGCAACGAAGGAGTGAAGATGATGAAAAATATGGCAGGACTAGCACTCAGAATCCCAGGAAAGAAGAGGGGCAGAAAAAAACAGAATGAGTTATTGATGGAATGCGGAAAGCTAATGATAGATTTAGGTAAGATGAAAGACCTATCCATTTACTCCTTTACTAATCTTTAATTATGAAGTTCACTTCTTGGAATATCAGAGGTCTAGGTAGTAAAAGAAAACAAAGGTTGCTGAGTAATAGAATGAAACAAGCATCTCCGGATGTGATTTTCGTACAGGAGACCAAGTGCTCCATTCGGAAGATAAGAGATATCCATAGTAAATGGCTTAAAAGATTTGAATTTCTGGAAGTCAAGGCAGAGAATACAGCTGGAGGTATTCTCACTCTGTGGAATCCACAAAGGATTGACTTAATAGATGCGGAGGCATCTAGAGATTATTTATTTGTAGTATTTCAACCAGTAGGAGATAAGGAAACCTATCTGGTTACAAATGTCTATGGCCCACAGAGAATGGATGCTAAACTAAGGCTTCTAAACTCTCTGGAGACTCTCAGAAACAGACATGCAGGAATACCCTGGATCTTAGGGGGTGATTTCAACATGATTAAATCACTCACGGAAAAAAAGGGGGAACCAGAGTACTTGGCAAAGACTCGGTGGCTTTTCAAACATTTATTAATGAAATGAAGCTGGTGGACATCGAAATGCATAATGGCATCTTCACCTAGAACAATAAAAGAGGAGGAGAGTCTCAAGTAGCTTCCAAATTAGACAGATTCATAATCTCAGAGGATCTTATGCTCAATGACAAGGAAATGGTAGTAGGAGTGCTACCCTTTGGGGGATCAGATCACTGGCCGATACAATTGGAGGTGAAGGGCATTGGTAAACCCAGGAATAGACCTTTTAGATTTGAAAATATCTGGCTCTCCCACCTAGAGTTCATCAGTAATGTAACCAACTGGTGGGAAGAAGATTTAAACATTCAGGGTTCCAAAATGTTTATCCTACAAAAAAGATTAAAACATATCAAGCTACGGCATAAGGACTGGAACAAGATTGAATTTGGCAATATCTTTGAAGGGAAAAGAATGATTGAAAGCAAACTGCAGGAACTCAACCAAGGCCTTATTAAAGAAGGCCATGACAAAGCTCGACATGATCAAGCTACCAGATATCAGCAGCAATGGGAGTATTTATGCAGTCAAGAGGAAATATTTTGGAGACAAAAATCTAGAATCCAATGGCTAAAAGAAGGTGAATGCAATACCAGATTTTTTCACAAATCCACCATGGCAAATAGAGCACATAATAGAATTGCTTTGATTAAGGATGAAAGAGGAAATAATCTCAATTCTCATGAAGAAATAGAGGCAGTGCTAGTCCAGCACTTTAGAAACATAGCTCAAGAAACCTGTTATGACAGAGAACACTATATCCAGGAATTCACCAAGAACATACCCAGGATAGTTACCAGAGAGGATAATGTTAACCTTTACAGGCCTGTGATGGAAGAGGAGGTTAGTGGGGTTCTCAAAGAAATGCAGAATGGTAAGGTGCCAAGCTCGGATGGTTTCAATGTCGATTTCTTCAAAGCTTGCTGGAATATTGTCAAACAGGACATTCTGCAGGTTGTGGAAGACTCCAAGAGACATAGAACCATTTTGAAAGCTCTGAATTCCTCCTTCATAGCCCTGATCCCTAAACAGGAGCAAGCTCAAACCCTTGACAGATTAAGATCTATAGCTCTATGAAATGTTGTTTACAAGATAATATCAAAGGTGGTTGCAAACAGGCTTAAACCCCTCTTACCTTCATTAGCTTTTGGGGAACAATCGAGATATGTGGAAGGAAGGCAAATTCTTAATAATATCATCCATGCACATGAAGTGGTGCACTCTCTTACTAGTAAGAGAAAAGCTGGTATGATCATGCAACTTGATATAGCCAAAGCTTATGATAAACTAAATTGGAACTATATCATGAAGGTTCTTATCGCTTTTGGGTTTGATCACAATTGGGTAAGATGGATCATGGCTTTGATCACTTCTTCTAGTTTTTCAATTCTTGTCAATGGCTCTCCTTCGGATAATTTTACCCCGTCCAGGGGCCTCAGACATGGTGACCCTCTTTCTCCCTTTCTCTTCATTCTCATGATGGAAGGTCTAGGCAGAGCCATTAAGTATGCTAAAGCAGTTGGTAAGATCAGGGGTATACAACTCTCTGACAATGGTCAAGCCTTAACCCATCAACAATTTGTTGGTGATACCATGTTGTAAGGAATGCCCACAGTCAAAGAAGCTCTTGCCAACAAACAAATCCTTAAGGACTTTGCCATGGCCTCTGGCTTGGAAGTTAATCTTTCCAAATCTAAGATTTTTTTCTTTAATACTCATCTTGCTATTCAGAGGAACATATCCATAATTCTGGGATTCCAAAGAGACTCTCTCCCCTCGAAATACCTGGGGGTTCCATTAATTACAAAGCCACTTCACAAAAGTATTTGGGAGCTGATTATTAGTAAGCTGCAAGACAAAACTAGGAAATGGAATATGAGATCTTTAAATTTGGCCGGCAAGTTGGTCCTCACAAAGGCTATGCTTCAATCAATCCCAATCTTTATGCTTTCTGCCATCCCTGCTCCCAAAGGAATTCTACATCAAATTAGAAACATACAAAGAGACTTTCTATGGGGCAAGGGGGAAGATAAGAAGAAATGGGCCTTAGTTGCCTGGGATAAAATATGCAAACCCAAAAACCACGGGGGTCTTGGATTGGATGATCCTGAGATTCTTTGTAAGGTTCTAGGGGAAAAACTATGGTGGCGATGGATAAAGGAACCAGAAGCACAATGGGCTATTACTTGGAAAGAAAAATATGCAAATGCTTGGACTGATAATGAACGCATAAGGATGGATGGGAATATAAGAGGATCTCATATTTGGAACAAAGCCTGGGATAACAGACAATTAATTCAAGACCATAGCTTCTGGGAAATTAGAGAGGGAGACTTAGCCTTATTCTGGGAGGATAGATGGCAACAAGAACCTATTCTCTTACAAGAGGACCTGGAGGACCTCAAAGCAGAGACTGATACTAAGGAGCTCACCCAAGTTAGGGATTTTTGGGATCAAACCAATAATGTAGGGAAATGGAGAAAATTAGATCTCTGAGAGGACAGTCATCTTTTAACCAAAGCTGAAAGACTAATTAAAATGTTGGAGCAAAGGAAACTTCTAGTTTCTAGGGGACATGACTAGCTGAGATGGGGCAGCAACAATGAAGGGAACTTCAATATTAAAGAGGCGAAACTCATTCTCCTTGAACTCAATCCCCATGCTCCTAACAGGCTTTGGAAAAACCTTTGGAAGCATCTAGGTTGGATGAAAATTAAACTTTTTCTGTGGCTGGTTCTGCAAAGGAAAATCCCAACCTAGGATAATATTAGGAAAAGGGGATTCCTAGGGCCTTCTAGATGCCAACTCTGTGAGGCCCATGAGGAGACCATTGAGCACCTTCTCAACAATTTCTCTTTCACCTCCAGATTATGGGATTCTTTTGCAGCTATCTTCCAAAAATCTAACAAAGATATGGGATGCCTTTTCAATACTCTCACCAAATGGAGAAAGAACTTTTCGGATAATGAAGTTCTTGGTTCCGCATGGGCTCTTACACAAAGTTTCATAATTTGGAATGTTTGGAAAGAAAGGAACAACAGGATATTCAAGAATGTCAAGAATTCTTCCCAAAATATCTATGATCGGATCCTAAAACAGATTAAGGAAACGGTTAGCACTGCCATTAGAAACCCTCCCTTGAACCCTCCTTTGACCACAGACTGGAGGATTCTCTGCCAACTAGATTTGCAGGGACGGGTTCCTTAGAGCTTTGTAAGGAATGGTTCTATGAGGGACCCTGAACTAGACTTCTCGCATCCTCCCCCTAAGGGCTTTATCAAATTCAACATCGATGGGGCCTCCAAAGGTAATCTGGGTGAGGCAGGCCATGGAGGCGTGTTAAGAGACGATAGGGGAGATATTCTTTTCATCTTTTATGGCCACTTAGGGAAAACCACCAACAACATGGTGGAGTTAATGGCCATGGAACAATGTCTTGAGTTCCTGGTTCAGGAAAACCAGCAAAACACAATCATTGAAGCTAACTTCGACATCATCATCAACTCTATCAAAAGAATAAGCTGGGGAACAAGACCAGAAAAAGCCTCTTCAAACTGGAGGCTAATTCAAGTCTTCCAACGGATTCATAGTCATCTATAGATCTTGAGAACAGTCAGATTTGCACATGTGCAAAGAAAGGCCAACAAGCTAGCAAATTTGCTAGCCAATCAAGGTGTGGTCTGCACAGATAACAGGGCAGTGATGAATTGGTGTGAATCCCCTAACAACAGACTAAAAATGGATTGTCAAAACCAAGCTAATGAAGACAATACAACATTCCTTAAGAGAGCAATGGAGACGGGTAATGTTAACCAGCAGGGGTTGGCTCAGAGGCATGCTCACAATGGGGTTTTTTGATAACGGTTCGGAAAAGATAACCGGAGATTCCCGGATCAATGGATGCATGGAAATTTACAGTTGTACTGACAAGGATAAAGGAGCTTCAGGGGTGGTAGAAAGGAAGGAGCTGAAAGCTTCGCGCATCGGGTCAAGGAGGGTCAACGATGTGAACATTTGGGAGCAAATGAATCTTGATGACCGTGAAACCAGAGATTCTCTTTCCGAGCCAGCCTTACCGTGACCTGGGTGCTTTTCTGTTGATCATGCCCTACACAAGTGGGAAGCGGTTTTTGCTTTTTGGAAGTGACCCCACTTAGGAAGCTCCACGTGGCGGTGGGGTTGGGAGGAATACCACCTCTATCGCACGCTAACTTCCACATTAGTTGGCGGATGCGATATCCTTCTCCACCATTGGATCTCTAAAGGCATTTCAATGGTTCAGATTGATCGAGTAATGGCGAGTTGTTTTTTCCTGCAGATTGGGTCTACAACCGTCTGATCTTCTGGACAAGTCCTTTGGTCGAGATTTAAAGAGGAAGGCTAGGTCCAGCAGAGATGGAGTTCTTCGGGGGACAAGAGATTCATAGCATGGGCAAAAGAACCCAATTCCAAGCATTTGGGCAGGTTTAAGGCCTTTTCTTGTTCTTATTTTTTGGTCATTTTTGGATCCCACTCCGAATTCTTATATTCTACTTTGGAGGATTGTAAAGTGTAAAGATAGGAGCAGAGTAAAGTTGTTTTGAATTTTCCCTTCTTTCTCAAAGCTTGGGAATTTTGTATTACTCTATGTACTTTATTTTGTGATTAATGAATAGAAGGACCGACTCTTGCATTAGCAAAAAAAAGAGTATTGTGCGTTCATCAACCATAGAGTTCGTTTATTACTGTAATCAGAAAAGGAGCAAACCAAGTTTGGAAAATCAAATGCTAGCAATATTTTTTTTATATAAGTGAATTTACACCAACCAAATATAAAGACAAATTCTCCAAAATTTCAATTTCAATTAGTTATGTTTCGTAAGAAAAAAAATTAATTCAATCAAAGATCTCCCCTCGTAGTATTAAAAACTAATGTTAAGTGAGCAAACATGATGAAGTATTTTATTAAAAAATAGCCAATAAAATTGACTTGACATAAGCTCTTCGATTTTTTATTTTGGCCAAGATTCTATTCTAGTTATAGTCATAGTATTTCCATTATGGAGTTTTGATTTTTGCATAAATTCAATATGTTGTTAGATAGCTTGATTAGAAATAGCTGCGAATATATCAAATGAATTACCAAAATATTTTTTAGATTTATCAAACAAAAATAAATTGATTCAACTTTACATATATTTATTCATTTCGGGGTTTGACTTGAATATTATCTAACAACAAATCTACCTCATATATAATAATAAAAAATCGTGTAGTCTAAGGAGGTGGAGGAGTTTCCCGCAAAGTTATGGAAATTCCAATCATATTTAGAGAAAATCCGGCAAGGATTTTTGTAAATCCAAGTTATAGTTGTTAAACTTCAAAATTTCAGGTGTCTTGGATGTTTTTGATGGTGTTGAATCCATTTCCACCATCAAAAACACGATTCAAATAGTTAAAATTTAACGTACCAACATATAAATGACAACCACAAAGTTCTTGAAACGCAGAAAATGGTCCAACGTAGTGAAGCTGGTGCATGACCCTCCTAAAAAACATCGGCTACTTCATCATTTCTTGTTTTTTTGCCGCTTATTTTCTGAGTAGCTGGTGCTGCATTTTGTCCCTGAAATTCTACGTTAATGATTTTGTTTCTATGTTCATTCTCATTATCAATCTTTATATAGAGAAAATCGGTGGTGGTTGCTGATCCATGTAGTGAAGTTCTTGCGCATCGTGCTCAATTATGGGATGACATGGATCCTTGAACACATTGAAAACCATCTTCCTCATACGCTTGGGTGTAGGAGGTTCACTCTTTTGAATTAAGTGAAGGGAACTCTTCTTGAATGGTTCATGAGGCACAATACTTGCTAAGGTTTTTCAAATTTGGTAGCAAGCTAAGTGGGCTTGATTGTGGGGAAAACTCCATAGTTAAACGTGCTTGAGATAGAGGCAATCTGGGATGGGTGACCTCCCAGGAAGTCCTGGTTACCGAGTGCAAGCCCCAGAAGTGATGATTGATGCTATGTGATTTATTTCACTAGTTTCAATCCCACTTCTTCACCCCTGTGAGCATCACCTGATGCAATGAGTGCTAAGTGGACTATTCAAAAATCATGAGAAATTAGTCAGTTACGACTACCTCTCATGGAAATGGTCATAAATGAATGACTTACTTAACGCAGTTGATTCCCAAAAAATGATATCTAATATCTTCTCTTTTAAATAAGCTATTATCCTAAAAATAAATGTTTGTAGAGTTTGTTTTCCACTTAATGTTGTTTTTACTCTAGCATTTAAATTATAATTTCTACTTAATGTTATTGTAGTACTTAAATTATAATTTGATAAAATATAAAGATATTACCTAAATGGCCATCCAGGTGAGATACTTGGAGAGTGTACAAACACTCATACACACCCTATATCATATTGAGTCAGATGAGCCTGAAATATATAGGCTTTCACAATATTGGGTGGTTTGAACCACTCCCTATCAAATAGGATCTCAGTCCTATTCTAAAGCAACAAACACTTAAACATAGGAAAGCTAACTTTCTCCATTAATGCTAACACTCACCCTTAATGGAGAAAGGGTTCACTAAAAAGCCCAAATGACATACGACGCCTACTGGTCTTAGTCTCAGCTAGACTTACAATGGTAAAAGACAAAGCTTTCATTTTTGTTTTCTTGCAACAGAGCCCATACTTGTTCATTTGTGGATGAGACTTCATCTTCACTTTCTTTTCCATAAGAAAATGATGGAGCTTCGCCTCCTTTTTACATTTTCTCCCCCTCCAGAGGAACACATGAACACTTATCCTCCTCTTCGAGTATATAATAAAATTCTTTGCATTTGATGATGCAGGTTCTTGGGATTCTTCAATTGCTTCTTCTTGTCTCCCAATATCTGCACAAAAAACAATGTTAGATTTATAAAGAGGACCACTTCTATCTTCCTTCTCCTTTAGGAGAGCTCTCATGTCTCCATCTCTTCCTACTCCATCCCTTTCTGCTGTCATAGTTATGCCTTCCCCCTCTTCACTAAGTTCTATTGTTGCAAGCATGTTCTGCATTTGATCTGTATGTGAGGATAGGCCTTCCTTCTCACCAAACAATAATTCATCAATAAGATTTTTTTCAATCATCAAATTGATCCACCCATCATGAGGTATATAAGTCTCATCAAACTTGATTTCTGCATCTGAAAAACTTTCAGGTTCTACAATAATAGATGTGTTTTCATCATCACAAGTTTTAGTTACAGACACACATTCATTACCCATCATTGCATCTTCAGTTTCATAATCAAATATGGGATCATTTTCAAGAGCAATATCTTTAGCATCATTGCCCTCATTCAAATAGTATTTCATTTCTAAAACTTCCCATAAGAATTTTGTACTAAGAATCTATCCATATTCATATATTATGTTGAGTATGATGTTGTCATCTAATGCAGATGTTATAAGCCTTAATGTTGATGCATCTCCACTATCATTAATAACATCTTCAACATAATCTAGTAAATTTACCTTCCATAATACTATTTTCATTTCGTTTGCCCATATTTCATAATTCATACCTGAAAAAGACTATAAATTTAACCATTTAATAATCTCACCAAATTCCAAATCTGCATCTTGATCAACTACTGGTCCATCCGCATCAACCTGAAACACATCACTCAATTTAGCAAAATAATATTTTGCATTTCTCCTTTGATGCTTTCTCCTTAGTTTTCTACGAAACTTTTTCAGTTTACTTTGAAGACCCATTTTCTCCCCTATCAATTTCGGATATGGAAATTGATCCACCACAGTCAATTCTCCACCATCACTCGAATATCTCCACCAACTCTATGGCTCCACAAACAGATCAAACAATCTCCTTTTCAGGCAAATGCACCTCTCCAGCGAATGTCTGAACACAGACACCACTAACCCACATAGTCCATACATACATGCATAAACAACAAATACACATATCATTAGAGTAACCAAGATAACTAAAATACAATAACAACATATGCATGAAATGTGTTGGCCCTATTATATTAAGAAAGTGAATGCTCCAATCATACATACAACTATGACCAACCACTAGTCCCGACAATGGAAGGTTACTGTCACTGTCGCCTGCTCCTCCAAAGATATATACTAGCTCTGCACTATGGAGAAGTCAAGGCTCATTACAATACACTCCATGCTTTCTCTAAGATACACATATAGGAAGCTTAGCTCCCAAAATCCTGTACAATGAGTTATGATGTTCTATAAATAGAAAAGGGTGGCGTGACCCTTAACATTCCCCTTTGTGACTCTTCACCTATCATCATGACTCTTCAACTACTACATGACTGTAACATTCTACTATTGACACTTGTTCTTTCACTTTTACAAGATGTTACATTACAATCTGCAATGTACCCATGCGAGAAAAAATAGGCTTGAGTAAACCATGCAAGACATGACTAAGACCCAGACAGTTGTGCGAAGACCAACTCTTTGACATCCTTGTAATGATTGACGGTGGCGAACCCATGCCAAGTTGGGTAGTCTATGATGGTGTCCATGTACTCTATGGTGACATCCTTCTGGAAGCGAACTCTTGCCTTCGTTGCATCCGGGTACACTAATTTGGCTCCTCTATCCAACTTGTCTAATAACATGTACATCATAGTCTTAAGTCTAGCCATACCAACAACATACTGATGCATAGTGTCTGCATTGATCTCTAAGTTTGTGCTAGTGGCTATGCGCATCAATTCGTTGAAGTACACATCCAACTCCAGTCGGACTTGGTTCTTTGTCTTTGCCTTGGCGAGCGTGCCAATGGATGGGATCGCATGCTTGCGCACAATGACATACATGCTCGTCAACACCCGTGCATGTGATCGACAACACTGCTCACCCTGACTACTCTGTGTCAGGTGTTGGGATGGGTCTATAACCTATATGGGCACAGTTTCATCAATTTGTGCATGTTGTGCCTCCTGTTATACATGTTCCTGTTGTGTAGTTACTGTTCTTCCCTGAGTTGTCGCTTCAACTCCTGCAACTCCTCCTTTATTTCCTCCATCCTGTCTTTCTCTCTTTTCCTTTGAATGATCCTCCTTTCATGTTGTCGCCTCTTAGCCTCAATCTCCAAAGTTGCTTTCATCACAAGTGGATCTGCTTTGAACTTGTAGCTTTGCTCTACCTTTGTGTTATCAACAACCTTCCTCTTGCCTTTGTTGTGTCCAAGTTTGCTACCTTTTGTTGCTGTTGATGGTGTTGCTCGTTGCGATGTCGCTACCATTTCATCTTGACATCCTTGTCTATGAACAACTTGGTGTGTTCATAGATAGGAGAGCTCCTAGACACTTTCACAATTGCAACCCAAGTTGTGCTCTCAATGGTGTCCTTTGACTTTTCTCTCCTGGAGGCCATTGTACATATGATGTTGAGAGGTAGACAGACACATGTCATACCTGGAGACATGGAAACACTCATGGCAGGAAATCTGTTAGTTGAAAACAAAAAAAAAAATTCATGACTGACTTGCAACATACCTATGTGATTGATTGTGAAGATTGCACAATTTCCACCGGGAGGCTAGGAGATTGACTACCAAAACTGCCCAAGGCATAGTCCAGGCTATGAGGAGGTTGACTGACTATTGGAACTACGCAATGCATAGTCCAGCCTAGCTTACTAAGGACTGAAAATGTGAAATGCGTAGTTTCAGTCAGTAAGGGCATGCAAACCCATCAAACTGCATTGCGTAGTTTCTAGAGCCAGTTGGACACTACCTCCCATAATTGCACAAGGCAAGCCTGGGGTCAGTTCTAGCTAGTTTTGTGCATTTTCTAGAAGGAAGGAAGAGCCTTCATTCTCAGTGATGCACATTGTTGGCTGGACAAGGCAAGGTCCATGCCAAGGGAGCCCAGACCCACCGACGGATGATTGAAAACTTGAGAAGGTTTGAATGCATGCCGAGATTGAGTGGAAACCGAGCATGTGTGTGGAGCGAGTCACCATAGTGGCGACCTCCAGTGTAGAAAAAATGTCATGCATGTGACAACAGTGAGATGCAAAGGAAAACTGAAGAAATGCTTCTACAAGCTAACCTACATCAAAATAAAAGCAAGCATTCATTGAAACCAAGCAGACATCATTCACAGAATCGGAAATATAAAAATTTGCCAGAAAAGCAACAAAAGACAAAAGAAATGGACTTACCTATAAAAGTTGAGTCGAATGTGTCGAAGACTCCTAGATGTGATGTGGGATGTCAAAGCTCCAAGATCGATGTGAGGAATGAGCTATGCAGCATTGAATGAATGAGTTTTGATAAGATCTAGGTTATGACGCGCATGCCACAAATCTAGGAAACAATGACACTTGGTGGGAGGTTTCGAAAATGGCTTTTGCATGTAACATCCAGTTGCTAAAATGGATCCCTAAAATCTAGGGATGATTCTTTCTTTTTGTCTTTTTGGGAAAAGCAGCCCATGCATGTAAATTAGGATTACTCAGACCTAGAGGGAACCTGTCAACCTAAAAGCACATGCGGTTATCTGCAAGCCTATGGATGAGATTTGTGTAGTTTCTGGGCTGAGAAACACTGACTGTCACTCATGGACTGCACAGTTTCTGGACTAAAGCCTTGGCTGTCAGTCAGAACTGTGCAATTCCTGAGCTTAAGCCCGGTGTCGGGCTGCACTTCGCGATTTTCAAGGGGAAGGATGCCTGGCTGAACTGCAAATTTCTGGAGCCAAGCAAAATTGCCCAATTTTTGGAGGGAAGGTTGGTTCCCCTCTAGAATTGCGCAATTTTGAAGGGGAGCATCTCAACCAGAAAATTGCCTAAGTCCGAAATGACAACATGTGGTTAGAGGAAAACAAGTTGACATGTAGAGGCTGGCAGGCCACTAAAACTTAGCTTAAGTCTATGTACTTTCGACAGTGCAAGACATGAAGCTAAGGATGGTTGGTAGGGAAGTTCCAAAATGAAGCTAAGGCAAAATTTTGGAGAAAGTGTTGTAACCACTACAACATTAGTACAATTATACAAATTAAACAGATGGTAAATATTGATAAATATCAATTCATCAAATAATTAGTAACACTTGTTATAGAATACATCTTATATAGTTAAAATTATAAAAATTCACTAAATTAAAATTTTATTTCAATTTATTGTTAATAATAATAAATAATATATCTATATCTATATATACACACACACATTTAAAAATATGAAATGATATTATTAATTATGAAGATTTATTCTCAATTTACCACTAACATTCTTAACCAGTAAACAAGCTTTATTACAATACTATGGTTTATCAAATACCAAATACCTCAAAAATAATAATTCATCTCATATGATATTTGTTCACTTAACATTTTTTTAATTAATCAATTTAATTAAAACGAAATAAATTAATAATAACTACTTTGAAGATAATGATTAACCTTTGATTTGTGTATGTTACTATAAATATTTTAGAATATTTGGTGGAGGTTAGATCTCTTCCCTCCACTTAATAAATATTAATGATTAAATTAAAATTATGAGAGTAAATCTATGAGCATCCAAATAAATATTTAAAATCAAACTAAAAATATAGTTTTGAATATATTAAAATGATAACTTAAAAGATATAGAATACAATTTTTTATTAATAAATTTTAATGATAGTGTTAAATATTTAATAATTTTAAATTAATATATATTTCATGAATTTGTATATTTTAATATTTTATGAATATATATTTCCATGTTTTATATTTATAGGTAAATATGAAAATTCAAAATTCGTTTTATATTGAAAAAATACAAAATTTAAACAAAATGCTTTTTTCTTTAGGATTTTTTACAATAATAAAATTGATGAGTGAAATAGGAACCTTTTCTTTATAGTTCTCAAGGCATTCATGACAATCCCCTTCGGGTGAAAATCTCTATGCTCATTGAAAAGTGAGTGGAGGTTCTTCGTGCACAACTCTTCGTACTTGCCTTGAAACTTTGAATCCCTTGAGTGTTACATCTTTTGCCTTCTCTTCAATCTGAAAGATCAATTTGCGCTTTCGTTCTACTTGACCTATTTTGTTAGACCACCGGAGGCGATCAATTGGCCTCAACAATTTCTTCTTTTGTCATGTCATTGATGAAGCTGATGATTGATATGGCTTTTCGCTTAGTCCTCTCGATAACCCTTTTTAGTCTCTCCAATGACTTCTGAGCCACCTTGACTGCATCTATTTCATCTTGCATCAACTCCAGGTATCTCCATTTTTTGCTAACTATCCCAATGATTCTTTCCCATACCATCCTCTTGGCTACCCTAAGAGAAAATCTCTTGGAATTTTTCTTCCTCCAGTGGAGAAATAATGCCTCCAACTTTCTGCTATATTCTTTCTCCTAGTGGAGTTTTTCTTCAGCTCTCTGCCTTAATTTTAGGGAGGTGGATTGTAAATCCTCAAGATCTTACAACCAGTTCAAGGAAACCTTTTATTCTATGAGGCTATACGGGAATCATTTGATTTACAAAATTGTTACAAGCCTAGTCCCGACGCTAGTGCTAGGGTAGCTAATTTCCACCTCCTTCCCTTTAGAGTGTGCATTGATCCTTCCCTTTAGAGTGTGCATTGATATATGAAGGGAAGGCCATTGATAGGTCAACTTCTATACGTCAAGAAGAAGGGTGGACTGGCGACACAACTTGATGTGATAGATTTAGGGAGTGACTAGCCCTTCGCAACTCAAACTTTGGTGGAATGTGAGAGGCTCCGTCAACAATTCCGACAAATCCTCAGCCATGGGGTAGGGTTATCAAGTGGATGCAGGGCTACTCAGTCTTATTATTTTCAATGGGGTTACATGAGGGACATGTCAAAATGTCATCTCAAGTGAAATAGTCTCACCATGTGAACGTGCATTGCAAGTGAGTTATTAACAATGAAGTTAGCTGAAGTGTAGTATGGGATGTTTTTAGTAGGTAAAATTGTGGACGGATAATTGGGCTCTACCCAATGATTATAGGCCTATGACAAACTTTCCTAATTCAGTAAATTTTGGGACAAATGGGAAGGGGTACTACATTGTAGTATAATTAACGGAGTCGTTTAACGAGGTGGAGGAATTTCCCGAATGACCAAAAGTGGTCGGAATTTGGGCAAAAAAATATCAAAAAATCTTGTAGAGGCGGTGTTTGAATCATGTTTTTGATGGTGGAAATGGATTCAGCATCATCAAAAACGTCTAGGACACCTAAAATTTTGATGTTTAACAACTATAACTTGGATTTACAAAAATCCTTGCCGAATTTTCTCTAAATATGACCAAAATTTCCATAACTTTCTGGGCACCTCCTTAGCCTCGTTAGACTACGTGATAATGAACTCAAAATGAACGGATTAGTGCTATTTATCACCGTTAGGGCTTAACAAATGTGCATGTGTTTTTAGGTGTGAGATGTTAGTGACGTCAAGCTGAGTTCAGAGATGTGTTGGGTGGTGTTAGTGTCAGTCTTTCCAGCCTTCCTCCAGTGATCAAACGTGCTCTTACAAAGTGATTTTGAAGTGTCAAGGTCAAATTTTGTCATTTCAGTGAGTCTTCAAGCAAAATTTGGCCACTAGGCATTAGGTCTAGGGTTTGTTTTCACTCCTTTCAAAGTTGCCCAAATGTCAGTCCATGTCATCATTCAGCTGAGTGTATCATCATTCAGAGGGTTTTCATCATGATATTAGGTTCCATTGGGTCATGTTACACCTTGTTCATGCTTCAGTTGTGCCTTGGCAAGGTTCATTTCCCTCTCCTAGGGTTTTGAAGGCAATTTCTCTTGGATGGTCAAATCATTAGCAAAAATTATATCCAGATGTTCATACACCTTCCCCTATCTTTCATATACCTTATCAAACACTTCACATCACTGAGATCCCCCAAATTCCTCATTTTCGCACAAACCCTAGTTTCTTGCTACAACTTGGCAATTTTCTAGGTTGGGCCTGTGTTTTGCCTGTTTGGACCCCTTCCCCTCACTCGATCTCCACAATTTCACTTTCCCCTACTTCCTAACATCCCTCCATACTTCCAAAAATTTCCTTAAGAATTTACAAGCCCCTCATCCCCTTCGTTGCGCTTCATTTCTACAAAGTTCCTTGTTTCACACATGGGGATAAGTTTCACTCAAAAGATGTTTCAGAGAAATCAAAGATGAATTTTGAAAAACTGAGAGAGGTTTTTGTCCAAAACATGCAAAGGAAGAAAAACCTCCTTCACATTTTACACAGGTGTCATGGTTTTAGAGAAATGTCAAAAATACAATCGCCTCAGGACAATCGAATGCACCTCTCAAGTGACCTTGGTAAAATCAAGTTTTCTCCGAGCTTGGTTGGCCAAATGACTTTCTTGATGAGTCCAATGACAACTAGACACAAATAGATTTCCAATGAGCTATCCTGAGCTCAATTTGGAGTTGAGAAAGGCATTCAAAAGTTGACTGCAACAGCACTCTGCCTTGAGGCAGCCTCATTTGGCACATTTTAAACAGTTTTGGGAGATTTGATTTTTGATAGGGAAAATGACCAACAAATTGAGAAATTCCACTTGGGCTGGAAAGTAGACATCCAGACCTTTCCAACAAGCCTACGTTTTCCTCATTTTGATGCCAGGAAGTGCCTCAAACGTTGGCTCAAAGGCGCGCTACTCGTTGAGAATTGGGGCGCTACGCATCAGGGAAATTTGCCAGATTTTCACCTACAGCTCAGCAAAACGCAGATTTGACTAGTTTTGACTTTTTGGAGTGATTTTTCATCTTCCTTGATGTAATTGATGTAATTTTATGATTTCATGGCACTTATTTATCTCTTCTAGAATATTCATTCATAAAAAGTCAAAAATTTAATGAATGAATTGGTTTCCTAGCTTATAGAGGCAAGTGGTTTTGACTGCCTAGATTTTAGTGCTCAGTTTAGAATTGGTTGAAACAGGTCCTAGAAGGATGAGCTCTACCCCTAGAGGCAAGGAAAGGTGTTAGATTTCCTATATTATGTATTTTCTTAGTCATTTTCATGGTTGGACTCTTGAGGGATAAGTTTCTATTGTATTACACTTTGTATCTCTGCAATTTTGGCAAAGGAAAGACCAGGGTTTTGCAGCACTTTTTGGGATTCCTGTGGTTATGTGTGTTGATGGTGTGCTTCTCTCATGTACTTGTAAGTGTGTTATGTGTATCATTTTCCCACTTTTCTTTTCTGCACATTAAGTAAATGAAGTGTTAAGGTAGAATTCATAATTTATATGCTCTGCCTTTAAGCTTGCTTAATATCTATGTTTTCCTCTGTCTAAAGAGAACTCTCGAAAGTTTCTTGCTCTCTTTAGCTCCTCACCGGTCATTCCTATCCATTCAATTAAATCAAAGGCATCAAGACAATCTCTTACCTTACCCCAAAAAGACCTCTGCAAAAGCTGTGTCCCATCCCCGCACCCAAAATTGCTCTCCTCCTGTTTTCCACCAAAACCCTAAAAATCTGAAATCAAACCTTCTCAATCAGTTTACTAGCCTAAAATCAGTGTTCTTTATTGGTCATCTTCGCCCTTTGAAGACCTTTTGCCGAGATAGACCCGGAGAGAGCCCTCTCCTGCCCCGTAGGGCTAGCTACTAGGCTAAGTGGTTTGATGTTGCCTTGGATTTTGTCTTTTTCAGCCTGAGGCCAAATTCAAGCGCTAACAGGTGGAATGCATTTGGCATATCACGTAGTCTAACGAGTTGGAGGAGCTGCCAAGAAAGTTATGGAAATTCTGGTCATATTTTGAGAAAATCCGGCAAGGATTTTTGTAAATCCAAGTTATAGTTGTTAAACTTCAAAATTTTAGGTGTCCTAGATGTTTTTAATGGTGCTGAATATATTTCCAGCATCAAAAACATGATTCAAACACTACCTCTACAAGATTTTTTGAAATATTTTTGCCCGGATTATGGCCACTTTTGACCATCTAGGCAATTCCTTCGCCTCGTTAGACAACTCTTTTGGCATATATTGTAGCATATACTGTAGCATATCACCTTAGGAAGACATTTGTCATTCTTTCGCATGGCTAAGTAACTAGCCATGGAGGTCCTAGAGGTGGAGTGGAAGCGATTACAAGTTGACACATGTCGATCTCCATAGCACTTAGTTTTCTTATCCACCATGATACTTCTTGGTGTGGATTCCCTTTCATTCGTCAGATGAGAAGTTGTTTCCATCATTTGATCACATGATGGAGGGCATAGGGTGGTAAGACTACGACATGTGGAGGGTGGTGAGTGGGCAGAGTGCGATGATATGGAGGTTGGTGTGGCATGGAACATGTAGGGCTAGGTGTCATAGGTAGCGACATAGGGGATGACACAACAATGAGAAGTGGGGTAGGATGGAATGGCATGGTGATGGCCAACAACTTGTATAGTAAGGACATGTGGTGATCCAAATTTAAACAGGAATGCAACAAATTACAGAGATAACCATAAACACAGATATGCAGTAGAAATAATACTTCACTTCATTAATGTAAAATACTGAAATATGCTTACAAACAGTAATGGAAATAAACCAGCTAGGGTGATGGTAGCTTATCTCTGAGCAGAGATGTGGTGGCTACATGCCTCTGAACTGTCTTACAATGAGGCTCAAAGGCCTATTTATTGTTGAGAAACAATGGAAAACCCTTAACATTCCAAAAACTAACCCTAGAAGATGAAACACCAAACTGTGGGCCCCATTTGGGTAAATTGGTACATCAACTTCCCGGGGTTGTAACTTTGACATACGATCTTCGTTTGACACGTACAATAGCTCGTTAGAAAGATCTATCCAAGTGCTACCACTTTGGGAGGCAACATCGGTCCATGGACCCATGTTGCCCTAGATTTCCCAAAAAACGTCGTTTAGGGCCTCAAAACGGCTCCGGAAGTTCAGGACCCGAAAAACTGCTAAAAATAGTAAGTTGTGCTACAATTAAGGAAACTGAAAATGCTGAGAGAAACAATGGTGGGGGTCCAGGTGGACTTGGTAGGTGGCCACCAAGATCCACCTGGATCATTCCTCCCCCCTTAGGAAGAAATGGTCCCCATTGTGTTGATTTCCTCCATGAGATGAGGAAACTTTTGCTGAACTCGGTCCCTGGTGAGCCACTTGCCCTGGTGAAGGAGTTGGCCTGCTTTGACAACTCGATACAGTTGGATATTCTGTTAGTGAGTGTTCTTGATCTGTGTGTTCATGATCCGATCAGTTGCAGCTTGTTCCATGCAATCTGCATTTAATTATGTGGGTGTGAGCTATTCTGTAATGTCGGATGTGTCTAGCAATGGTGGAAAGTATGGCCGAAGGCAGTCCACATTGAACACTGTGTGTAGGCCAAGGAATGGGGGAATGTTGAGCTCAAATGCATTGTCTCCCACAGCCTTAGTAATGGTGTAAGGACCATATCAAAGTGGTCTCAGTTTCTGATAGGCTCCAGTAAGGCGTTCCTTTTGCAAATGCAACTAGACATTGTCGCCCACCTGAAACTTGTGTGGCACCCGATGTTGATCATGCCGCTGCTTGTACTTGGCATTTGATTTCTCCAGAATGTCATGGACCTGCTGGCGAATATGTTGGATGTGCTCAATGAAGCTAGTTGCCTTATCTGTTTTGGACTGAACATGAGCTGAATCTGTGTGAGTAGTTGCAAGTGGTATGGCCACATCAATGGGGCATAGTGGCTGGAATCCCAGGCCCACCTGAAAAGGGTTGTGGCCCGTCGAGCTATGAAGAGCTCGGTTGTAGTTGTGCTGAACATAGGGGAGGCTCTCATCCCATGTGCGTGCATGCTTTGAGTTGTACGTGCATAGAATGTGTACAATCATCCGATTGACAACCTCTATCTGGCCATCAGTTTGAGGATGGAAGGCTGTGGACTTAGTGAGTTTGGTGTCCAGCATTGACCAGAGACTGGACCAAAATGTACTGAGGAACTGACTATCCCGATCTGAGATGATAGACTGTGGGATCCCAAAGTGCACCCAAACTCGTTCAAAGAAGAGTTTAGCAGTGGTTTCTGCTGTGATATTCTTCTTGCAGGCCGCCATAATGGCCATCTTCGAGAACCTGTCGATGACCACAAAAACACAATCATTTCCATGCTTAGTGGAAGGAAGGCCTGACATGTAATCCATGGAGATGGATTCCCAAGGTCGACTAGGGGTAGGCAGTGGGGTATAGAGGCCCTGCTTCTTGATGGTTGGTTTGGCAATGGCACAGGCAGTACATGATCTGATGCATATCCCAACATCCTGTTGAAGATTTGGCCAATAGAAATACTTTTGCAGTAATGCCACCGTTTTCTCGACCCCGAAATGCCCAGCAGCCCGACTATAGTGTGCTTCCCAAATCATCTTAGCACGCTCGCTTGAAGGAACACAAAGGTGACCCAGGTGGCATAACAGGGCATCTTGGAGATGAAAATCTGGAACATGTCGACCCCCCAAGAGTGTCTCTTATGTGTGGCCAAATTCTGGGTCACTTTTGTAGAAAAGTGGCCAATCAGAAGTCTCGTGCCCACAAGAGTTGAGCACGGTGGTTAACGCCATGATTGGTGGTCGATTGAGGCAATCTGCAACATTATTGGTGCTGCCCTTCTTATACTTGATATTCAAATGGAACTGTTGCAGATATGTGGACCACTTCTGATGGCGATCATTCTGCAATTTCCCTTGGGTCTGTATGAACTGCAGGGGTCGGTGGTCTGTGTGGATGACCATTTCCTTCCCCAAAATGCAATGCTTCCAATGTTAGCAGGCCTGCACAATGGAATACATCTCTTTTGTCATAAGTGGGATACTTTCGGACTGTGTCTGAAAGTGTTTCACTGTGATATGCACTAGATGCCCGTGTTGAGTAAGGACTGCCCCAATCACATAGTCAGAGGCATTTGTCTCGACCTCAAATGGTTGTTGTAAATCTGGTAACTTGAGCACTGGTGCCGTGCAGAGGCGATCTTTCAACTCTATGAATGCCTTCTATTGAGATGCAGACCAAAAGAATTTCTCTTTCGCTCCTCCCTTGGTGACTTGACTCAAGGGCCAAGTGATATGAGAAAACCCTAACACGAACCTGCGATAAAAGTTGGCAAGACCTAGAAAGTTCTGTCAGAGTGGTTGGAGATGGCCAATCCCGAATGACTTGGATCTTGGCCGGATCCGTATGCAACCCCTGTTCGTCAATAATGTATCCCAGATACTGAACCTGGGTCCTACCAAAAGTGTATTTCTCCAAATTGGGACATAGCTTGTGTTGCCGCAGTGTTTGAAGAACCTGTCGGATGTGGTGGAGGTGCTCTTCCCAACTCTGGCTGAAGATTAGAATGTCATCCAAGTATACCACTACAAATGAGTTGGTGAATGGCCGCAAGATGTCATCCATTAGCCTCATGAAGGTTTGTAGGAGCATTCGTCAATCCGAAAGGAATAACCAACCATTCGAAGAGGCCCTCCTTGGCTTTGAAGGCAGTCTTCCATGCATCAGAGGGTTCGATTGGTACCTGGTGATATCCTGACTTCAGATCGATCTTGCTGAAATATTTTGCCCCCTTTAGTTGGTCCAAGAGGTCATCAATCCGCGAGATCGGGTACCTATTACAGACAATGATCTTGTTCAGTGCCCGATAGTCAATACAGAGTCTCCAAGTCCCATCCTTCTTCTGTACCAACACGATCAGGCTCCCACAAGGTGATGAACTCGGACGGATGTGACCTTTCTACAGCAGCTCCTGAATCTGCCTCTTGATTTCATTGTTCTCCAGAACGGAGCGCCGATAAATTGGTCCATTAGGTAGCATCGCACCTAGGGTTAGATCGATGGAGTGCTTGACTTGACAGTGTAGAGGAACCCCTGTGGGGGAGGTGAAGATGTCCTTGTACTCCTTCACGACCTTATCCATTTGTAGTTGTCATGCGGAGAGGTCCTGTCTGGAGGCTGTGGCTACCGTCTTCTTCTTTCCTTGCAGGCGTATCATTAGGAAAACAAATTTCCCAGTCTTGGAAATGATCTTACTGCATTGTTTTGTAGTAATCAAAGAGATGGCAGTAGGCGGTGCCACCTCTGGTATCTTGTACAACTTATTTCCCAATGTAACAATAATAGCACGGGGCCTTGATTCATACACCGCATGTCACTTCCACAAGTATGGTTGTCCTAATAATACATCACAAACTTCAAGGGGAGCAATGTCACACAATACCTCATCCGCGAAGGGCTTGATGTTGTATGGAAGGCAACACTGTTGGCTCACGCAAAGATCCCATCCTTGGTGAAGCCACCCAATGGTGTACGGTTGTGGATGTGTTGTGGTCGGTAAGCCCAATCGCTTCACGACCTCTGCTGAAATGAGGTTCTTTTGACTCCCGCTATTGACAATGAACTATAGCGGGGAGCCCTTTACCCACATCTGGGAGTGGAAGAGACGCTCCTCCTCCTATGTATCTTCGGGTTCATTTTTCTGGATCTTGGCGGTAGCAACAGTGGTGTTGGGATCCGCGTCAATGATCTGCTTCCCTTTTTCATCCCCCTTATTGCGTTTTGACTCAGAGTCGGAACATGCATCTGATTCTAGAACCTTTAGTTCGGCCACCAGTGACTGCTTAGCCCAACACTCACTAGTGTTGTGAGTGGAGCTCTTATGGAACTCACACCATTTTCCCGTGTCCTTTTTCGTCTTCGCGGTGCTGTTCTTTGCCTGCAGCTTTGGTGGGTTGTCTTGGGCTGCCCCGCCTTGGCTTTGTCCTTTGTTCTATGTTTTTGGGGCACCTTTCCCTTGCTTCAAATTCACAGATCCAAAGTCTCGCTTCTTTTGTTTAAACTTTTGCTCGACCTTGACGGCATATCGGTACGCTGTGCCGAGTGACGAGATGTTTAGGAATTGTATTTCTTCCTGGATATACTTGTGCAGGCAGCCGCAGTATTTGAGTATCAAATGCTGCTTCGTATCCTTGATACCCAACTTTGTGGGAAGGGTATGGAAAAGATTGGTGAACTCCAGCACATCTTGGTCCCTTCCCTGCCACAGCGTGGTCCATTTTATGTATTCATCCTCATAGCTTCCGACAGGGTAGTACTTCTCCTTGATGGCATCCCGGAATGAATTCCAGGTGGGTGCAGCTGAAAATAGTGAGCCAGTATTTCCATCCTTCTGCTCGCAATAGGTTTCCCACCAGTCCTTGATGTGGGGGGTTGCTTTGAGAAGAGCAAAAACAATCTTTTCCCGACTTTAAAATTCATGAACAGAAAAATAACCCTCCAGCAGATTTAACCATTTATCTACGGCATCTGTGTCTATCTGACACTCAAATATGGGGATTTCAGAATTAACTTGTACCTTAAAGGGCGTGGCATTTCCAGAATAGCTGCTGGAAGCTGATGCGTCGCTTCTGGGTAGCCGCTGAAGGATTTGGGCAAAACTATCCATCATCGCATTCCGTTGTCGCTCGAGGGCTTCTTCGAGCAAGATTTTGATAGGATCTCCTGCCCCCTCGTCTTTCTTCTCATCCGCCATAGGAGGCCATCGGGATTTACGAGGCTGGTCTCGCAAAGGTTCAGCCAGTTCAAGCCCTAACTCCTTATATCCCGACCTCGTTGGGGACATGCAAAGAAAAACAAAGAAAAAGCAGACCGCTCTGATACCATTGATCCAAATTTAAACAGGAACGCAACAAATTACAGAGATAACCATAAACATAGATATGCAGTAGAAATAATACTTCACTTCATGTAAAATACTGAAATATGCTTACAAACAGTAATGGAAATAAACCAGCTAGGGCGATGGTAGCTTATCTCTGAGAAGAGATGTGGTGGCTACATGCCTCTAAACTGTCTTACAATGAGGCTCGAAGGCCTATTTATTGTTGAGAAACAATGGAAAACCCTTAACATTCCAAAACCTAACCCTAGAAGATGAAACACCAAACTGTGGGCCCCGTTTGGGTAAATTGGTACATCAAATTCTCGGGGTTGTAACTTTGGCATACGATCTCTGTTTGACACGTACAATAGCTCGTTAGAAAGATCTATCCGAGCGTTACCACTTTGGGAGACAACATCGGTCCATGGACCCATGTTGCCCCGGATTTCCCAAAAAACATCGTTTCGGGCCTCAAAACGGCTCCGGAAGTTCAGGACTCGAAAAACCGCTAAAAATAGTAAGTTGTTCTACAATTAAGGAAACTGAAAATGCTGAGAGAAATAATGGTGGGGGTCCAGGTGGACTTGGCAGGTGGCCACCAAGATCCACCTGGATCATGTGGTGACGTTTCACACTGGGTAGAGGCAGGAACTTTGGAGTCGCGAGTTTGTGCAAGAGGCCCATGCTACTGACACGTGACCTCCCCACATTATCAAGCATGCATATTAGGGGTGTGGAAGAACCTCAGCCATTGGATGAGATCACATGTCACCTGTCAGATATAGCTAGTGTGTAGGTTTTGCCAATGCTTGGATGTTCCCTCCCAACTCCGCCTAATATGACCCGACCATGTTTGGCTTTGGGTAAGTCCACTAGCACTTCACGCCCAGGTTAGAGGAATGATATGGAAATTGAGGAAAAAAGTTGTGCTTCTCAATCGTGGTGGCTGATGGTGCCTATAGGTAGGCCAGAGACTACGTTGAAGTCGAGAATCTAATTGACGATGCCCATGTCTTGATATTTACCAGGCATTGAATTTTGACACCAACAGTTAGTTCCATGTCAAGGAGTCTTATTGAATTATAACGGGTTGGTCAGCTAAAGATAAATATCAATAATGGGATAAAGTGAAGAACTTGGAATTTTGGCTAATAATTTCAACCCTCTTATGGACCCTAAAACAAAAGAAAACTTTTAACATGGGATGAAATAAACGATAGTGGTTTCTCTAGCACATCATAGTGTCCTCTAGGCTTTGAAAACAAGGAGACCTAAGTCACCTCTTTATCTCTTGAAAATAACGAGGTTACCATTGGGGAAGATGAGCGATACTCCTTCCCTAATTAACTCATTCCCAAAAAGGCATTATGGTTATGCTTGAGAAATGGAAAACAAGTCATTTCCACATTGAAATTATAAACTAAGCTTAAAAAATTTTCCTCCTATTTCTTCTCTGGAACATTTGAAAAGAGACAAATAGAATAATTTTAAAATTTAGTAACCTTCCAAGTTCAAAAATATGGGGTCTAATCATTCAAAATATTATAGAAAATGGTTGGATAAAATAACTGATCTCTTAAATCTAAAGACACTTCAAGATTAGTGGCTCTTATCTTGTCATAATTTAATATTTTACTATTTATTCATTAGTCAACCAACCAATCTTTCCGTGGAGGATCTACATTTCCTAACAAGTTGGCCCCACTTCCATTCCTCTATACCAAGTTAATCTTTGATGGGGCCTCAAAAGGACACCTGCGATAGGTTGGAGTTAGGAGGGTCTTTCAGGATAAGAAAGGATGGCTTGGTCACAACTCTAATAACAAGGATGAGCTAGTAGATCTCAATAGTAGCCTTTAATTTTCCATTAATTGTGGCTCCAATTACCTCATTATTAAAGGTTAATCCCACTCATTAATTTATGTAGTTCACAAACATATTCATAGATATATACCACTCAAAATATATTGTGATTGGAACTTAACAATGGTTTTTTACTAAAGTCCTTATCTCGTAAAAGACATATTCGTAGTCACCCCTACCACATAAATCATTCAAGCAATGCACTAGTTGATAAGATGGTTGATGAAGGGTGACCTAAACCCCAACCTTTTACATGTGGAACTCTCTTAAATAAATCCTAACCCTACCTAAACTTGATTTCTGCTCTATTCTTCATAAATATTTGAGCTCTACATATGGGGTATTAGGTGTTGTGTGTGACATGGTACATGAGGATAAAGGGAACGCGAAAGAGAGGATTAAATGGGTGGAAATTTTGGTTCTCACAATGGGAAACCATGATTTAGGTTGTAAAAAGAATGAAAGGAAAGGAAGGAAAGGAAAGGAAACATACACATAAATAAATATGGTAGATATAATAGTAATATAGTGAAATCCCAACTTCTATTAATAAGTAAAATAATAGAATACTATAGAAAATAAACTATCTAGAATGGTGCAACCATATTTGAAGAGAGAGATATAGAAACTACACGCATTCACAAAACATTATTACAAGAGGTTGAGAGAATGCCTTTTTCTTAGGTAAAACTTGACATGATGAAAAAATGAATGTTTCTTGGTCAACATTGGTGGTTTTGGGCACATGGTTTTGGTTGCCCACATTTTTGTGCCCATGGATTGCACGTAATGAAGCATCAAAAAGGCTCAAGAAGACATCATTGTAATTGACCAACAGATGTGAGTGGTGAAAGTTCACTTGGCTGAGTTTTGGCCAAGGGCCTAATGGAAATTCATTAGCTACTCTTTCCCTAGATTGGGGTTTTCCATGGTAAAATTTGTATGCATTTTTTTATGTTTTATGTAATTTTACTAGTTGGTTTAATGTTCCTCACATTAATATACTTCTCTTTGGTAATTTAAACATGGTATCATATTTGAAGGTGGATATATAAGAGCCAAGTGTTGGCTTCAAGGTGATTCTTTTGTTATGTAGTGTTTATTTGGCCTAGTGGCAGAAGAGATTGATGTAGATTCTACTCACATATCTGGTTGTAGGTAGACTAGTGTAAGTGAATTCCATTAAGGGCGGAACCTATTATATATGTTTCTCGAAGGTAGTTTATTGGCCTAAAACTGTGCCAAGAAACCAACTCACCTAGTTTAGGTCCAAGCTGGCCTTTGAACTAGAGAGGTATCCTTCAAGTGTTACGAGGATTTTTGTTGTTCACTATCAATAAACAATAGTCTATGAATAAAAATGGCTAGATCTAGATGTTTTTGGATGAGTGGATGATAATGAGTCATAAATCTCTACTTAACAAATAAATCCATCTCCTTTAGAGGCGCAATTAGAGTGCCAACATCTAACCATGATGAAACAATCAAAAACTCGATGAAACAGGTAGAAGACTAAAGATACTATCAATGAACAATTGAACACTTATGTGAGTTGATAAGATCAGAAATCGTGAGGAGTAAGTGTGAACAATTTGAACAAAATATAAATCTCAATTGGGGAATAACAATGACCTAATGATGTAGACAAGATCAATGTTAATAGTCTATTTACATGATTTTCCCAATATTGAACATAACTGTTAAATTATGGTATGTTCTATGCTTAGAGCAGTTTACTTATCTTTCTTATTATTATCCACAGATTAGCAATCACATGTACATAAGTAAAGTGTAAATAGATCATTAAACGATCAACAGAAAACAAGCCAAGACAAGAGACACAAGATGTGCTGGCTAGCCAGGGACAAACCCCAATATGGGGAAACCCTTTGATCAAATCTTCTTTTATCTTCAATAATTCAGCAGAGAGAAAAATCTAATTTATATCAGTAGCAGGAAACCCTAGATCAGTGGCATTAGCATCAGCATCAGCAGCATCAGCATGATCGGCATCAATGGCATTAGTATCATCGGCATCAGCGGCATCAACATCATCAACATCTGCAGCATCAACATCATCGACATCAGTGGCATCAACATCATCATCATCAGCGACATCAACATCATCAGCATCAGCATCATCGACATCAGCGTCATCACCATCATCGGCATCAGTGGCATCAGTATCATCTGCATCAACGGCATCAATATCATCGGCATCAACAGCATCAACATCATTGGCATCAGCGGCATCAGCATCATCGGCATCAACGACATCACTATCATCAGCATCAACGGCATCACCATCATTGACATCAGTGGCATCATCATCATCAGCATCAGCGACATTAGCATCATCGGCATCAGCATCATCAGCATCAGCCCTAAACTAGGGCAGTCAATATCTTCCAAACCGGAGGTTAGATCACCTCAATTCTTGTGCCAAAAATTGCGGATTTCCAAGGAGAGTCAGCTTCACCTACTGCTGGTCAACGTTGGTCAAAGTTCCAATTTGCAGTTTGTAAACCCTTAGAAAAATTGTGTCCTTCCTTCCCACGTGTGAGAGAGAGACCTATCTGCACAGGAGAGAGAGAGAGAGAGAGAGAGAGAGAGAGACTCCTTTCTGCGTAGAAGAGAGAGAGAGATGGATGAGAAGTGTGTATCCAAATGAGGAGGAGACATCCTATATTTATATGCAAACGGTGATGATGAACAAATGTGTCTGTTGGGCTTCTGAGCCTACATAAGTTGCTGGCCAACTTTGACAATTTGTCGATAATCAAAATAAATTCATATCTCCATAATAACTTATCAGAATCTGATGATCTTTAGATCAATCCTACCCCTCTCGACCAGAGGAATCTAGATAAAATATTATCAGCCATGAATAAGGTGATCCTCATGGAGTTTGGCCCTAGTTTCCAATTTTAACACTCCCTCTCAACTAGGGAGAACTCCATCTGCAATTCGTCTAACCATCGCTACTATTCATCCATCAAATGCACTGCCCTGAATAGCTTGAACCCTACTCTGCTCTGCCTTGCTATGCTCTGCGCCACCTTGCTAACCTTCTCTTCGGTGATTACTCTTGCTCTTGCTTGGGCTTTGTCTTCACCTTAGCCCCGATACCATGTTAAATTATGGTATGTTCTATGCTTAGAGTAGTTTACTTATATTTCTTATTATTATCCACAGATTAGCAATCACATGTACATAAGTAAATTGTAGATAGAACATTAAACGATCAACAGAAAACAAGCCAAGACAAGAGACACAAGATGTGGCGACTAGCTAGGGACAAACCTCAATATGGGGAAACCCTTTGATCAAATCTTCTTTTATCTTCAATAATTTAGCAGAGAGAAATATTACAAAAATCTAATTTATATCAGTAGCAGCAAACCCTAGATCAGTGGCATCACCATCATCAGCATCAACAACATTAGTATCATTGGCATTAGTGGTATCAGCATCATCAGCATCAGCATCATCGGCATCAGCATCATCGGCATCAGCGGCATCAACATCATCAGCATCAGCGACATCAGCATCATCAGCATCAGCAGCATCAACATCATCAGCATCAGCGGCATCAACATCATCGGCATCAGCAACATCAACCCTAAGCTAGGGCGGTCAATATCTTCCAAACCGGAGTTCAGATCACCTCGATTCCTGTGCCAAAAATTATGGATTTCCAAGGAGAGTTAGCTTCACCTATTGCTGGTCAACGCTGGTCAAAATTCCAATCTGCAGTTTGTAAACCCTTAGAAAAATTGCATCCTTCCTTCCCACGTTTGAGAGAGAGACCTATCTGCACAGGAGAGAGAGAGAGAGAGAGAGAGAGAGAGAGAGAGAGAGAGAGAGAGAGAGAGAGAGAGACTATTTTCTGCGCAAAAGAGAGAGAGAGAGGGGTGGATGAGAAGTGTGTATGCAAATGAGGAGGAGACATCCTATATTTATATGCAAACGTTGGTGATGATTAGATGTGTCTGTTGGGCTTCTGAGCCTACATAAGTTGCTGGCCGACTTTGACAATTTGTCCATAATCAAAATAAATTCATATCTCCATAAATACTTATCGGAATCGGATGATCTTTAGATCAATTCTACACCTCTTGACAAGAGGAATCTAGATAAAATATTATCAGCCATGAATAAGGTGATCCTCATGGAGTTTGGCCCTAGTTTCCAATTTTAACGATAACCTTTCACGGAATGTCAAGGAGGTCGAATGTCAACCTAACCCTTCCCAATAATTGACACAATTGCAAAATATATGATGAAAATATTATGGAGAACTAGAAAGAACATACACATGAAAAGAAATATGTCAGAAGCTAATATCAAAGACCTTTAATTAAAATTATGAAATCTACACGCTATTAAAAAAATATGAGGGTTTTAGATCAAAACCAAACCCTTTCTCATTAAAAATGAAACAATGTATAGACAAACTACAATCCTCTAACAGTTACAATCTTTAGCAATAAAAATTTAACAATATACCCGAAATAAATACAACCTTTGATTTGTTTGCAAGAAATACGAAACTAATAGAAAGTCTTCTACCTTCAAATCTAGAAATGATCCTTTGAGTTCTCATGTTCTTCCTTTAAATATAAGGTTCTTAAAGTTGCTTCTTAAAATTTACTAACCTCCTTTTAAGAAGGGTCAACAATGCTACCTGTATCTATCAGTTCATCGCACATAACAACTCTGCTAAGAAATAACTTTCTAAATGTTAATTTCTTCTTTTCTCCTAGAGAAAATTGATCTGAATGAGGTTCCTTTGCCTTTAAATTTGTGATTTAATTGCTACATATGTGGTAACCTTTGATTTTTGGGTTCTCTACATGAAAACCTAGGACTATTGTTGATCTTATGCCTCAAAATCTCAAACAATCATCTTTCTATTGGTGTTCTGCTACTCATCTTTGATTACTAATCTTTGGTCTTGAAATGCGCAATATGATTTCCACTTATGTTCATTGCTACCTCAAATTCTGGAATAATCTCTTAAAAGCTGGAGTTAACCCATCATGTGTCTAAATTCCTACTTTGTTGCCATATCTTGTGTAAAATTATTTGACGCTTGTATCTTTTGACTCGTCTGAAATTTGTAACTGGATCCCTATGCTGAGCTAGAAATGTAGTTCCTTGTCTCCAGTATGGATTTATTGATTTGAACTACCACCTATGTGCTTATCTTCACCCTTGAGAAGCTCTCCCACCATTTAGTTTGATGCTTTAAGGTTATGACTCTAATTTCTACATTGTTGATTAGATAATACAAACTTGACACCTTTCACCTCTCCTAATGATTGTGATTGATTTTGTGCCTCACTTCCTTTGTGAGAATAATCAACAAATTAATGCAATCTCTACTTAAACTCTGAACATCTTCTTCAATGGACTCATTCTCCACTTCTGCTACACAACCACTAGATCTAAATATCCTCCAGGAATAGATCTAACCTTGAACTAGTAAAATAATCATAGTTATACAAACATCACTTGATAATATTAATTGTTTGAAAAACTGAAGCAGAACCTCTTGTTGGTATTCTTGATTGTATGAAGTATGGAATTACACATGAGATTATTCTCCTTTATTAATAATAGATTCAACAGGTAGCACACTTGAATCCAAAACTGAGATAATTACTAACAATAGAGTCACTATTGCTGGTGAGCCCATCAATTTAATTAAAGGAAATAAATTTGGAGAAAAACGTATTGCAAGGTGAATTAAAGGTCATTTTTCTCCCTTATTCCTTCAGCATGTTACCAATAACAAGAAAAATTATGAACCATACCAAGAAAATGTGCAGTAAAAAATCCTAATCATTTTGATATAAGGCTCAAAACGTGTGTTTAATGAAACCAATATCCACAATGTGAAGGCTCTTGACATGAATGATGGAAATGGATAAGATTTGTGAAAGTGATTTGGAAATACTTGTAACTAAATATTATCACCCATCATTCCCACATATCTCCCATACAATAGTTTCACCAAGAATTGGGAACAACTATTTTCCTCCCCAACTTTAATTCCTGATATATGGACTTTCGTGGTTTCAAGTGAAGGGGACCTCTCAAGAAAATAACCCACCACAACTATTCCTTCTCACCATAGTTATTATATTGGCTCTCATCATTTAAATATTAACAATATCAATGTTTACAAATGTTGGGACTTGATCTCTAGATAACTGCAAAGCAAACAAGCCTCCAGGTGAAAACGTTCAAGATAAGGAAGCCTATAGAATATGTTAGGAAGAGGAATATCCATTACTCTTCCTTTTCTAGCAACAACAAAACATAGATGTCAAGTTCATTCAATAATTTGAACGTTCCCTCTATTGTATAAAATTCCTTTGCACATAAATTATATGTTTCTCCTCTACTTTACTTAAACCATAGTTATTTAATCATGCCACTCTCACAATTCCTTTTATCAACTTGTTTCCTCTTGTGTGAGAGAAAGAAGACTTTTTTCTAGTTGGAATTTCTTCTTTGACATGGTCATTGAATGAACTTGTGATCGACACTTAGCTGTTTTAAATGTTTAACAGTTGTATGCTTTTCCCTGGCTATTGAGAGATAACATATTAGTATTTGATTTATTTTAGGGATTCATAATGAAACTTGGAATTTGGATTTACACTATGGACCTTGCGTATATATTTGAGTAATTTTACATAATTAATTTCCTTGGCAATTATTTTCCCTAGCACTCCATTACAATTTCCACATCATGAATCCAGTAAAGCTTCAAAGGAGTTGTAGTATTGTGCATAGGGAGTATGGGTCATTACTTTTGATGTGGTTCAATTGTTAAAAATATAAGTATAGTGGAATAAATAATATTTGTTCATATAATGAAGAAATAATTATACTTGTATAACTACATTTGAATCTTAAATTTAACCGTAACAGATTTAAGGAATGGGAGCCTAGTATGAAATTCTCAAATTAGGCTCACACGGTATGTAACAAATGGTATTGGAGCCTAAGTTCAAACATTTCGGCCTATGGGCCAAGCCACCTGTGTAAGGTATGAAGGGTTTTAGTTATAAAAAAAATTATAAGAAAAATAACCCAGAAGCCATAAAGGATTGAATTTAAAGCTTAAAATAAATTTGAGAAAGACTCTGAAGCATGTGAATATCATAGTGATTACTCGTAATCAAAGGAAATGAGGATTCCTTAAGGTTGAATCTAAATATTTAAAATGTTTTATTTAAGGGAATGTGGAAGTAATAACATATGTATATGTTAATCCACTCTATATAAAATATTATTATATCAAATCATTTAAAGTTGATTGTTGAAAAATCAGTGGTTTCTATGCATTTGAAAAAAAAAAGAGTGGTTTTTATATGATGGGGGTTTTAATTGTTTATTTTGTGGCAAGGTTCTTTCCCTATTTTTCAAGTGAAGAATCTGGTTTCGTAAGTTTCTAAGATTTATTGTGCCAAATATGGAGTACATTCTAACAAAGTGGATGATGAAAAAAATGAACTGTGGAAAACTAATCTGCTATGTCTTAAAGTGTAAGATTGAACATGGTTTTCCATTGAATCAAAGAAGAAGACGATGATAAGAAATTTTTTGAGAAGCCTCGAAGAAAGAGAATATGAATGCGATGGAGGGAAACTCTTCGAAGGAAGAGGATAAGATGTAATAGAGAATACATGGGAGGAACTGTCATATGAACTACAAATCGATCTATGAAAATTTTATGCAGATTGTGATTGGCATACAAGCCCTACCGACATGGAGGCGGTCGCTCTTATTTTTATTTGGGATAAAAGTATGGCAAAGGCCACATGATTTCTAGTCATGCCGATAACCAACTCCTCACAACTATAGGGAATGAACCGCACCCCCACTTACCTGGACTTTGTTGCATTATCCTCCTTGTCTCTTTTCAAAGTTGTAATATAAATTTGAAATTTCCATTAAGACAATTCCCCTCAACCAACAAATCCCCTGCATCCAAAGGGGAATTAGATTGTCAGATAATGGCATAGTCAAAAGGTATCTATCTAAGGGAAAAAGTGTGTTGATCATAGGCGCTCAAGCACAAACGACTATTGTCAGAAGCCCACAGGTGTCCTACTTTCAACATTGGTACATCGCATAATCTAGAAGTGGGCAGGTCATGGAGTTGAGAATGTTTCTTGAAATAGACGTTGTATTGGTATTCAACGTCGAAGGGGAGTCATGAGTGGACACAATCCCTATAGGCAAGGAGTTATCTAATGCTGCATATTGCAGAGCATGAAAAGAAATTGTGTGCTATAAGCAAAACAAAGTAGAAAGGCAAACCATGATATATCTACAAGAAAAGTTGAGACAGAGAAGGATGTCAGGTATATAAACCCCAAGGCAGCTTTTTTTCATACTATGGTGATGTTGTTTTATTTCTTCATGCGCTATCTGAGAGAGTAATTCCTTTTTTGATTGTGTTAGAATTGAATGTACACCGGTTATGGTAGATTTAGACCCATGTTTTATGGGTAGTTTTAAAGGATCAACACTTTCCCAATTAGAGGTATGGAGAAAATAACTTTAAAGACTGTTGTTTCCTTTTGATCCACGATATGATCTATCCACTAAGCTAGATGCATTCAAAATCATTTGGTGTGGGATAATCGTTATACTTTCTTTGTGTCGGGGAAAACACCGTGATTATCCACCTTATTTAAAAAAAAGAGACTTGCTTGGACATGCGTGCCGAAGTATTGAATTGCTAAGTCAAGCGAACAAGCGAAACTATCCGACTTGTAGCCAACAAATGGCAACTTGTTGCGAGTTGTCATTCCCCTGTCTTCTCATGTAATTGGATAACTCTTATCCTTACTTGCACAAGGATAAGTTACATTGGAAAAATCTCACTAATCTTATCTTCTCCTTGCATGGAGGTCACACGATGTCTCCCCGACTAGCAACTCTTCGATAGAAATACTCCTCCTACATATACGTTGGCGGCAAATTACATCCTCTTCGGTGCTGAAACCGTATTGTTAGAAGCCCTTGTTTTAATTTTCTTTTGAATCCTTCCATAGGTAGTTTAGTAAGGGATACCGAGAAATGTTCCTGAGACCACCGTAGGAGAAAATTGTAGCTCAAAAGAATAGAGCCGTACGTTGTAAATTATCTGGCGCCCTAGTGAGCTAGACTGAGAGTTATGTGGAGCCTCACCATGTAGAGGAGGCTTGGTGGACCAACTGGATATGCTCACAATAATGCTCTCAGGGAATAATTGAGTCATAGGGCACGTTCCCTTGTATGTGGCGAAATCTCTTGATTACAAGATCCCTCAGATTTTCTACATAATTGAGTTCAATCATCGAGTGGTTAAGAGAGCGAAATGAAGATCATCACGCATAACTATGCATGGGTTCAAACACCACCGTTGGCCATTTTTAAAGGAGAGAGTAGCTCAAGAGAATCAATTATTCAACTCTTTTTATAAATTGTAGTGATATGAATAATTTTCTGTGGATTTCATTACGCTTTGAAGATGGTATCTTTTTCTCTTGATTTAATTATGCTTTGAACATGGTATGGGTATCTTTCCCGTTTGGCATAGGATGTGTGTTGTGATAATGACCAAAAAAACTCATGTACTTACATGCAGGTATGACCATTGTGTCTTTACCATAAGATGCAATTGCGTGCTTCATACAGTAATGGTGCCAATTTTCATTAATTATGCATAGGTTGCATGCATTTATTGAGTACCTTACACCTGATAGGGAGTTTGATGAATGAGCTAGGTTGCAATATATACTTGTGTTTTAGATTGAAATTCTCAAGTCTAAATTATAGTAGCATTACGGGGATGAGAAACCCTGTAGGATTATATTGGAACAATAAGTCTGCAAGGTTGTATGAATCCCAAATAAAAGTTGTGGTGGACCTCCGATCCCACGTAAAGGTATCTAGTTGCATGACACTACACTCTAAATAAACTTCTTGTGTGGACCTTAGAATTCCACGTGGAAATATTTCGTTATACTCTGACACAAATTGAATGCCAAGGGGACTTAAATTTGACCTATAAATAAAATTACAATATTAGGATGAAATTAATTGTAGCTGAGTCAAGGTCCATCGAGGTAGGAAATTAAGAAAAGTTTCTTGCATAATGAGGCTATGTTTTTTTAACCATCAATACAAAAAAAATACTATAGTCTTGCAAGTTTATTCCAATCGAACTAACTTTTTTGAAGATTCAATCAACTTTCAACGTGTGAGCATATCATGTGCTCTCAATGAACTATAGTTGAATAAAGAGAAATTCAAAAAGATAACCACAAATTAACATGTTGATTAATTTGAAAGGTCAAACCTCCATTGGTTACTATCGAATGGTGTGAAGATGTAAAATTCTATTTATTGTATGTGTGAAAGGTTTCAATATGTGTGAAAGCTTTTAAAGCTTAAGATATTGTCGAATGCTAAAATGTGGGCATGAAGGCGGTATACTATAAGCTAAAATTGGTATTTGCATAGTTATAAATATGCATAACATAGCGGCAGAGTAAAAAAATTGGTAATAATGGTAAATCATGGCCATCATATTAATGAGATATTAAATCTTGATAACAAGTGATGCATCTATAAGAAGAATATATATCATTGACGAAGGAGAAGATTCAAAACCAAATGTCTCCACATAAGAAGAGTAAAGGCTTATAACTAGCATTAGAAAGGTTATGAATAAATGTCGGTGGTGAATATTTGTTTTAAAAAGGTATAGTTATTTGACGGATTTTAGTGATATGATTATCATATCATTTTACCATATTAAAATTATATTATGAGGACCTAGATTAATGAGATATAAACTAATTGAGGAAAATTAGTAATATGGTCATCACCTTATTCTACTCATATCAAAATCAAATTATGAGTTGTATATTTTCTAATTAAGGACATAACTTAAGGAAATAAAGTTATGCTTAAAAGATCCTAAGAAAGGATGAAATATGAAAGACAAGTCTTTGTATATAATATGAGACTAGGTATCTTAAAATTAGCTTTCAATTTAATGTTGTTGTTTTGATCAGTGCACATGAAGGTAATGATGTAATTCACTTTGGATATGGTATGTCAATCGATGAATAATTTTAATAAGAAAATTCTCCCAATACAAATTAATTGAGGGAACAAAACCTCACAAGGTTATTATGCATAGTTAATTCAACATGCATAGTTTAGAACCTATAGTTTCCTATTGAGTAAAGCAATATCACAACTGAGGTATGCAAGAGGTATAAAGTACATTCCAATCTAGACTAAACCAAGGACGATATTGTGAAGAGTGTGAATAAATGTAATGCAAAATACTATATACATATTAAAGAATACATCATGCATTAATAATTGTATTATTTTAAAAAGAAGATCAAGGGGACTTACCCAGAATTACCTCTAGTGTAAATACGTAATGGGAATGTACAAGCAACTCCTGGTGCTTTTGGGTGAATAGTAAAAAAAAAATATTAAGCTTATGAGCATAGGCTCACTTAGGTTATAATATGTAAAAAAAAAAAAAAAAAAAAAAAAGCCTTAAAATATACAACCTCAAACTCCACAACCTTAAAAATATCCATCTAGATACAGATGGGGTTTGGTGAATATCTCACCGAGAAGAATCTTTCATAAATATATATTGAATAGAAGGATGGAAGAGGAAAGTGATAAATGATCAGTGGGTTTCTACTTAGCTAAGAAAAGTATACTTGCAGATTAGACAGGATAATGCTTGGTGCATTAGAACAATTCACAACAACTTAATGAATAACAAGAATAGTACTCTAGATTCAGAACATGATGGTTAGAATTAATAAGAAAATTATTGATAAACCCAAAAGGTGTTCGCATATATACAACTTATGATGATCTAATAATCTTATGATAGTAATAACATAATGCAATCATCCATAAGATTCTAAGGATAAGTAAGGATGCAACATTAAACATTAGTATTATTCAACCATAGGGATGGTTATGTGGTACTGGTAATCGCGATTGTTGTGCAAGGATATGGGGATCTAGTAATCTAGACACTCAAGTCACAAACATACAAGCCATATACATATGTTGTAACACCAAGAAATATTGGGAAGCTACCTGAAAAATAGCATTGATGATGTTGTCTAGAATGAATAGGACAACATACGAATTGTTGCATAAACCATGCGGGAATTCATAACTGATCTCTTTGTTTCAAGGGTGACATAATTTTAAAAGGAGGTGTTAACATGTAAATACCCTAGGATCACACCCTGGTACACATAGTGCCAAAAAAACTTAAAGGATGTGGAATTGAAAACATTGCAACCTTAATTTATAACTCCTGAAGGGGAAATGATTTTATACCTATGCTGAATTATTCATGGCCAATAAGTGGTTGGAAGAGGTGTAAAAAAGAATGTATGACATGATTAGTTAAGTATGGATTTATTTTAAGTACCAAATGATAATTTTCTTGGTTAAAGATAAATTTAAGTATCATAGTCAATAGTTAGCTTTATGATTAAATGAAAGTCATATTCCGTTGTTGTTAAAACCTTGTCCAGATGACATATGTATGTTGGGTGTGGAGCATGATTATTGAGAGGTCTTTGTTTTAGTCGAATGTTTACCGCAGGTAGTTTGTACACCCCTCCATGTAGGCAGGGTGCGGGGGGGACTTGTCCCCCCCACGGGGGTTCGGGGGGGCCCATCCCCCCCGGCTGGGGGGTCTGGGGGCCAGCGGTCCCCCGACAGGGGTTTCAAGGGCAGTGCCCCCGAAGCTAAAAACAGATGTAAAATTTCCTTGTAAAAGTATATTAATTTCTAGTCAATCTGGGCTGTTCATTAGGCGGATGATCTGACGGTAGAACTTATGTTTAGTTTGGGGTTTTTTTCCCTAGAAGGCAACCCCTCTCTTTGTATGAGGGCATTGTATTGAGGCTGTGTAATAGATGTGTATTCTCCGAGCGAGAAACAGAGAGGTGAGACTGTGAGAGAAAACATAGGATATTATAGCAAATCTACTGTAGGTTGTGTCTCTTTATTTTGCTGGATAATAGAAAGGAAGGACTAGCTGTTCGAGGTGGACGTAGTGCAAACTGGGTGAACCATGTATATCTGTGTCTCTCTAGTTTTATGCGTTTTCTATGTTTATATTTATGCAATATTCTATGTGTTCCATTGCTCTGTAATATATAATTTTCTAACAACTGGTATCAGAGTTGAAGGTCTATTTGGCTGATAAACTGGTAGGAAAGAATGGTTCCTCGTTCGAGTGGGAGTAATGGCGGAAGATGGTAAGTTTAGGGTTGAGAAATTTAACAGCCAAAACTTCTCATTGTGGAAGATGTAGATGGAAGATTATCTGTATCAGAAAGATCTGTACCTACCATTGGGTGGAAAAACAAAGATGCTGACGGGTATGACAGATGAAGAATGGAACCTTCTCGATAGAAAGGCACTCAGAATAGTACGGTTGTGCCTCGCAGCATCAGTCGCCTTCAACATTTCAAAGGAAACAAAAACAGAGGGTTTGATTAAGACATTGGTGAAACTATATGAAAAAACCTCGGCCTCAAACAAGGTATTTCTTATGAAATGGTTATTTAATATGAAGATATCGGAAGGTGGATCTATTGCAAACCATTTAAATGATTTTAATACTGTTACAAGTTAGTTAAGTTCTGTAGGGGTAAAATTTGATGATGAAATTAGAGCTCTGTTATTCTTGTGCTCATTGCCAGAAAGTTGGAATGGTTTAGTAATGGCCATTAGTAACTCTGTTTCTGGATCTAGTACTTTAAAGTTTGATGATGTTGTTGGTGTTATCCTTAGTGAGGAAATGCGACAAAAAAGCTCCGGTGAGACATCGGGTAATGCTTTAAGTGTAGAGTCTAGAGGAAGAAAAATGGAAAGAGGAAAGAGCTCAGGATATCACGGTAAATGAAGGAAAGACAGATCCAAGTCCAGATCGGGGATAGTGTGCTGGAAATGCGGAAAGAAAGGACACCTAAAGAAAGACTGTAGATCTCAGAAGGGAAAAGAAGGAGATGCACAACAAGAAAACAATCATGAAGCAAATGTGACAGGTGAGGTGTTACAAGATGCTTTGATTCTTTCTTTCGAAAATATTACCGATTCCTAGGTGGTAGATTCAGGGGCCTCATTCCATGCCACACCTGATAAGAAATATTTTCATGACTATGTTCAAGGAGATTCTGGACAAGTCCGTTTGGGTGATGATAAACCCTATAAAATTGTTGGAATGGGTAATTTTCTTGTAAAACAATAGAATGGAAACCAATGGCTACTGAAGGAGGTAAGGCATGTTCCATATCTGAAGAAAAATATGATTTCAACAGGGCAGTTAGGAGGTGAAGGTTGTGTGACAACTTTCACAGATAAAGCTTGGAAGGTCACCAAAGGATCCCTCGTAATAGCAAAAGGTGAAAAGGTTGGTACATTGTATTTATGAAATGGTATTTCTAACTCTGTTAATGCTTTAACTTCCGAAGGAGCAGATGCAACATTATGGCATCATAGGCTCGGACACATGAGTGAGAAGGGGATGAAGATTCTTCACTCAAGGAATTTGTTACCGGGTCTGAAGAATGTTGATTTGGACTTCTATGAGAATTGCATTTATGGAAAACAAAAGAGAGTCAAATTTTTCAGAGTTGGGAAAGAAAAGAAGAGTGAAAAAATAGAGCTTGTGCATACAGATGTATGGGGACCTACTCAGGTATCAACTCTTGGTGGCTCTCATTATTATGCTACTTTTATTGATGATGCAACTAGAAAAACTTGGAATTAATTGTATTAAGAATAAATCTGATATATTTGATACTTTCAAAAAATGGAAAGCTTTGGTTGAGATTGAGAAATGAAAGAAATTGAAGTGTCTCAAATCAGACAATGGAGGTGAATATTGCAGCAAAGAGTTTGATAGGTACTGTTCAGAGCATGGAATTCGTAGAGAGAAGACAGTTCCAAGAACACCATAAGAAAATGGTGTGTCAGAAAGGATGAATAGAACAATCATGGAGCGTGCAAGGTGCATGAGATTGCATGCAGGATTGCCTTTACAATTTTGGGCAGATGCTTTAGATATTGTTGTTTATCTAATAAACAGAGGGCCTTCAAGTTCCTTGGATGGTGGTGTTCTAGAGGAAGCATGGACACGTAAAAAGGTAAACTACTATTTTTTAAAGCCTTTTGGTTGTTAGGCCTTTGTCCATATTAATAAAGAAAATAGAACAAAGCTTGAGGCAAAATCAAAGAAATGTACCTTTATTGGATATGGTGTTAATGATTTTGGTTATCGCTTATATGATTATGAAAATCACAAAATAATTAGGAGAAAAGATGTAATATTCAATGAAAAGGTCTTGTATAAGAATCAGTTGCAGGAAAAGAAATAGGAAAAAGAAAACAAGGAATACACAGTTCTTGATGAGATCACTGAAAAGGTAAAGGTGCATGAAAATAATAATAATCAGCAACCACAACAACAGCAATCACCACAACAGCAATAGGCACCCCAAACACCTGAAAGTGGTGTTAGAAGATCTACCAGGATAAGTATACCCCTCGAATGATACTCTCCTTCCTTATATTATTTATTGTTGATTGATTCTGGTGAACCCGAATGTTATGAAGAAGCAATGCAGGTTGAAAGCAGGAAGAATTGGGAGGTAGCCATGGAAGAAGAGATGGACTCCTTAATGCATAACCAGACTTGGGACTTAGTCAGGTTGCATGCAGGAAAAACTACATTGAAGAATAAATGGGTTTACAGGCTGAAGGAAGAAGATGGAGGAAAACAAAGGTAGAAAGCTAGACTTGTGGTGGAGGGGTTTGCACAGAAGAAAGGTATTGATTTTGATGAAATATTTTCTCCTGTTGTTAAAATTACTTCAATCAGAACTATTTTAAGTCAAGTAGCAGTTGAAGATTTGCATCTTGAGCAGTTAGATGTAAAGACAACCTTTCTCCATGGGGATTTGGAGGAAGAGATATATATGCAGTAGCCACAAGGATATGAGGTAAAAGGGAAGGAGAAACTAGTGTGTAGGTTGAAGAAGAGCTTGTATGGCTTAAAACAGGCTCTAAGGCAGTGGTATCTAAAATTTGACAAGTTTATGTCTGAACAAGGTTATACTAGATGTCACTTTGATCATTGTGTTTACCTGAAAAAGAAAAATGATGGCAGCTATATCATATTATTATTGTATGTAGATGACATGCTTGTTGAAGGGTTTAACATGCAGGCAATAAATGTGCTCAAAAGAAAATTGAAAAATTCATTTGCAATGAAGGATTTGGGAGCTACAAAACAACTCCTTGGTATGAGAATAACTGGAGACAGGAAAAATCGCAAATTAACATTGTCTCAGCATGAGTACATACAAAAGGTGTTGAAAAGATTTAATATGCACAATGCAAAACCAATTAGTACACCTTTTGCTAGCCATTTCAAACTTAGTAAGGAAATATGCCCAAAGACCCAAGAAGACATGGATTATATGTCTAAAGTTCCATATGCATCAACAGTTGGAAGCTTAATGTATTCAATGGTCTGCACAAGGCATGATATTGCACATGCAGTGGGAGTAGTAAGCAAGTACTTGAACAATCCAGGAAATGAACATTGGATGGCAGTGAAATGGATTCTCAGATGTTTGAAAGGTACCACAAATCAAGCATTATGCTTTGGTGGTTCAAACATTTCTCTATAGGGATATGTTGATGCAGATATGGCAGGTGACAGAGATAACAAGAGGAGCACTACAGGATATGTATTTACTGTAAGTGGAATAGCTGTCAGTTGGGTTTCAAAAATCCAAAGTGTTGTTGCACTTTCAACAACAGAAGCAGAGTATGTTGCTCCTACAGAGGCTAGTAAAGAAATGATTTGGTTACAAAGGTTTATGGGTGAATTGGGTAAGGAGCATGATATGGGCACGTTATACAGTGATAGCCAAACTGCCATTCATCTTGCAAAGAACTCAACATTTCATTCCAAGACTAAACACATACAGCTCAAGTACCATTTCATACGATCAGTGTTGGAAGATGGAGAGTTGAAGCTGAAAAGGATACACACTAGCCAGAATCCTGCAGATATGCTAACAAAAGTTGTAACCAAGGAGAAACTGAGAATATGCTTAATTTCAATTGGTCTTCAAGGATGACGATGAAGATGAGAAATAGCCAAGTCCAAGGAGGAGTCATTATCTAGCAAATGAAGTAGCGATGGATTTGCTACAATCATTCTCCAAGTGGGACATTGTTGGGTGTGGAGCATGATTATTTAGAGGTCTTTATTTCAGCCAGATGTATACCCCAGGTAGTTTGTACACCCCTCCACGCAGGGGGGTGCGGGGGGGACTTGTCCCCCCCCACGGGGGTTCGGGGGGGCCCATCCCCCCCAGCTAGGGTGTCCAGGGGCCAGCGGTCCCCCAACGGGGGTTTCAGGGGCAGCGCCCTCAAAGTTAAAAACAGATGTAAAATTGCCTTGTAAAAGTATAGTAATTTCTAGTCAATCTCGGCCATTCATTAGGCGAATGATCTGACGGTAGAACTTATGTTTAGTTTAGGGTTTTTTGCCCTAGAAGGCAACCTCTCTCTTTGTATGAGGGCATTGTATTGAGGCTGTGTAATAGATGTGTATTCTCCGAGCGAGAAATAGAGAGGTGAGATTGTGAGAGAAAACAGAGGATATTATAGCAGATCTGTTGTAGGTTGTGTCTCTTCATTTTTCTGGATAATAGAAAGGAAGGACTGGCTATTCGGGGTGGACGTAGCCCAAACTGGGTGAACGACGTATATATGTGTCTCTCTGGTTTTATGTGTTTTCTGTGTTTATATTTATGCAATATTCTATGTGTTCCATTGCTCTGTATTATATAATTTTCTAATAATGTAATCCCAGAAACTCAAAGTTATGGGTATGATAAAGTTGTAGTATGCATACTATTTTGCTGACATTGTATTTCAACCAAATGAGACAAGAAAATGATTTGATAAATAAAACTACTGGAATACCTTGACATAAAAAATTTCACTGGTTGCAGAAGTTGAACAGGTCCATGAAATTCCTTATTCTCTTATTGATAAACCAAGTACAGTTTGTTCCACTTATATAAAGGTAATATAAATAAATGAAGGAATTTTTTGCATAATACTAGCATGGTTAGAAACATGTGGATGAAGTATATAATGTGCAGGTGATGCTATGGACATTGGTATGGTGTACCAGTTGTATAGATGGTACTGTGTACAAGCGGTACATATGGTACCAGTATGGATACATGTATTTCATAATAATATATGACATGTATAGTTGTGTGTGTAATACACACTATATGTGGTACACATGAAGACACTAAGTGATTTCCTGATAAGGAAACCGATCCAGAGTGCGTGCAAAGGCAGGAAAAAGATGGAAACTAAGGATAAATATCGGTGGTTTGTGTTGTACGCAGGCAATTATGATTATGAGCTATGAGGATTATAGGTCATATATAATTGATGGGTACATATGATTATGATGGTTATGTGTGAGATACCCAGATATGATATTTAGTACATATTGATTTGGAAAATGTGCCAGTTGCCTTGTTGTATGCAGGGAAACTGCAGGTAACAAGTGTTCGGAAAGAACACAAAGGCTTGGAAGAATGTGTTAGTGTCAGTCTTGTTTGCCTATCACTAGTGGTCAAATATTCTTTTACGAAGTCTGCCAAAAGTCTCCAGGTCAAATTTTATCATCTCAATAGGTTTTCAAAGTCAAATTTGGTCACTAGCTAGTTTGTCTATGAAGGTCTTCATTCTTTTGGAGAAATCACACATGCTAGTTGCCTACCTCACTCAGATGAAGGAATGATAATAAAAAGTATGTTTTTATTATATCAGTCATCATTATTGTAGGTTTTAACCTTGTATAGAAATTATCTACATACGAATTCTAAAACACAAAAAATAAACAATGCGAGAGCATAACACATAAAACACATATACATAGAGATTTTCCCCTGGATCCCAAAACCAGGATTACTAGCTTGATTTTTCATTATATTACTTTTAATGTTACAATACATATATATACATGCCGAAACATCCAATACTAAGGACCGAAAACCATCGCGCCCAAAACCATGTGCGAACACCATCCACAAAACCATAGGTAGGTCTGACCACCTAATATAGGGCCCCCCCAAAAAAAACCCGGGATGCTGCCCCAGACCCCATAGAGGGGTGTGAACCACCCCCCTTAAACCCCCCCCAGCTGTGCAGTTGGTGCAACGACGGGGGGGCTCCGTCCCCCCTCTAACACCCCAGTTTAAGTAGGGAAGCTAGTCGTGGGAAGAATATAACACAACCCAACATTCTCCCAGTTGTTGTTTTCCTTCCACAGGAGAGCTTAGTCATTTATCCAACCCTACAATGCCCATTGTTTCTCTACACCAAGAGGACTTCTCAGAGCTCACAGATTTTGTCAATGCATCTACAGTATTCTTCAAAGTGTCCACCTTTACTAGCAACACCTTTTTGTCTTCTATCATATCCCTCACAAAGTGATACTGAACATCAATGTGTTTTGTCTTTGAATGATAAGTAGGGTTCTTTGACAAGAAAATTTCACTTTGGCTATCACAGTCTATCCTTATAGCTCCTAGTACTAACCCCATACTTGAACACAATCACTACAACCAAACTGCTTCCTTTCTTGCATGAGTGGTTGCCATGTATTCTGACTCTGTAGTTGATAGTGCCACTACAGATTGTTTCTTACTCATCCAACTGACTCCACCTCCAAATAGCTTAAACACATACCCACTTATAGATCTTCTCTGATCCAGATCTCGAACCTAGTTTACATCAACAAAGCCACGAACATCCAATGCTCTGCCCAATTCTGATCTTCCTTGGTAGCACAAACCGTAATCATTAATGCCACGCAAATACCTAAAAACCTGCTTCAGTGCTCTCCAGCGCTCCTTCCCAGGTTTTGACATAAACCTGATCAATACTCCCACTTCATGTACAATATCTGGTCTAGTACAAACCATCGCATACATTAGGCTACCGAATGCACTTGCATATAGAACACGAGACATGTCGTCTTCCTCTTCTTGTGTCTTGGGACACTGTTCAATAGATAACTTCAAACCTACATGAGTAGGAACCTTCACCGGTTTATTATCCTGCATATTAAACCTCTGCAGTATTGTCTCAACATACCCCCTCTCGTTTAACCATAGCTTCCTCTTTGCCCGATCTCTTTTAATTTCCAAGCCCAAAATATAGTTTGCAGCACCAAGATCTTTCATGTCGAATTTGGAGGACAATTGGGTCTTCAAATCCTGGATAATTTCTTTGTCATTTCCAACCAGCAACATATCATCCACATACAAGACCAAATAAATAACACTTCACCAATCCATTTAAAATACACACAGTGATCTGCTTTGCTTTTGTTGAACCCAAATCCACGTATAAATGTATCAAATTTCTAATACCACATCCTTGGTGACTGTTTTAACACATACAAATACTTTTTTAACTTGAGTACCAGTTCTTTCTTACCCTTCACTGCAAAGCCTTCAGGTTGCTTCATGTAGATCTCCTCTTGCAGATCCCCATGAAGAAATGTTCTCTTCACATCCATATGTTCTACCTCAAAATCAAAAGCAACAGCGATAGATAAAAGTAATATAATAGAAGATACCTTGGCAACAAGAGAAAAAATATCACCAAAATTAATTCCCAGCACGTGGGAATAACCTTTTCCTACCAACCAAGCTTTGTATTTCTCCACCTTTCCTTCTGCATTTGTCTTCTTCTTGAACACCCATTTACTGCCAATGGGTTTCCTTCTAGCCGACAACTCCACCAGATCCCAATCCTCATTTTTGTGCAAAGATTCCATTTCATCAACCACGGCCTCTTTCCAGAGTTTTCCATCCCCTGAATCTACTTCTTCCTTCATAGTTCTGGGATCATCATTAGTAATAGAAAAAGAAAAATTTGAACAGAAAGTAGATGGACTATACCATTTTGGCTGCCTTCTTTCTTGAACTGATCTTCTCACAACTGGAGTTTGTGGATGTTCATCTTCTGATTCCTCTTCTGCTGTAGACTCTGATTCTTCCTCCTTTAGATCAAACTCTATCTTCTCAGGTTCATTTGGTTGGACTTCATGTTTAATAACATCTTTCACCTCTCTAAACACCAAATCTCGGCTATACACAACCTTCCTTGTTACTGGGTTCCAAAGTGTATAACCCTTTAAACCATCCTTATACCCAATAAAGATGCACTTTTCAGATTTATTATCCAGCTTTGTTCTTTTCTCCTTTGGAACATGTACATATGCATCACATCCAAATACCCTCAGATGTGAAAGAGAGGGTTTCTTACTAGTCCATACCTCTTGTGGAGTCTTATCCTCCAACGCTGATGAAGGTGATCTGTTGACCACGTAACATGCAGTCTCCACCGTCTCTGCCCAGAATTCCTTTCCTAACTCGGCACCACTGAGCATGCTTCTTGCCCTTTCCATCAATGTCTTGTTCATTCTTTCTTCAACTCCATTTTTCTTAGGTGATTATGGAGTAATATTCTTCTGTGCTATACCACACTTCTTACAGAATTCTTCAAATTCTTTCTTGCAAATCTCTCCACCATTATCTGTCCTCAACACCTTTATCTTCTTCTCTCTCTCTGTTTCCACCAGAGCCTTAAATTCGTTAAACCTTTCAAAGAATTTAGATTTCTTCTTACGGAAATATATCCATGTATTCCTTGAGAAGTCATCTATAAATGATACATAGTACACAAACCTACCCAGTGATGGAACCTTCACAGGTCCAAACACATCACTGTGCACAAGCTCTAATATCTATTTCACCCTCTTACTACAAGAAGGGAAACTCACCTGATTATTCTTCCCATATACAAAATATTCACAAAAATCAAAATCCAGAGAGTTATTAGTCATACCTTCTACCATACCTTTACCATGAAGTATTCGAAGGCCCTTCTCTCCAATATGTCCAAGCCTTTGATGCCATAGCATGGTCTTTTTTCTAGAGACCACTAAATTTTCTGCTCCACTTTTAGGAACCATAGAACTATTGCACCCATCAACAACAATTCTACCTTGCATCTTGTATGGAGTTCCAATATGAACTCCCCGCATCAGTACCAGTGCTCCCCTAACCATATTGTAGGTATCCTTCTCGAACACTATTTTTACACCTGCATCATCCAACTTCCTTACAAAAATTAGATTTCTGGCTAATGCAGGAATATACAGAACACCCGAAAGCATTCTAATCCTTCCACCTTGCAACTTCAACTTGAATTTTCCATGACCAACAATTCTAGCCTTCCTGTCATCCCCCAAGAAGACATCACCACCATCATATTTCTCATACTCGCAGAACCACTCCCTATGCGGAGTGAAGTGAAAGGATGCACCTGAGTCAATCAACCATGCCTCATGATCTACATGTGTAATTGAAGAAGCCAAGTACACATCCCCACCTTCATTTGAGATGTTTTTCATCTTTGCAGAAGGAGCATCATCAAATCCATTTACTTTCTCATGAACTTTAGATTTACAGTCCCTTTTGTAGTGCCCTTCCTTTCCGCATTTCCAGCACACCTTTAGAGGTTTTCCTGGAGATTTAGATCTCCCTCTATATTTAGATCTCCCACTCGATGACCTATTTTTGTTTCTATTTTGGGACCTTCCTCGTATAGACAAGGAATCACCATTCTGGCTCTCCATATTTTTCCATATCGTCTCCTCCATCAGTAAGGATGAGGCTATTTCATCAAACTGCAAGGTAGTTGCATTGCTACCTATTGCAATAACTAGACTATCCCACAAATCTAGTAGAGAACATAACAAACTGATGCACTTATCTCCATCTAAAATTTTGATATCAATAGATAATAACTATCTTACCACAGTATTAAATGTGTTCAAATGCTCTCTCACCGAGTCCCCATCTTTCATCCTTAGGGTATACAACATTTTTTGTAGGAACAGTTTATTCACAAGAGACTTAGATTGGTATAGAGTCTCTAACTTGTCCCACACATCCTTCACCGTAGTTTCCCCTGATACATTCAACAATACTAAATCTAAGACACATAATCGTATTGTGCTCTTTGCCTTCCGTTCCAACTTCTTCCATTCTTCATCGGACACTCCCATTGGTTTAGTACCCAAATCTAATGTAATCCACTAATCTTTATCCACCAACGGATCCTCTATATTGAGTTTCCATAACTCAAAACTCTTACCATTCAATTTATCGATCTCTATCTTTCCATTGCTCGCCATCTTCTTTCACCACTAGAATCGATCCCGCAGATCTCCCACTGCACAGGGTCTACCACAGGCCCAAGCGAAACCACCAGCAACAAAGGCGTCCCCTTGAAGCTAAAATAACTCTGATACCAAATGTAGGTTTTAACCCCGTACAGAAATTACCTACATATGAATTTTAGAACACAGAAAATAAACAATGCAAAAGAATAACACATAAAACACATATACACAAAGATTTTCCCTTGGATCCCAAAACTAGGACTACCAGCATGATTTTTCATTATATTCATTTGAATGTTAAAATACATATATATATATATATATATATATATATATATATTGAAACATCCAATACCATGGACTGAAAACCATCGCGGCCAAAACCATGTGAAAAAACCATGCACAAAACCATAGGTAGGTCCGCCCACCTAATATAGGGTCCAAAAAAAAAATTCCTCGGGGCATTGCCCCGGACCCCATAGAGGGGGGCTAACCACCCCCCCTCAAACACCCCGCTATGGAGTCGGTGGAACAAAGGGGGGGCTCTGCCCTCCCTCTAACCCCAAACCCAACAATCATTGACATTCCACTCAGTGTCATGTCTTCATTAAGTCATTAGGGTTTAAAGGTCCATCATCATCATGTGTAAATCCAACATTAAATGAATCATGATAAGCAACTCTTTTGCATATGTTTGATTAATTTTCATAAGTTCTTCATGGTTTCAATCTCAAATTTTCCAGAAGAAGAAGTCTCATTGTTCAAAAAGGTAAAAAGCTACTCATGTTTCGGCTCTCCAAAGTGGCTTAGTTCTAAAGGTGAAAAAATAGATTTTGGAAAGGTATGTGGAGCCCATTTCTATTCAAAATGGAATCATACTTGCCTATAAAAACTCAAAAGTTCCCAAAATCATTTCATTTGACTTCTATTCTCCTTTATTCATCAAGCTTTTCACTCCATTGGCAAAAAAACACGGGTTTCTAGGCAAATTTGGTCAAAAATTGTCGGCGTTGTGCTTCTGAGGCCAGCGCTACGCTTCTCTTTGGCATTGTGCTTCCAGACACTATGCTACGCTTGTGCCAGAGCAACCCAAAACCTTTCAAAACTCACCCAAATTCAACTTTGGAGCTTGAAATCTATTTTTTTTCTAATTTAATCTTGTCTACAAGTAAGTATAACACTTTTCTTACCTTTTTCCTTAAGCAAGATGAATTGAAATGCAAGTTCTCTTCATCTAGGGTTTTTGGTCAAATTTTCATGTTGTAAGCTAGGGTAACTGATGGTTTGTCTACTTTTGATATTCTAAACATGTAAATATTCCACCTCACACCTCTGAACATGTTTAAAATATGCTTTGATTCACTAAACAACCTATAAGTCATCAAATTTCCTTACCTTTAACTAAACCCTACCTCATACTTAGCAGTTTGAGAAGATTTCCTAGAAGCTCTGTTTTTCAATTTATCATAAGCATTCCTTTCCATTATTTCACTTCATTTAGGCTTCATAAGTTGCTTTCAATCCCTATCCATCTCCTAAAAAATTCCCTACCATCATTTCCATTCCTCAAACCCATCATTTCATCTTTTCACTCATTCCTCATTGTTCTTTCCATTTTCCTGATTCTAGGGTTTCTACCATCATGGAGGGATATTCTTCACTAGAGAGGAAAAACACCATAAAGGAGGAAAAATCCTCAGATATGATCCTACCAACTACAATGAAATCAACTCATCACCCTTTATCAAGCAGTGTTTTGAAGATGTAAATTGTCTATAGTTTTGCAAAAGGGTATGTGAAGTACGTTTTCATGAATAGTTGATAGATTGGATCACAACTCATATGAAAGGAGAAAGGGGAATCATAGTTGGGGTTGAGTTTACATTTTCATTGGCTGCTATTTCACTTGCTACAGGGATACCTGATCATGGAGAATAGTGCTTTAAGGGTATGAATTTGGATCTTGAACATTATAGATCCTTCTTGAAAACACCCTACAGGGAGACCCATGCACACGTCATCCCATTCACATCCCATTTAAGTACCTGTTGAAGAAGTATGCTCCATTAATGAAGGTTGTCATGAAATTTTTCACCTGTGAGTGAAGGTTTTCTAGATTGTATGCCTATCCAACTCGGCTTCTAATGCACTTCACAGCTTAAAAACCTCTCAACATGTGCAATTATCTGTGTAGAAGCCTTGTCAAAATGTATGAGAAGGTACAGGGAAAAACAAAGAACACTACCCTAGTCTTTTTCATCATAGCTTGATAAAGACTGTAGTTCTCCATTAGCTTGCACAGAAAAACATGACATGAGATTCTTTCATAGAAATAGCTTTGAAATGTTGTGATACTAATGTTTTAATTCAACGTCCAAACATACCAACGTAATAGATGGAAGTAGGATCATCAAGCCAATCAATGGAGGTTCCTAAGGCACCTAGACCTGAGGTGACTAGAACATATCAAAGAGGAAAAAGGCTTTTGTTTACTTCTCATCTTGAGAAATGGGCCAAGCCTTTTACATTGGCAAAACAGAGATCACAGGTACAAGACAAAGACTTGATTGAGCATGAATTTGAGCTGGTGGACTTGGAAACAACAAATGGGCCCTCAAACATGCAGCTGATCATCAAAGAGAAAGATTCTCAGATCAGAGAACTCATGGACAACATGGTAAGAGCTAGGTTTGTTATCTCATTCCTTGAAAAAGAAAACAGTCAGCTCAAAGCTAGACAACTCATCATGGAGAAAGAGCAAACTAAATTGTTGCAGCAAGTAGGAAAAGGAAAACCAGTTTTGGAGCCTAGCGAACGTGAGGAAACTGAGAAACAAGGCAGGAAAGATAGGCGAAGGACCAAGGGACTCAAGAAGGCATTGAAGAAGGAGAAAAAACACATTTTGCTAGATGGAGACCTGGACATGGAGGACAGAATTGCGTTGGAGATCAATGAGGACAGAGAGTATTGGTTAGATAAGGTTAATGACCACTTGGAAAAGCTTCTTGACAAATCCAACAGAGATAACCAGCTACTAAGGCACATGGCACATCACTATCAAACCAACAACATGATATGTAACATCAAGCTCAAACAGTTGGAAAACAAGCTCAAAGAAACCCTAAAAGACAAAAATGAGAGGGATAACTTAGATATACTTTCTGAAGCATCCATGAGGGCTTGAAATACATCATTTTTCATCTCATGACCATTTTTGAAGGAATTCTGAGCATTTTTTTTTTTTGGTTATTTTGGTGCCAAATTCAGAAAATTGGCTAGTCACATAAGCACAGCGCCTTGGCGTTGCGCTTTTTCCTCAAGCATCCAAATAAAAAATGGTTTGCAATTTGGGAAAGATCATGGCATCCTCTCAAAATCAGTTTCATCATATTTCTGAGAGAGGGCCTAAATTTTGAGAGAAAGGAGAAAAAGGGTTAAAAAATCAGCATTTTTCCCCTCTTTTTGACAGGTGCTGCGCTTCTGGAGACACCTCGGGAGAATGAATTTTTGAAGGCCTTCCCATTAATCATTTTCAAAAATTAAAGGTTTTATGGAAACTAGACTTGAAAAGGTAGTTGATCATTCTTTTAGATCCTAATTTGGACGTTAGGAAGGCACCTTCCAGTGGGCTCAAAGTTGGCACTTCACTTATGCAAATTTCTATGTTTTTCAATTAAATTTCACTGTGTAAATTCCTAATTTTCAGTTTGACTTGTTCAAAGTCAAAAATCTTGATGTAATTGAAATTAGTTCAAGGTTAGATGATGTAATCATGAAATAGATAGACATGATAGGCTTTTTTGTGGTTTAATAGGCCTCATTAAGTAAGAAAAATCCAAAACAAAGTCTAAAAGAAGTGTTTGTATTTGACCTTCTCACTCTCGCCTGTTGCTTGAGAGAATCTTGGAAGTAGTTCCACCACCTAGGAATTCGACTCCTGAAGGTCAGGAAGTCGTTTAATTGAGTCTATATGTATCATTTCTCATTCAGAGAGAAGGGTTTGACTTTTGTGGAGAAGCTTGTACCTTATGTTCTCTTACAACTAATAAGGAGCAGTTGCAACTATATTTCAGGAACTCTAGTTCAGTGAGTCTATGGTGTTGCTTTCTTTTCCTATCAGTTTATAATGGATAAATTATCTCTCTTTACATGCTTTATCTTCTTCCTATGAATTTCCTTGCAGTTATATAGACAAAAATCTTGAATTTAAGCTTTTTTATGTGGAAATCATACTTGTGTTTCTTTTCTTGTAAAGCTAATGAATTGATGCTTTCACATGCTCATTAGGTTCTCTTAAACTCACAAATCTTTACTACATTGAAAATCAATCTAAGTGTGCCATAACACACTGATACATAGCTCGTCTTTATACTTTTTACTGCATACTTAAATCCTAGACCTAATTACCTGCTCTAAACCCTACTCCAACAAACTTAAAACCCTAAATTCACAAATACTCAAAACAAACTTTCATATCTAGCCTAAAACCTTGTTCTTCACAGTTATTCATTGACAAATCCTTTGATATATCCCTCTCTAGTTCAGAAGGGCTAGCTACTGAGTTGAAGGTGGTTCGAGGTTACATCTTTTGATCTCCTCCTCAGCCTAGGAAATTGTAGAGGATAACATTTTTGGCACCGTTGTTGGGGAAATGATTGATAAATCATTCATGGGAGTTGTTTTAGATCCTTCAAGGGAACTGGTTCTATAGTTGATAGTTTCCAATATCTAAAGATAGGTTGATTTTACAAATTTCATCAATCTTAACGTGGGAAAAAAATTTTGCCTCCAAAAAGACATACCAAGTCAAATCCTGACCCAAATCCACATTTTACTATTGAAGACCTAGAAAAAATGCTTAGAAAACTTAAGCTACCTATCTCTAAAAGTGAAGTTAAAAAAATAAAAAGACAACTTTGCCTAAAAATTTATTTTCTTTTGAGCAACTTCCTTTTCATATTCATTTAGAATTGCCTCTTTCAAGGTCAAAATCTGAGTCTTGCATTTTTGAAGTGATATCTAAACCTCTTCAATTTGAATCTCATTCTCACTCTTCAAAATCTCTATTTGCTAAATTTGATCATGAGTTGTGGTTGACTTTTGACAAACTCCAAAGCCATGATAACTAGCTCCAAATCACTACTGAAAAGGCCTACATCCAGTATCACCTTGAATACTTAACTCTTGTTTCATTCTCTACTACACCTCCAAATACATCTAGTACATCTCCAAATACCTCAGCTACTTCATCCCTTCTTGCACCACCTCCATTATTTTCATCATCTTTACCTACACAACCCATTGTAGTACCTCCACCACCTCCAGCAATCATGGCATGATTTGCACCTCTTATACTACCTACTCAACTTGCTGCATTACCTCAAAAGTATGGTCAAAGACTCCCTCTATTTGATGGAAGCTCAAAAATCACATCCCAACATCATGTTGATAAATTGATAGATTTTATCGATCTGGAAGAAATTGATGAAGATGATTCTAAGATGAGAATAATAGCTCAGAGTTTTTCTAGAGATGTGAAGAAATGGTTTCACAATTTGGCTGCTAATTCTATCAATAATTCTGAGACACTGATAGAATTGTTCTTAGTATGTTGGCAAGAAAATAAAAATCCATTATAGATTTTGGCTAAGTACAATTCTATGAAAAAGAATCAAAATGAGACAGTCCAAGAGTTCACAACAAGATTCAATTTTGTATACAATTCTATTCCTGATGATATGAAGCCTCCACCTGGCCTAATACTTCTCCATTATCCTGATGCTTTTGACCCAGACATGGAATATCAGCTCAGGGAGAGAGACCTTGTAACTCTTGAAGAAATGCAACGAAATGCAGTAAGTGTCAAATCTAATCTTCTAATCAAGAAATCTAAATCAAAGCTTGAGAGGATCGAGAAGAAAGTTGTTTTTAAAGAACAACCCTCATCATCTTCAGATGTAAGGCTTGACACTCTGATCAAAACCATGGAAAGAATGATGGATAGAATGTCCATAACAGATCGACAAGTGGGGCCTTTAGTGAGGAGTCGAAACTTTTGTGGCCAACAACAACAATAGTTCAAAAATAGATAGAAAGAGCAGTGAAATCAAGATCCTCAAGGACAAGTAAGAGCTCCATTTTAGAAAAATTATACTGAAGGCCAGAAAGAATATGAAGAAGAGATTGTAGAAGAAAATCATTTCTTTGAAGAAGATGAGCTGCCTACCTTTTTAATAGAAGAAGATCAGTTTTCTGAAGAATCTTTCATACCAAGTGATCAACAACTTGTACTTGCAAGTGATGATCTATGGGTTGTGAAAACTGAAGAATACCAAAGAGGATATCAGAATGCTCTTAGTCATTTGCAAAAATAGTACAACTTGAGGAACATAAATGTACCTGTTACATTGAACTAGAAGAGGCAAAATGCATAGAAAGACACACAAAGCAAAGAAGCAGCTCTTGCAAATCAGAATAAAGAAAAAGAGATTGTCATACTGAGTCAGGATAAAACCAATGAGGCCTCTACCAACAATGTGAGAAAATATAAGGAGTTTCAAAGTGAAATTCATAAGAAGGAATCTCAAGCTAAAGGGTAGATTGAAAAGAAGGACATCGATGCAAAAGAGGTAGAAAAGAAATCTAATTTATTTAGTTTAGAAAATGAAATTTCTAAGTTGAAAGGTTCAATTCCTCTCACTGAATTAGTGAAAAATGATAAGTATAAGTTTCAAATTGCAAAAATGCTTAAGGTTGACCAAATGTCAGATACAGTAAATGTGGTTGATGATTAGCTAGCAATTCTTTTTGGTCCAGCCTTAGAAGGAAGTCCTGGAGATAGTGAAATTCCACCTTTTTATCTTAGTCTCAAACTTCATGACTTTATCCTCCATAATGCCATGTTAGATTTTGGTGCCTCACATAATCTTATTCCCAAAGTCATCATGGACAAACTAGGATTGAGTATTACCCGAACTTATCATGACCTCTACTCTTTTGATTTGGGTAGAGTGAAATTTCTTGGCCTCGTTAAAGATTTAGTAGTGTCCTTGGACCAAATTCCTACCAAGAATGTGTTGATGGATGTAGTGGTCGCTGATATTCCTCCTTGGTTTGGTATGTTGCTTTCAAGGTCTTGGGGAGCAAAACTAAAAGGAACTTTACAGCTTGAATTTTCATATGCTACTATCCCAGTGTTTGGGAAACTCAAAAAACTCTATCGAGAAAAGAATATGAAATTCATGATTAGTAGCAATGAAAAACCAATAAATCACCCTATACATGTTGTACATACTGATCTTGATTCTTTCACTTTGTATAGTGATTTGAATTCAGTCGATGATGAAAGTCAGCTTGTAGAAATTTCAGAAGTTTTAGATATTATGACCAGTATGCAGAAAGTTATCATTGTTGAAGAGAAAGAGATGAATGAAGAGTGTTTGCAGCCACTAAATCCTCTTGAAAAGATTGCAGAGGTAGTGCAGAAAATAGAATGTCTTGAGACAGCCAATCATCTTCCAAAAGATCAAACAGTTCAGCCTTCATAAATCCTTTTTCCGAATGAAGAAAATGGTCTTTGGACAATGGAATTTGTTGGTGCATTGTGAAAATAAGGAGCTGGGATTGGTGTTTGGATTCATGGTCCATTACATTAGTCATGTAAAATTCCACGCAATGTAAGAATGAGTTCTTACAAGCTATCTTTTGACTGCTCAAACAATGAGGCGAAGTATGAGGCATGGATTGCTGGCCTCAAGATTCTGAAGAAGCTGGGAGCAAAGAAAATTTATATTTATGGCAACTCTGAGTTATTAATCAAACAAGTAAAAGGGGAACACCAGGCCAAGCATCCAAGAATGAGAGCCTATCGCAATGTTGTACTTGAAATCTGCAAAACTTTTACAGAATATACTTTGTCTCTTATTCGTAGAAATGAGAATATTATAGCTGACTCTCTTGCTACTGAAACTAGTATGGCGAAGATTTTGATTCACTCCAATTAAAAGTATTCTATATATGTCAAACATCACCTAGTTGTTCCTGATAATATGAGATTTTGGCAAGTGTTTTGGGATGACAAACAAATCAACAATTTTATGTAATTGGAAGGTGAATTCCAAAATTCCCGCATTGATGATACATCCAATATGAATGATCCAGAGATTCAATCAGATGAGATTGAAATATTGCATCTGAAGGACAACAACATTCCAAGAGGTCTTGTACCTTTGGAGGAGTTGTTTGATCATGACGGTGTTGCCAAAAATCCCACGATGGTTCCCATAGAGAAAGGTGTTAAATATGTAAACATTGGTGCAGCTGACAAGCCTAAGATGGTCAAACTGTCAAAGCCCTTATCTCCTGAAATGAAAAGTAAGTACATAAATTTAGTGACAGAATTTTCTAATGTATTTTCTTTGGACTATTTAGGTCTAGAGGTTTATGACAAGAATATCATTCAGCACACCATTCCAGTTAAGTCTGATCAAAAGCCATTTCGCTAGAAACTAAGAAGGATCAATCCTAAGCTACTACCATCAATTGAAAAAGAGGTAAATAGGCTTTATAAGTCTAGTATCATAGTTCCTATTTGATTTTATGAATGGATGTCTAATCTAGTTCCAATAAGAAAGAAGATCGGGGAGATTCGTCTTTGCATTAATTTTAGAAATTTAAACAAAGTGTCCCTGCATGATAACTATCCCCTACCAAAGATGGATCATATACTTCAAAGAGTAGTTGAGTCTTCCAAGATGTCATTACTAGATGGACATTCCAGGTATAATTAGCTTTTAGTGCATAAAGATGATCAATTGAAAACAACCTTCACAACACCTTGCGGTACATTCATGTACACAAAGATGCCATTTGGATTAAAGAATGCAAGAGCGAATTTTTAGTGGGCTATGGACATAGCTATCCATGTCTGATGAAGATCATTTACATCATTTGAGAATTGTTTTTCAGAAATGCAAAAAATTTGGTATTTCACCCAATCCAAAGAAGAGCCTATTTGCCATGGAAGAAGTTAAGTGACTGGGACACATCATCTCCAAGGATGGCATTCGCATTGATCCTATAAGAGTTCAAGCCATTCAAAATTATATTTCCCAAGGAATAAGAAAGAAATTCAGTCTTTTAATGGGAAAATCATTTTTTTGAAAAGATTCATCCCCAATCTCGCTAAACATTTAAAAGAGATGACAGACATGCTAAAGAAGGACAGTGAGAGAAGACTCATACTTACAGGTGTCTGATATGTTCATTTAATCTCCATGGTATTATGACATTATTTATGTCTTACAACATTTAAATCCTCCACCAGAAGTTCCCAAAGGTAAAACTAGATCTTTAAAGTTGAAAGCTTCAAAGTATTGTATTATTGATGGTGTTTTGTACTAGAAAGACCCTGGTGGTGTGTTACTGAATTATTTGGTAGAAAATGAAGCAAAGGATGTGATGAAATATTTTCACAAAGGTGGTTGTGGTGGCCATCACTTTTGGAAGACTACAACAAATAAGATTTTGAGGGTTGGTTTCTATTGGCCCACTCTTTTTTTGATGTATATAAAACAGTGATGAGCTGTCATGAATGTCAGATTTTCCAAGGAAAAAGAAAACTTTTGCCATTACCCTTGTAGCCCATTTCAATTTCAGCTCCTTTTCAGCAGTGTGGTCTTGACTTCATTAGAAAGATCCATCCCTCATCATCAACACAACAGAAATGGATCTTGACAACCACGGGCTACTTTACAAAATGGATTGCGGAAATCCCAACCAGGAAAGCTACTGATTCTATTATAATTCAATTTATTGAATCTAATATCTTTTCTAGATTTGGCTGCCCGCAGAAAACAATCCATGATAATGTTGTTTCCTTTAAGTCTAAAATGATGTTGGAGTTCTGTGCTAAGTACCATATTTTATTGGGACACTCCACTACTTATCATCCACAAGGGAATGGTCTAGACCAATCTTCCATCAAATCTTTGATCAACATCATCAAGAAAGTTTTAGAAGTAAACAATAAGAAATGGCACAAGAAGAACATTAATGCTTTATGGATGGACATAGTCAGTACTAAGAAATCAATAGGTATGTCTCCTTTTCATTTGGTGTCTAGGATTGACACGATTTTTCCTTCATCTCTTTCTGTCCCAATCATGAAAATTATGCAGGAATTGGACAGTGAAACCAATGATATGCAAAGAAGGATAAACCAGATGATCCATCTACAACAGATTAGAGAGGAAGTTTTTCAAAACAACTCTAAACTTCAGGAAAAAAATAAAAAAGATCTATGATCTCAAGACAAAGGAAGACAATTTCAATTTGGGAGGTGTGGTTATTCGTTCGAATGCTCAAAATGAAGAAAAAGGAAAACATGGCAAATTTGAAAACTTGTGGAAAGGACCCTACAGAATTTCAACTTTCAGAGGGAAGAATGCTTTTCTATTGGAGGAAATGAATGGAGAAGATTATTCAGGAGGAGCGATCAATGGTAGGATTCTCAAGCACTACCATGTTTGAAACAACTTATGTAAATTCTCACCACCATTGTACATACCGATTTGTTTTTTTATATTCCAATATCTAAGTGGCTATCATAGGAGTTGGAAGCCCAAGGAGAAGGACATCAGGCTTCCTTGACTAGTTGCTTCTTTTATTTTACTTTTATAGTCCTATCATGTCAAATAGTTAGTCAATTTTCAGTCACAATTCAGTTTTCTGCATTTTGACTCCATTGCCCAATGAATAAGGCTACTTGGTCTATGATGTTCTTGACACCTCCAAGGAGCTTCCATCCCTAGTTGGAGCCAATTTTAGTGTCAGTGTTTTTTCCTATCAGTAGTGATCAAATATTCTTTTACCAAGTCTATTAGAAGTCTCAAGGTCAAATTTTATCATGTCACTAGGTTTTTAGAGTAAAATTTGGTCAGTGGCTAATTTGTCTAGGAAGGTCTTCATTCTTTTGGAAAAATCATAGATGCTGGTTAGATACCTCACTCAGATGAAGGAATCATAATAAAAAGGATGTTTTCATTATATCAGTCATCATCATTGACATTCCACTCAGTCTCATGTCTTCATTAAGTCATTAGGGTTTCAAGGTCCATCATCATCATGTGTAAATGCAGCATTAAATGAATCATGATAAGAAACTCTTTTGCATAATTTTGATGAATTTTCATAAGTTCTTCATGGTTTCAATCTCAAAGGTTCCAGAATAAGAAGTCTCACTGTTCAAAAAGGTAAAAAGCTACTTAGGTTTCAGCTCTCCAAAGTGGCTCAGTTGTAAAGGTGAAAAATCAGGTTTTGGAAAGGTATGTGGAGCACATTTCTATTCAAAAGGGAATCATACTTGCCTATAAAAAATCAAAAGGTCCCAAAATAATTTCATTTGCCTTCTATTCTCCTTTATTCATCAAGATCTCCCCACCATTGGTGAAAAAAACATGGGTTTCTAGGCAAATTTGGTCAAAAATTGCCCGCATTGCACTTTCAGAGATTCTGTTGTGCTTCTGAGGCCGGCGCTGCGCTTCTGGACATTGCACTATGCTTTGGTGTTGTGGTTCCAGACACTGCACTTTAATTCTACCATAGCAGCCCGAAACCTTTCAAAACTCAACGAAATTCAACTTTGGAGTTTGCAATCTATTTTTTTGCTAATTTACGCTTGTCTACAAGTAAGTATAACACTTTGCTTACCTTTTTCCTTTAGCAAGATGAATTCAAATGCAAGTTCTCTTCATCTAGGGTTTTAGGTGAAATTTTCATGCTATAGGCTAGGGTAACTGATGGTTTGTCTAGTTTTGATATTATAAACATGTAAATATTCCACATCACACTTCTTAACATGTTTAAATACACTTTGATTCACTAAACAACCTATAAATCATCAAATTGCCTTACCTTTAACTAAACCCTAGCTCATACCTAGCAGTTTGAGCAGATTTCCTAGAAGCTCTATTTTTCAATTTCTCATAAGAACTCCTTTCCCTCATTTCACTTCAATTAGGCTTCATAAGTTGCTTTCAATCCCTATCCATCTCCTAAAAAATTCCCTACCATTATTTCCACTACTCAAACCCCTCATTTCATCTTTTCACTCATTCCTCACTGTTTTTTCCATTTTCTTGGTTCTAGGGTTTCTACCATCATGGAGGGAGATTCTTCGCTAGAGAGGAAAAAACACCGTAAAGGAGGAAAAATACTCAGATATGAGCCTACCAACTGCAATGAAATCAACTCAGCACCCTTTATCAAGTAGTGTTTTAAAGATGTAAATTGTCTAGAGTTTTGCAAAAGGGTATGTGAATTAGCTTTTAATGAACAATTGCCAGATTGGATCGCCACTCATCTGAAAGGGGAAACGGCCATCATATCTAGGGTTGAGTTTACATTTTCAATGTTTGTTATTTCACTTGCTACAGGGATACCTAATCATGGAGAATACTGGTTTAAGGGTATGAATTCAGATCTTGAACATTACAGGTCCTTCTTGAAAACGCCCTACAGGGAGACCCATACACACATAATCCAATTTAGGTATCTTTTGGAGAAGTATTCTCCATTAATGAAGGTTGTCATGAAATTTTTCACCTGTGAGGGAAGGTTTTCTAGATTGTATGCCTATCACATCCAGCTTCTAATGCACTTCAAATCTCAAAAACATCTCAACATGTGCAATTATCTATGTAGAAGCCTTGTGAAAATGTCTAAGAAGGTACAGGTGAAAAACAAAGAACACTACCCTAGTCTTTTTCATCACATCTTGATAAAGAATGTATTTCTCCATCAGCTTGTAGAGAAAAACATGACATGGGATTATTTCATCGAAACATCTTTGAAATGGAATGATACTAATGTTTCCATTTTGCATCCAAACATACCAACACAACAGATGAAAGTAGCATCATCAAGCCAATCAGTGGAGGTTCCTAAGGCACCTAGAACTGAGGTGACTAGAATGTATCAAAGAGGAAAAAGTCTTGTGTTTACTTCTCATCTTGAGAAAGGGGCCAAGCTTTCTACATCGGCAAAACAAGTACATGATAAAGACTTGATTGAGCATGAATTTGAGTTGGTGGACTTGGAAACAACAAATGAGCCTTCAAACATGCAACAGATCATCAAAGATAGATTCTCAGATCAAAGAACTCATGGACAACATGGCAAGAGTAGGGGTTGTTATCTCATTCCTTGAACAAGAAAAGAGTCAGCTCAAACCTAGACAACTCATCATGGAGAAAGAGCAAACTAAATTGTTCAGCAAGCAGGCAAAGGAAAAGAAGTTTTGGAGCCTAGTGAACTTGAGGAAACTGAAAAACAAGGCAGGAAAAAGAGCCCAAGGACCAAGGGATTCAAGAAGGCATTGAAGGAGGAGAAAGAACACATTTTGCTAGATGAACACCTAGACATGGAGGACATAATTGCCTTGGAGATCAATGACAATAGAGAGTATTAGTTAGATAAGGTCAATGACCACTTGGAAAAGCTTCTTGATAAAGCCAACAAAGATAACCATTTATTAAGGCACATGGCGCATCACTATCAAACCAGCAACATGGTATGTAACATCAAGCTCAAACAGTTGGAAAGCAAGCTCAAGGAAACCCTAAAAGACAAAAATGAGAGGGATAACTTAGAGATTCTTGCTCATGCATCCATAAGGGCTTGAAATACACAATTTTGTAGCTCATGAACAATTTTGAATTAATTACATAAGAATTTTTGGTTTTTTGGTTATTTTGGTGCCAAATTCAGAAAATTGGCTAGTCACAGAAGCACAACGCCTTGTTGCTGCACTTTTTCCTCATGCATCCAAATGAAAAATGTTTTGCAGTTTTGGAAAGCTCATGGCATCCTATCAAAACCCATTTCAGCATATTTCTCATAGATGGCCTAAATTTTGAGAAAAAGGAGAAAAAGGGGTCAAAAATCAACATTATGCCTCTCTTTTTGACATGCGCTGCGCTTCTGGAGACAACTTGGGAGAATGAATTTTTCAAGGCCTTCCCATGGGTCATTTTCAAAAGTTCAAGATGTTCATGAAACTAGACTTGAAAATATAGTTGATCGTTCTTTCAGATATTTATTTGGATCTAAGGAAGGAACCTTAAAGTGGGATCGAAGGTGGCGCTGCACTTCTGCAAATTTCTATTTTTGTCATTTAAATTTCGCTATGTAAATTTCCTAGATTTCAATTTGACTTGGTCAAAGTCAAAACTCTTGATGTAATTGAAGTTAGTTCGAGCTTAGATGATGTAATCATGAAATAAATAGACATGATAGGTTGCTTTTCTGGTGTAATAAGCCTCATTAAGGAAGCAAAATCCAAACCAAAGTCTAAAAGAAGTGTTTGTATTTGACCTTCCCACTCTAACCTGTTGGTTGAGAGAATCTTGGAAATAGTTCCACCACCTAGGAATTCGACTCCTAAAGGTGGGGAAGCTATTTAATTGAGTCTATATGTATCATTTCTCATTCAAAGAGAGGGGTTGGACTTTTGTGGAGAAGCTTGTACGTTATGTTCTCTTACAGCTAATATAGGAGCAGTTGGAGCTATATTTCAGGAACTCTAGTTCAGTGAGTCTATGGTGTTGTTTTCTTTTCCTATTAGTTTCTAATAGATAAGTCCTCTCTCTTTACATGATTTATCTTCTTCCTATGAATTTCCTTGCAGTTATATAGACAAAAATCTTGAATTTAAGCTTTTTTTATGTGGAAATCATACTTGTGTTTCTTTTCTTCTAAAGCTAATATATTCATGCTTTCACATGCTCATTAGGTTCTCTTAAAATCACAAATCTATACTACATTGACAAACACTCTAAGTGCACCATAACATAGTAATACCTAGCTCCTCTTTATACTTGTTACTGCATACTTGAAGCCTAAACCTAATTACCTGCTCTAAACCCTAGTCCAGCAAACTTAAAACCCTAAACTCACAAATACTCAAAACAAACTTTCATATCTAGCCTAAAACCTTGTTCTTTATAGTTATTCATTAACAAATCCTTTGAGAGATCCCTCTATGGTTCATTAAGGCTAGCTACTCAGCGAAAAGTGGTTCGAGGTTACCTCTTTCAATCTCCTCCTCAACCTAGGAAATTGTAGAGGATAAGAGAATGCAGGGGAAGAACATGGATTGTTCAAATGAGGGATCATATTTAAATAGAGGGAAACATAACCCATAGCTACTCATATAGCAGTATTGTATATCCAATTTATGATACTAATTATGGTAAACATATTTGAGTTTCTGCATCTAAAATCTCTCACAAAATTGATTGAAACAAATGTTATAGGTAGCAATGAAAGGAGATGTGCTCCTTATATAATAGAATATTGCATTAGATGTAAGGCCATGGGAGCCTGTGAATTCAGAGACAACTACCTGTGAATGAGGAAATAATATTGTAATATGCAGTAATACACTGAGGACAGTGTAAATTTAAGGAGGGGAGTATGTAACACACCTCCCATGTGTGTAAAACCTTGAAAACCTAAGCTGAGAAAAGATAGGTCTAATGTGTAACAATAAAAGTAAATACTTTATGAAATAAATAAAATAAGTAATCACTTGGAAAGGCGAGACACCAAGAGATGAGATTCTTGCCAAATCCCACAGGTGAATGGAAAGGGATAATTCTTTCATGATAAAGCTTCTAGATTAAATTCTAGATAAGTTGGATGGATTGGAAATAAATATCCATTGAGAAAAACCTAAAAGTTTTGCAGGAGAGAAAGGCAAGCTTTAATGAGGAAAAGCCTCACAAGAGAGAAAGGCGAGATTTTCTGAGAAAAGCCCAGGAAAACGGATACAAAATATACATAAAAGAGGGATGTTGCTAATGGAAACAATATCATGAAAGAGGGTATTAAATACCCATTGCAGAGATCAACAAGAGGCAACTCATCCATGGCAAGAACCTCGACTCAGGGGTGAAATGGAAGAATCAGTTCTAGGTTGGGTGGCAGTGCTTGGTTTTCCAAGTGACATTTTTTCAGATAATCTGGTTTGCATGGGATGTTTGTATGCTGACTCTTACCCTCTATATTTTCAATTCTAAAGCATATAACATAAAATTCTTAGGTTATTCTTAGATATAAATCGATTGATTAATGTGCATGTGACCGCTATGCATGAGTAGAATTGTCTATGTTAGCTATGGCCATGAGATACTTATATATGAGCACATGTGACATCCATTATGTATGAATTCAATTTTAGTTAAGAAACATAATATGTGGATCTTATGCAACATTGGTGTTATCCAGTCTTTTGTTTAAGATAGTGAATAATCGTGCTTGAGTCAGCTATGTAAATTGGATAACTGTGGTTAAGTCTCAACTATATAAACTATGGTGCAGGTTATTTATGTTATGCATTATGCATCCAATGCTACTCTTTTAACTAATTAGGAATAATCCCTAAGATACACGTGCTAATATTACATGCTATTGTGGCAGTAAGATTATGATTGCATTATGGGAAATACAAGCTTTAATATATTTATGATTACATCTATGTTGATATTGAAGCAACAAAGGAAGTAATTCTTTATGCGTAATCTTGACCTGTTGAATACCCATGGTTGATTGTTCCTTCAAGTTATGCTACATGCATAAGGGTTGAATTGGAAGCTTCTTTTTACGCTCTAATTATTCAACCTTAGAGTCCACATCATGAATCCAATAAATCTTAAGAGGAGTTGTAGTATTGTGCCTAGGGAGTATGAGTCATTACTTTGATGTGGTTCAATTGTTAAAAATATAAGTATAGTGGCATCAATAATATTTGTTCATATAATGACGGAATAATTATACTTGTATAATGACGGTTGAATCTTAAATTTAACCATAACAGATTTAAGGAATGGGAGCCTAGTATGAAATTCTCAAATTACGCTTAGGGGGTATGTTATAAATGGGATATTATCCCACGTTGTCACAGAAAACATAATGACCCTTCCTTATATTGACCATTGACCATAAAATCCCCTGACATGTTGTGCAATGAAACTATAGTATTGTCTTGTCATTGGCTTGGAACTATATGTGTTGGGCTTGGTCTTAAGGACTTTGATGGCATATGTAGCCTGATTTGGACTTGGACATTGAGCCCCGATCCCAATAATTTTTAATTACCATAACAGGCCCAAGAGCACAAATGGGCTTATGAAAACCAAATTTTTAAATAACTATATTTTCCTAACAAAATTAATAAGAATTTTCATATACCTGAGGTTCTAACCAGAAAACCAACTGAAAAATTTCAAAAACATTTGTGACATTTTCTTTGACAAGAATATGTTACAACAGAACCACTGAGAAATAAGAAAGTGGAGAGGTTGTTATTGTTAAGCTACTCTTGTTTGAGGAATAAGTATTCGAAGATCATTTGGAAAATGGTGAATAAGGAGAACAAGAGATAGGGAAGAAGAAGAGGTAAGTGTGAAAGTCACAACATGGGCCTAGTATCACCATGAGGTGTGGACACATACTAGACTAGTCAATGAATCAGACCCTTGTATCACACAACCCATCATTAGGCCCTTTAAATTCAATATCTATTCTCTAACCCTCTTTGATTATCCAACCCCTCATATGCGATGGGGACACTCAATGTCACTCAACTCTTACACCAATTTTCATGGTGCATAGAGGGGTTTCACCCAAAGCCCTTTGTTGGGTTTTTATAAGATGGTAATGGTGTCCAAGCAACTAGAAAGAGATTTGGGAGATTCCATCTCCCATGGTAATATATGAACAACATGAGTGGGAAATTATGGATTGATCATATGGTTCCCATAGACTTTTGTAACAATAATTGACCCAGGATTTCTTGGTTCCATATAGCAAAGCATGTTCCTAACATGTGCAGTTCAATGTTCTATTTCGAGCCGTTATGTGAAGGGGGCTCTAAAACCCCCAATGTCAAATGATGGATAAGTAGGTAGCTTATATCTGTCATGGTGAATGATGGCAGAAAATATGTAAGAGAAGGAGATCTGAAGCGAAATTGAGCTTAGCAAATGAGAACATAAGGGCTAGTATAATATTGGTAGGGTTTAATGTATTGGTTGGTCATGCAAAATTTGTGGCCATAGAAAATGAAACTTTTATAGAGAAAGTAGTGGAGGAGGGTCTCATGCCTATCCTTGAGACTAAGTTAGATGTCATGGTTGTTCATTTTTTTATGAATCCATGGACTATGTATGGATGATTTTAGACCTTCAAATTCACATGAGAAATAAATAATAAACAGATTTATTCTTGGAAGGTAATGCATTTAATTGGAGAATGTGGGGCATCCTGGTTCTAAGTGGAGGTAAGAGCATCAAGTGTGCCAAGTTAAGAGGATGGAATCATAATTTCTAGCATAGAAACAATAAAAATAAAAATAAATTAAAAAATTATTATTATGGAGTAAGAAAAATTCATGTAAATGGGCATACTGTTATAAGAATTGGTAAAGCATATGTACCCATAGGAAATTATCGATGAAGATTAGAGTTAGACCTAGGTGAAAAGGTGCATGTCAAATTAATGGATACCCTAGATATAAACTTTTAGGGAGGGTAGGGCTTAGAGGGGAGTGATGGTGCCTCACATGGCCAGTTTGGCCATATTTGGTTAGGGGAAACCCCAAGTCAAGTTTTAAGTGGATATTCTTAGGTAAAACTTTGTGAAAGGGTCAAAGTTGCTTGATAAACTGTGGTTGTTTTCGTCCCATGGTTTTTTTCCCATGGATTACATGTAATGAAGCCTTTACAAATCTTGGGAAGATTTCATTGTAATGGAGCAATGGAAGTGAGGCATGAAGGCTCATTTTGGTAGCCTGGATGGGTTTTTTCCAAGGGACTAATGTAATTTTGTTAGTTGGATTTTCCTGGTATTGGGAATTTCCAAGGTAAAATTTGTGTGCATTATGTTTATGTTTTGTGAAATGTTGTTGATTGGTTTAATGTTCCTATTAAAATATATATTTCTCTCATAAATTTAATACTTTTAACATAAATAAATAACCCTAGAGGTCTAAAATGTTAACCTTGGAAGATGAACTCATGAAATGATTGTATGCCTCAAGGTGAATAATTGGTGCATCAACTTCCTAGGGGAAGAACCTTTGCATACATTCTCAATTGGGCAGACAATAAGATAGAGAACCATTGACATGAATATAGAGAACCATTGTAGCAAAGGAATAGGTCGGTGGCTACTTATATCCACTTGGATAAATCCTCCCCCTTAGTAAGCAATGGTGTCAATTACATCAAGTTTTCTCATCAAATGGGGAAACTTCTACTAAATTTGGCCCCTAGTAAACCACTTGGATTTTTGAAGAAGTTTCTTCGCTTTGACAACCTAGTAAAGTTGTATGTTCTTCTAGTTGGTATCCTCTGTTTTTGTGTCCATGCTCTAATATATTATATTATATTATATTATATGAAATGCATTGATGATTGATTTTTTTGGGGCCTAATTTCTCAACTATCTTTGAGTTGTGATATAGAAGCAGAAAATATGGACGAAGTAGCTCCACATTAAATATTGGGTGAAATCCAAGGAAAGGGGGAATACTCAATTCAAAATAATTCCCACCAATCACCTTTGTTACTATATAAGACCCATTTTGAAGTGCTTTGAGATTCCTAAGAGGGCATGTGAGACACTCTTTTTATAAATGTGACCACCACCTTCTCACCAACCATAAACTTATGTGGAATCAAATGCTAGTCACGTCACTACTTGGCATTAGCATACTACAAGATATCATGAACCTCTTATTGGAGGTCCTAGATATATTTAACAAATTTGGATGCTCTATCTTCCTTGGACTGAGCATGGGATGACTTTATCAGTGAGGATGCAATGGGTAGATCTACATCAATTAGGGCCAATGGTTGGAACTCAAAGCACACATGAAAAGGACTATAGCTAATAGAGTTGTAGAGGGATCTACTATAGATATGTTGAACATATGGAAGGATTTTATGTCATGTATGTTGATGCTTGGATGTCTACATGTGAAATATATGATCAATCATCCTGTTGAAAACTTATGTTTGTTCATGTATTTTGGGATGAAAGGAAGTTGATTTGGTGAACTTGATCACCATTAGATACCATAGATTGGATTAGAAGGTACAAAGGAACACTCTTTCTTTATCTAGAATAATGGTTATGGTGTCCCAAATTGAACCCAAACATGCTCAAAGAAGACTTTAGTAGTGGATGTGGTTATCATAATCTTCTTGCATGGTGTCAAAATCGCCATCATATAGAAATGATCAAAAACCTTAGACACATAATTGTTTCCATGCTTGGTGGAAGTAAAATCTAGCATGTAAGCCATGGAGATTAACTTTCACAGCTTTTTTGGGGTAGAGAGGAGTATATTGACCCTACTTCCTAAGGGATAGTTTAGAAATTACATAGGAAGTGCATGATTTGAGATGTGGAAGTCTAGAAATATATCTTGATCAATAAACATTTGCAGTGTAGTAGGAAAGTCAAAATCATTAATATAAAATTATGACCATGCATAGGTCTTGTGCCTACAAGTGTTAAGAACAATAGTTAGGACCACAACAGAAGTTTGAATAAGGAAGTATTCAACTTGGTAGTTGTTTCCATTCTTTTAATTAATGTTCAAATAGAATTACTGCAAGTACACGGCTGACCATTTTTTATGGTATTCATTTTATAAATTTCCTTGGTTCTACATGAATTGCAGTGTCATGTGACCAATTTGGATTATCATGTCCTTTGCTACAATATAATGCTTCCACTATTATCATTCCTACATGATGGAGTACATCTCCTTGTCATAGTTTAGATTTCTCTGGATAGTATTAGAGAGCATTTCACTATAATAGGCAACTAAATGTCCTTGTCGAGTGAGGATTGCATCAAAACCATACTCAAAGACATTTGTTTCCATCTTAATTGATTATTTCATGTATTGTAGAGTGAGAATTGGTGGGGCTTAGAAGCAATGTTTCATATCCTCAAACGTTTTTTGTTGTGTCACAGAATAGTCAATCATTACTTTAGATCCAACCTTGCTCACTTGATTTAAGGACCAAGCGATATGAGAGAATCCCAACACCAACCTTCGACATAAGTTATCAAACACTAAGAATTTCTAGAGATCTATTAGATTAATTGAGGCTATATAATCTTGAATAACTTTTATCTTGTTTGGGTCCACATACACCGAATGTCCCCCCAATATGTATTCCAGATATCAATTCTATGCATGCAAAATGAGCATTTATCTAGATTGTCATATAACTTGTGTCATCATAGGGTGATAAGAACTTGGTAAATGTGTTTTAATTTTTTTGCATAGGTTTTCCTAAAGATGAGGATGTCATCTAAATATATAAATTGTTTTCTGAATTATCTTAGGATACCTTACATAATCCCCATTAATGTTGATAGAGAATTAGCCAAGCTATTGTTTTGTGAATTATCTTAGGATATCTTACATCATCCTAATTAATGCTGCTAGAGAATTAGCCAAGCTAAAGGGCCTCGCCAACCACTTAAAAAGGCCTTCTTTAGATTTGAACGTCATCTTCCATACATCATTTTGTAAAATTGCACCTTGGTGATAGCCAAAATTTATATCATTCTTACTAAATAACTTCAAAATGGTCTCATAATATAGCTTTGAATATAATAAAAAGTCCTCCATAATCATAGTTAATGAAAGAAAAATTTAAATAACAATAATTATTTGAGATGGATCCTCCAAACCGTAAAGTCGGTATTCACCGAATGAATGAAAAAATCCATAATACCTTTTGAATGTGGAATGATCACCTTTTGAGATGGAGCTAATCCTCCACATAGTAGATCATTATCCTTATGACCAACAAATAATATCACAACTTGATATTTAATAGGACCCTTGCTAAAGCATTAGAAGGGACTAAAACCCACTTGTGTACCTTTTCCCACTAAAAGGCTGAAACAAAACCAACTTCCAACCCCTTTTGTAGGTTAAAACATGCCGAGGGCATTCTTATAGAGTATGAGTAGATGCATGATCTTATATTCATCTAAATAGAATAGTTTCATAGCCCAATACTTGAGTCAATTTTTTCTTCCCAAAATTGGAGGGAGATGATTTTTATTAGCCCATCACTAAGGATCAATAGTATTATAGTACATGGAACCCACTTCCTATTTATGATTTTATATTGTCTCTCTCGGATTCAACTAGTAGGCCATCAATCATCGTCAATGCTTTAGAAATTCAAAGATGTGAAGTCCAACTCACAAAACACATCAATAAAAAACGAAACTCTCTCTCACCTTCGAAGGATGATAATGCTATAACTTGAACCATACCAATATTTCCATGACAACAATGTCTCTCCATTAAAACAAATTCATGATCCTCAACCATTTTGAGGTTGAAAGAGAAAAAAATTGTCTTCAAAGGAGAAATTTTATCCTTCCTAGAAATAAAAATATCCCATACTTGGTTAAGCTAGACCCACATATTTGAGTAGGATAGATTTCAACCATAGAAAATAACCATGTGCAACTTAATATCACATCATTTTGACACTCTTGAAAATCCATTGGTGAAGCAAAACAATCTCTTTCTCACCAACCTTAATTTGAATGTAAGGTTTCTTTATAGTTTTATCCCTTGAAGAAGTGCATACTCCACTAATATCCCCTCTAATCCATTGGACACCCCTATTGAAACCTTCACCATTATCATACCATTATTAGAAACCCTAAGCATCTTGCCTTAAAATACTCTCAATTTATGATATATAAATAAAAACTAGATGTATGGACAATTGCCATCAAACAAAAATCACAACTCAAAATGAGATATGGTATAGAGATAATAAAACTAATATAAATATGAGATTGACCCCATAAACCCAATATTAATGCATACAACATGTAAAACCTAAACTAAATTTTCATCGCCTTAATAACAAAAACACTTAATTACTATTTTACTGTTTTCTCTTGCATTTGTAATTATTCTAGTCTTTTTTGTGGATCCCTTCACTTTGTTCATGTCTTTCATAAATGAAAATATTGTTGACATTTAGAATATTATTTGTAAGCTTTCATGTTCTAGTTGTTTATATCAATATTCTTGAGATTTATATTTTTGATACATTCATGTTTTGATATCAATGTATTTATGGCTTAAAATTTATTTATTATTTATAATGTAGTGATATAAATGTGTTATTATTAATGTGATGATGATTTATCATGTTTTAATGCTTTATGGTTTACAATGTGGTTCTTATATTGGTTGTGGTTTATGTTTTTTATTATTGTTTTCTATTATAGCATTATTTATGTTTATAATATTGATGCCATGGATTTAGGGCTTAGGGGTTTTAAAATATTTAATATGACATATATTCTCTCATTTTCAAAACCAATCATCATGAGCATTGTCGAACATTGTGTTATAACGAAGATTGTCTTGAGATGAAAACCATAATCAACCATCGTGAATCATGGTCAACCATGGTCCAACGTCACATTGTAACAAATATTGTCTCAATATGAAAATCAACGATGGTTAAGGATGGTCATTGATATTTATTTTTCAATTTATAATATTTATCGTGGGGTTTAAACAACTTGGATTTATAATATTAATCCATTGGGGTTAAAATATCAATCCTTTCTGTTTTTAATATTGATCCCTTGCATTTTTTGATCCCTTAGGTTTATAATATTTTTCTCTTGGGTTTATAAGATTAAACCCTTCGGTTTATTTGTTCTTTGATTTTATAATACTAATAATTCCTATGGTTTATCATTTTATCCCTTGGGTTTGTTAATCCCTTGACTTTAAAATATTAATTTCTAGGGGTTATTAATCATTTAGGATTTCAATATTAGTTTGTTGGGTTTATTTATTCCTTGGGTTTATTGATTTCTTGGGTTTATTAATCATTTGTTTTTATAATATTAATCCCTTGGATTTACAAAATTAAAAATGAATTGGGTTTATTCATCCATTTTATTTATAATATTAATTATCCCTTGGATTTATAATAATAATAATCCCTTCGGTTTATTAAACAACAATATTAAGGGTTTAATCCATTAGTTTTATAACGTTTATCCCTTTAGTTTATTTACTCTTTGGGTTTATAACACTAACAATGTCTAAGGTTTATTGATCGCTTGGGTTTATCATATCAATAATCATGCGACTTTATCAATCTTTTGTTTTTAGAATATTAATTCCTACGCTTTATGAATCTCTTGTGTTTATAATATCGATCCCTTGTGCTTCTTCATCCATTAGGTTTTTAACATTTATTCCCTTGGTTCACTAATTCATTGGGTTTATAATATTAAACGATTGGGTTTATAGAATTAATAATCCCTTTGGTTTATTAATCCCTTGAGTTTAAAATATTAATTCTTAGCATTTATTAATCTCTTTGGTTCTTATATTGGTTTGTTGGGTTTATTAATTCCTCGGGTTTATTAATCCTTTGTGTTTATAATATTATTTTGTTGGGTTTACTATTTTCCTTCGGTTTACTATTTCCTTAGGTTTATAATATTAAATGATTAGGTTTACTTGTTCTTTAAGTTTGCAATATTAATAATTCCTTAGGTTTATCATTTATTCCTTCTGTTTTATTAATCCCCAATATTAAGGTTTAAATAATAGTCCTAAGTTTTAATATTAATCCCTTACGTTTATAATGTTTATCCCTTCAATTTATTAATCTGTTGCTTTCATAATATTAATAATCCCTAGGGTTTACTGATCCCTTTGGTTTATAATATTCATAGTCGCATGGGTTGATCAATCCTTTGGGTTTAAAATATTAATTCCTATGTTTTATTAATCCCTTCTGTTTTTAATATTGATCCCTTGCAATTTTTTATCCCTTGGGTTTCTAATATTTTTCCCTTGGGTTTATTAATTCCTTAGGTTTATAATATCAAATTCTTGGGTTTCTTCATTCTTCAAGTTTTTCATATTAATAATTCCTTTGGTTTATCATTTAATCCATTGGTTTTATTAATCCCGTGAGCTTAAAATATTAATTCCCGAGGTTTATTAATTGTTTGGGTTATTAATATTAGCTGGTTTGGTTTATTGATTCCTTGGGTATATTTATCCCTTGATTTTATTAATCAATTTTTTTATAATATTAATTCCTAGGGTTTGTAATATTAATAATCCCTTGGTTTTATAAAACCCCATTATTAAGGTTTAAATATTTGTCCAACTATTTATGATCATGTCAATATCACAATAGATTAATCAAATATGGAAGTCAACCATGGTCAACCATGTTTATTAAATGGTTTATAATAGTCATGTTATGGTTTATATGCATTTGGTTTATAATTTTTATCCCTTATGTTTATTATTCCGTTGGGTTTATAATATCAATCCTTTCGGTTTATTGATCTAAGGGTTCATATTCCTAGGGTTTAATATTATTCAACAATGGTCAACAATAAACAACCATGTTCAACCGTGATCAACCATTGACCAACATCAGCCGCTTGGGTTTATTATTCCCTGATCAACAATGGTTTACTATGATGTCAACCATGGTCCATCATGGAATTGTGATAAGGATTGTCTCAATACGAAAAACAATGATGATCAATCATGTTTATTTTAGTGTTTATAATATTTGTGTTAAGGTTTATATACATTGCGTTTATAATATTAGTCCCTTGGGTTTAATATTATTCCCTTGGGTTCATAATCCCTTGGGGATTTAGTGTTAATCCCTTGGGTTTATTATTCCTTTGGGTTTATTCTTCCCTTAGGTTTAAAATATCAATCGTGGTAAATCATTCTCAATCATATCCAACCATGGTAAACCATGGTTGAATGTCGCATTGTGACAAGGATTGTCTCTCCATGAAAATAAACCATGTTTATTTTAGTGTTTGTAATATGTATATTAGGGGTTGTCAATGTTGTGTTTATAATATTAGTATCTTGGGTTTAATATTATTCCCTTGGGTTTATTATTAGGTTGGGTTTATAATATCAATCATGGTCAACTTTATTAATCTCTTGTGTTTTTAATATCGATCCCTTGTGCTTCTTGTTCCCTTAGGATTTTAATATGTATCCCTTGGGTTCACTAATTCGTTGGGTTTTTAATATTAAATGGTTTGGCTTATTAGTTCCTTTGGTTTATAGTATTAATAATCCCTTTGGTTTATTAATCCCTTGAGTTTAAAATATTAATTCTTAGGGTTTATTAATTCAACCATGTTTATTTTAGTATTTTTAATATTTATCTTAGGATTTGTATACCTTGGGTTTATATTATTAGTCCCTTTTGTTTAATATTATTCCCTTAGGTTCATAATCCCTTGGGGTTTTAGTATTAATCCCTTGGGTTTATTGTTCCTTTGTGTTTATAATATCAATCGCTTGGGTTTATTATTCCCGAGTCAAACATGGTTTATTATGATGTCGACCATGGTCCAACATGGAATTGTGATAAGGATTGTCTCAATATGAAAATCAATGATGGTCGATCATGTTTATTTTAGTGTTTATAATATTTATCTTAAGGTTTATATACGTTGGTTTTATAATGTTAGTCCCTTAGGTTTAATATTATTCCCTTGATTTCATAATCCCTTGGGTTTATTATTCCTTTGGGTTTCTCATATTAATCCCTTAGCTTTATTATTCCCTTAGGTTTATAATATCAATCATGGTCCACCATTGTTAATCATAGCCGACACTAGTCAACCATGGTTGAATGTCGCATTGTGACAAGGATTGTCTCACCATGAAAATAAACCATGTTTATTTTAGTGTTTGTAATATTTATATTTCGATTTACCAATGTTATGTTTATAATATTAGTCCCATGGGTTTAATATTATTCCCTTGGGGTTTTAATATTAATACCTTGGGTTCATTATTCCTTTGGGTTTATAATATCAATCCCTTGGGTTTATTATTCCCTTAGTTTTATAATATCAATCATGGTCAACCATTATCAACCATGGTCAACCATGGTTGAATGTCGCATTGTGACAAGAATTGTCTCACCATGAAAATAAACCATATTTATTTTAGTGTTTGTAGTATTTATATTTGGGTTTACCGATGTTGGGTTTATAATATTTGGCCCCGGGTTTAATATTATTCCCCTGGGTTCATAATCACGTGGGATTTTAGTATTAATCCCTTATGTTTATTGTTCCTTTCGGTTTATAATATCAATCCCTTGGGTTTATTATTCTCTTAGGTTTATAATATCAATGATGGTCAACCATTGTCAATTATAGCCAACCATGGTCAACCATGATTGAATGTCACATTTTGACAAGTATTGTCTCACCATGAAAATAAACCTTGTTTATTTTAGTGTTTGTAATATTTATATCTGGGTTTACCAATGTTGGGTTTTTAATATTAGTCCCTTGGGTTTAATAATATTACCTTGGGTTCATAATCGCTTCGGTTTATGTTTCCCATGGGTTCATAATATCAATCCTTTGGGTTTATTATTAACGTGGGTTTATAATGGCAATCATGGTCAACCATAACCAACCATGGCCAACTTTGGTCAATCATGGTTCGATCTCACATTATGAAAAAAATTATTTCCACTTAGGGTTTATATACCTTGGGTTTATAATATTAGTCCCTTGGCTTTAATATTATTCCCTAGGTTCATAATCGATTGGGGATTTAGCATTAATCCCTTGGGTTTATTGTTCCTTTCGTTTATAATATTAATAATCCCTTTGTTTTATTAATCCCTTGAGTTTAAATTATTAATTCTTAGGGTTTATTAATTAAAAAATGTTTATTTTAGTATTTTTAATATTTATCTTAGGGCTTTTATATCTTGGGTTTATAATATTAGTCCCTTTTGTTTAATATTATTCCCTTAGGTTCATAATCCCTTTGGGTTTTAGTATTAATCCTTGGGTTTATTGTTCTTTGGGTTTATAATATCAATTACTTGGGTTTATTATTCCCGAGTCAACTATAGTTTATTATGATGTCAACCATGGTCCAGCATGGAATTGTGACAAGGAATGTCTCAATATGAAAATCAACGATGGTCAATCATGTTTATTTTAGTGTTTATAATATTTATCTTATGGTTTATATATGTTGGGTTTATAATATTAGTCCCTTGGGTTTAACATTATTCCCTTGGGTTCATAACCCCATGGGATTTTAGTATTAATATGTTGGGTTTATTATTCCTTTTGGTTTCTGATGTCAATCCCTTGAGTTTATTATTCCCTTAGGTTTATAATATCGATCATGGTCAATCATTGTCAATCATAGCCAACCATGGTTGAATGTCACATTGTGACAAGGATTGTCTCACAATGAAAATAAACCATGTTTATTTTAGTGTTTGTAATATTTATATTTGGGTTTTCAAAGGTTGGGTTTATAATATTAGTCCCTTGGGTATAATATTATTCCCTTGGGTTCATAATCCCTTGGGGTTTTAGTATTAATCCCTTGGGTTGATTATTCCTTTGGGTTTATAAGATCAATTCTTTGCGTTTATTATTCCCTTAGGTTTATAATATCAATCATGGTCAACCATTTTCAATCAAAGCCAACCATGTTTGAATGTCACATTGTGAGAAGGATTGTCTCACCATGAAAATAAACCAAGTTTATTTTAGTGTTTGTAGTGTTTATATTTGGGTTTAACAATGTTGGGTTTATAATATTAGTCCCATGGGTTGGATTTATTATTCCTTTGGGTTTCTGATATCAATCCTTTGGGTTTATTATTCCCTTAGGTTTCTAATATCGATCATGGTCAACCATTGTCAATCAAGCCAACCATGATCAACCATGGTTGAATGTCACATTGTGATAAGGATTGTCTCACCATGAAAAACCATGTTTATTTCAGCGTTTGTAATATTTATATTCGGCTTTAGGAATGTTGGGTTTATAATATTAGTCCCTTGGGTTTAAGATTATTCCCTTGGGTTTATTATTCCCTTAGGTTTATAATATCAATCATGGTCAACCATTTTCAATCATAGCCAACCATGGTCAACCATGTTTGAATGTCACATTGTGACAAGGATTGTCTCACCATGAAAATAAAACATGTTTATTTTAGTGTTTGTAGTATTTATATTTGGGTTTACCAATGTTGGGTTTATAATATTAGTCCCATGGATTTAATAGTATTCCCTTGGGTTCATAATCCCTTGGAGTTTTAGTATTAATCCCTTAGTTTTATTATTACTTTTGGTTTATAATATCAATCTCCTGGGTTTATTATTCCCTTAGGTTTATAATATAAATGATGGTCAACCATGGTTGAATGTCACATTTTGACGAAGATTGTCTCACCATGAAAATAAGCCATGTTTATTTTAGCATTTGTAATATTTATATTTGGGTTTACCTATGTTGGGTTTATAATATTAGTCCCATGGATTGAATATTATTACCTTGGGTTCATAATCCCTTGCGTTTATGTTTCCCTTGGGTTCATAATATCAATCCCTTGGGTGTATTATTAACTTTGTTTATAATATTAATCATGGTCAAGCATAACCACCCATGGTCAACTGTGGATAATCATGGTCTGATCTCACATTATGAAACAAATTGTTTCCATTTAGGGTTTATATACCTTGTTTTTTTAATATTAGCCCATTGAGTTTAATATTATTCCCTTAGGTTCTCCCGATCGGGATGAGAGAGGGTGTCAGAGGTGACAGGCTTTGAAGTGACATGGTTTGTACCAGGATGATAATTACCGCCGTCTCCCACATGCTTAATGTAGTGGGTGCGGTGTCCTTAGCCATGAATGCATGCTCAATGGGCAGGCAAGGTGGCAGAGGGAGGAATAAGGCAGGGTAGCAGAGATGGGAATGGCATTCGACGTGCCAGGCAGGAGAAGTTTGCGGTGGAGAAGGAAGGCGTCTCAGAGTGGAAGAGAAGCGAAGGAACCTTGGCTGCACACTAGCAATGGCTCTCTGGTATGTAATTCGGTCTTGTTCCTCTATCATTTCTATGATCCAGTTGGGTTCCTACATCAATTACATGTGCTGGTGGGGGTTTCGATGGGGGGAAGGGAGGGGCAAGAGGCCACCCCAATGGGGCTTAGCACTGTTTGGGAGAAACAAGGGGGAGGAAAGGGAGGGCCATGGCTCGGCTCTATGTTTTGTTTTTATTTCATTTAAGCTATAGTGTCGATAGTGGCACTGGTAATGTTGGGTCGAGCAGAGATACAGGGCCCTACTTAGTGGCTCAAACCAGGGGTATAGGGGATAACAGGTGTGCCATGTCTAGGGGGTTGAGTGGTGAAAGGAGAGGTAGGAAAGAGTCACAGGCAGGGGGATGAGATATTAGGTATGTTAGTAATTCACTGAGAAAACCCTGGCACTTACATACGCATGGTAGAAAGGGTGCAGCTAGGGACCCTTGGCAGTATAAGGGACATAAGGGCAAGCAAAACCATGGTGGGCAGATGCTGGCTAAGGGAGCTGCATGCGGGTATGATAGCAATCGAAGAGCTAGGCTCTGGACGGGCCTGAAGGCTTGGCTCCAGCTATAGTGGGATGATAGGCAATTGCACCATGGCAAGGGGGAGGGGCACTTTGAGGAGCTTGGGGAACCATGCTTGAAACCCAATTCCCCAAGCCACTTGTGGGAATTGCGATACCTTAACCCGTAGAAGGAGAAGCAAGGTAGAGAGGCATGGTATGAGCAGTTGAGTCGAGATGATGCGAATATACTGATGGCACTGGCATTGTTTGACTATCCACAGGGCACCAAGGAACAAGGTATGGCTCTAGAAAAGAGAGAGCGTGGTCATGGCAGTAGGGGCCTAGACCACTGGGCAACCAAGAGATCGGGCATGATGGAAGGCTGCAGGGGCCGTAAGGCAACTGATCACCTCATTGTAGAGGTAGCTGCGACATACCGGGATGAAACGGATGAAGGAGTTCGTAAGATGATTTACGACTAGGAAGCTGAGATAAAATAGGAAAGGGAACCAGGCGAGGAGATAGAAGACTGGAGGACGATGGTTCTTAATCCAGGGAATACACAAGGTAGAATTACGCAATTCAAACACACCTTGTACTTGTACTTCTTGATGAAAAGTATGCTTGGAAAAGAGATGGAACAAATCTCTGTGGGGATGGCAGTCACAATGCAGGGCTTGCCTAGTTATAAAAAAGACATAGAGAAATTCCTATTTTAGTTGCACAAACAAGACATCAGGATGGATCATATTGATTGTCACATCCCTTGCATCCTGGAGCTGTATGGAATGCCAGGGGCAACCACTGGCGATCCTACTCCTGTAGCATCTGTCTCTGATGAGTAGAATGTCTAGAAAGACTAGTTTCATTATGCTTAGTTTTTCTTTATGCGGGTAGCTTTTAAATTTTCTGTTGCATATGTCAGTTGGTATAGTTATATAGTATTTGGACATGAGACTGAGACCTACCCAGATTTGCTAGAAATACTGAAGTAATTTTGTTTTTGGATGGCGTATAATGATGACCGGTGGCCAACAGACTTGGTTTCCCCTCGGGGCAAGTTGAGGCTACCTGGTAAATCTTTGTGGTGTAAACTTTCCTAATATATAATAGAAAATGGATGGACCTACCAAGCTCTACAAATAAAAAAATATATTCCCTTAGGTTCATAATCCCTTGGGGTTTTAGTATTAATCCCTTAGGTTTATTGTTTCTATGGGTTTATTATTCTGCAGTCAACCATGGTCGAACATGGAATTGTGATAAGAATTGTCTCAATATGAAAATCAATGATGATCAATCATGTTTGTTTTAGTATTTATAATATTTATATTAGTGTTTTTATACATTGTGTTTATAATATTAGTCCCCTGGGTTTAATATTATTCCCTTGGGTTCATAATCCCTTGGGGTTTTAATATTAATCCCTTAGATTTATTATTCATTTGGGTTTATAATATGAATCCCTTGGGTTTATTATTCCCTTAGGTTTATAATATCAATCATGGTCAACCATTGACAATCATAGCCAACCATGGTTAGCCATGGTTGAATGTCACATTGTGACAAGGATTGTCTCACCATGAAAATAAACCATGTTTATTTTAGTGTTTCTAATATTTATATTACGGTTTACCAATGTTGGGTTTATAATATTAGTCCCTTGGGTTTAATATTATTTCCTTGGGTTCATAATACCTTGGGGTTTTAGTATTAATCCTTTGGGTTTATTATTAACTTGGGTTTATAATATCAATCTTCGTCATCTTTATTAATCTCTTGTGTTTGTAATATCAATCCCTTGTTGATCTTGATCCCTTAGGTTTTTAATATTTATCCCTTGGGTTCACTAATTCCTTGGGTTTATAATATTAACCGGTTGGGTTTATTAGTTCTTTGGGTTTATAATATTAATAATCCCTTTAGTTTATTATTCCTTTTATCTTAAAATATTAATCCTTAGGCTTTATTAATTCAACCACGTTTCTTTTAGTATTTTTAATATTTATCTTAGGGTTTGTATACCTTGGGTTTATAATATTACTCCCTTTTGTTTAATATTATTCTCTGGGTTCATAATCCCTTGGGATTTTAGTATTAATAATAATTATAATATAATATATCAATTATATTATTATTATAATAATAATATTATATTATTATTACCCAAGGGATTAATAATATAATATATCAATATTACTATTATAGTGATATTATTATATTATTATTACCCAAGGGATTAATACTAAAATCCCAAGGGATTATGAACCTCAGGGAATAATATTAAACAAAAAAGACTAATATTATAAACCCAAGGTATACAAACCATAAGATAAATATTAAAAATACTAAAATAAACATGGTTGAATTAGTAAAGCCTAAAAATTATAATAAATAATAATTATTATTTTGAGAAGAATCTTCGGCGAAAATCACATAGAGAAAATTGATATGGATCACAGAAGCCTAAATTCAATAATAATAATAATAATTATTATTATTATTATTAATTAATATTACTAATATTATTATGAGTTTATATTATTATAATAATATTAATATAATAATCATAAATATAATAATAAAACACATATAATAATTCCCCTATCACAATTCTAATTATTATTGGATCATAATTGTTTAAGGAATTTAGACTTCTGTGATCCATAACATTGTTAAGATAGTCTTCGGCAAAATCACATAATCAATCTTTTGTCGACGCGTTTCGAACCAACCAGTGTGGTTCATCGTCAGGACAAGTTGAAGGACTGATCTGGCTAAGCCTGATTAAATAGAGTGTGCAGAGATCCCAACGGTTATATTGCAACGACTAATTTTGACTTAGTCAAACTAATAATTTTATTATTAACCGAAACCTACTATTATTAGTTAATTGAATATAATAAATATAATGTTTAAATATGATGGTCATTATATTTATTAAAAATCTATATTTATTATTATTCTTAAATTAATTAATTCCAAATAAATAGTATTAAAATACTATTAATATTTAGAATTTAGTTACAATGGTAATTGCTTATTTAAAAATTGTTTATACCTAAGGATCCAATGGTAAAGATATAATAGTTATAAATTATGGTAAATTCATAATGGTAAACTACCCATAATGGTCATTAATAAATTATATTAATATTCCCAAATTATTTAACTTCTAAATAAATGGTAATAAATTACTATTGTTTTTAGAATCAAGTTATAATAGGTAAAAGTTTAAACCAAAAAATCATTTTAATTTAAAATTTTTTAATTGTAAAGGCCCATTCGAAATTAAATTAATAAGTACTAACCACTAATCTATATTTTCTTAATAATTTATAGTTCTAATAATATTAAAAAACAATAAATAGTATTTTAGTTAAATTAATATTCCTAGAATGTAGTTTACCTAAGGTAAATGCCATAATTAACATACATGTTTATTAATAATAGTATATTTATTGGTATATCATATATTTAACCTTAAGGGTCATTAGGTAAAATTGGATTACCTCTTATCAATAATTATATTCAATAATTTATCAATAATAATTTACTAAAATTCTTATTAGAATTAATTATGTTATTAGTTATTAATCTTATCACTTATAAGGTTTAGAAAAGGAAGGCCTTTATTAATTCAATATAAGGAAATCAGCTAAAAGTAAAAATCAATGAAACAATCTAATCTAATTTAAAACACCCCCTGGAATAAGGTTAATACTAACAAACTAAAACCTCAAGCACTCCAGATTAATAAGGCAACCCGCCAAAACCAGAACTTGAGGAGAGGGAAGACAGAAACCCTAAGAAGGAACAAAGAGGGAAGGGTGGAGGCTAGGAAGACAACGCTGGGACCCAGCAACTGCTAATCTTCCAGCCATCATCCCTATTAAGATTGTTCGGCCTTTTCTCAATCTCCAGGGCCTCTCTAAATTTACGATGGTGAAACTGCGCAACTTTGGCAATGACTTGAGCATCTTCTATACAAACATGATGCATAGTCTTCCCTGCATGCTCAGCTAGGGCTGAGGACTTGGTCCTACCATGTCTTAAGTCAGCCGAATGCTCACTGATCCGTTGATTGATAGAGCGACCAGTCTCACCAATATAAGGGGTCCCACAGGAACAGGGAATGACATAGACGCCTTTCATGTCCTTAGGGTCAATAGGGTCTTTCACAGACCTAAGGGAGCTACGGATAGTACGGAGGGGTCTAAACGTTGCGGGCACATCGTATCTCCTCAGAACCCTCGCAATCCTATCTGTAGTCCCTTGGATGTAAGGAAGGTTCACACCCAAGACATGGTCTTTGGGAACCTTTCGGATTGAAGGCTCCTTCTTGGCCTTGAGGAAGGCTTTTTGACCAAGGCGCCTATTATAACCATTCTTCTCAAAGACATCAAGGAGATGAGCCTTCTCCGCTTCCAGGCTCTCCTCATCCGAAATTCTAACAGCACGTGTGGCAAGCGTGCTAAGGACTCCTAACTTCTGAGCAGGGAAATGATGCGACGACGCATGCAAGTATTGCTCAGTATGCGTCTTCTTTCTAAACACCTGATGAGAAAAGGAACCATCCACCTTCTTAGAGATGAGAACATCTAAGAACGGAAGACAACCATTATCTTCTTTTTCCATCGTGAATTTAATGGCAGTGGACTGGTTATTGAGGTGACAGAAGAAACGCTCCAGCTCGACCGGACCATGAGACCAGACAACACCAGTGTCATCACCAAATCTTTTCCAAAGCTTCGGTAAGAGATGAGAGGAGGCCAAAGCCTTAGACTCAAAATCCTCCATGAAGAGATTAGCGACGACAGGGGACAAGGGGGAGCCCATGGCAACTCCGCAAGTCTGCTCATAGAATTCTCCCTCGAAGCTGAAAAAGGTGGAGGTAAGGCAAAGCTCAACTAACTTAGCCGTATCAGGGTCAGTTAGCTTATTAATTACCATCATGGCCTCATTGATAGGAATACAAGTGTAAAGAGAGACCACGTCGAAACTTACCAAAATGTCCCCGGGTTCAAGATTAATTTTCTTAAGATCCTCAATAAAAGAAGCTGAGTCTTTGACAAAGGACTCAGTCTGCCCTACCAAGGGTCTCAATTTAGCAGCGAGGAACTTGGCCAGGAGGTAAGTCGGACCACCAATGGTATTGACAATGGGTCTCAGGGGGACCCCATCCTTATGGATTTTGGGAAGACCATAAATCCTAGGGGTGATGGGGTTACCCTCAATAAGTTTCATGGCAAGAGGAATCGTGGAATTGCACGACTTGATCGCATGAGCGACCGCTCTCGAAACCTTTTTGAGGGGATTTTTCGAAAGCTTCTTATAACTCCCACTATTACAGAGATGGTCAAGCATCTTAGTTCTGTAATCTTTCCTATCCATGATAACGGCAGCCCCACCTTTATCTGCTTTTAAGACCACAACATCCCGATTTTCGTTCAAGGTCCTCAGAGCCTCAAACTCAGCCTTGCTAATATTGCTACGGGGGGGCTTAGCCCTCCTCAGGGCAACGGCGCAATCCTGCCTGATCGTGTCTTTAATCTTATCAGGAAGGTTCTTAATGCCATATTCCACATCACAAATGATGTCTTCAACCGGGATTTTTCTGGGAGCTAAGGCAAAGTTAAGACCCTTCCTTAAGAGACTAAAAACCGCGGGCGGAAAGGAAAAACTCGACAGATTTATTACCTTATTGTCCTGAGGGAAAGAATCCGACTTACCCGACGACGGACCCTTACTACTAACTCTATGATCAAGGCAATCAATCCCATCTAACCCTTTATCATACCAACCACTATTATTATTGTATGCTTTAACACCATTCGGAATCTTGACTTTTTTATTTTTATTATCCCATATATATATTGCATTATTATTATCGTAATTGCCCAAGTTATTAATACCATAATGCTTATTAATGATACTTAAATTATTGCTAACACCCAAACCATTACTATTATAACTTGATTCTAAAAACAATAGTAATTTATTACCATTTATTTAGAAGTTAAATAATTTGGGAATATTAATATAATTTATTAATGACCATTATGGGTAGTTTACCATTATTAATTTACCATAATTTATAACTATTATATCTTTACCATTGGATCCTTAGGTATAAACAATTTTTAAATAAGAAATTACCATTGTAACTAAATTCTAAATATTAATAGTATTTTAATACTATTTATTTGGAATTAATTAATTTAAGAATAATAATAAATATAGATTTTTAATAAATATAATGACCATCATATTTAAACATTATATTTATTATATTCAATTAACTAATAATAGTAGGTTTCGGTTAATAATAAAATTATTAGTTTGACTAAGTCAAAATTAGTCGTTGGAATATAACCGTTGGGATCTCTGCACACTCTATTTAATCAGGCTTAGCCAGATCAGTCCTTCAACTTGTCCTGACGATGAACCACACTGGTTGGTTCGAAACGCGTCGACAAAAGATTGATTATGTGATTTTGCCGAAGACTATCTTAACAATCATAATTGTTATTATGAATTAATATTATAATAATAATAATAATAATTCAATGTAATTGTGATTATTATTATTATTATGATTATTTTATATTATTGTTATAATAATATAGTAATAATCATAATATATTTATTATTATTATTAATATAATAGCTATTATATTATTATTATAATAATAAAATAATAAATATATTATATTATTATAATAATAATACCATTGTTATTATTATTTTTATAATTTTATATTATTATTATAGTAATATAATAATAATTATAATATATTATTTTAATTATAATATAATATAATAATAATAATAATAATAATAATTAATATAATAACTATTATAATAATATAATAATAATTATATTATTATATTATTATAATAATATAACCATAATCTAATATTATTATGAGTTATTATTATTAATAATTAATAATATTAATATTATTGAGCTTATATCATTATTATAATCTTAATATAATAATTATATAATAATATATAAATAATATAGTTGTTATTATTTATATAGTTATTAATAATCATAAATAGTTGGTGTTTAAAAACATACACATAATAGTTATTAATGTGGTTGATATAAACTTATGGCGTATATCAATTACATTGGTAAATGTTGTTGTGCTAGTCCATACAAAATATAAAAATTAAACTAAATTTTCATCACTTTAATAACAAAAACAGTTAATTAAATAAAATTTAAACGCTCAATTTTATGTAAAGATTCCGAAAACCTTTATATCAGTTGTTGAGATTACAAACTAAATAAAATTTTATAAGCAAATAAAACCCTAAACAAAAAATTGATTTAACTCACTTAAAAATCCCTTGTCAAAATACTTAAAAATTCCTTATCATCAAAATAATTAAAATCAAATTGGAATTAGAAAAGAATCTCCATGAATCACAAAAGCATTCCATTAATATCTTTGATGTAGACGGTTGCGCTCAAGACCATGTTATTGATGCGATACAACACTACTGCTTACCAGCCTTCGATACCGATTCAACCAGGAGGATCATGAATCGTATTATTTGAAACAATAAATCCTAAATATAAATTTAAGACTGGTTAAAAGTTAAAAGTATTCAAGGGTGACCTTCATTATCTGGTGAGGCAAGACGAGAAGCGATGGTGGAATGATACAGTGTCACAAAACATAGAGTGTCCCGAAGGTTCACCCTCAGTAGTTTTGCCTTCTCTGGAGTAAAGCATATCCTGACAAACATGGAACGCTTGGGTGGAACTTCTTCCCTTTCTTTTTCATCATCATCTGAACTCGTATACATGGCTTTGCCTTCTCTTTTAGATTCGTCTATTGCAGTGTCTACTCATCACTCCGGATCGGCCTGAGACCAACCATAGAGTCGCGGCTCTACAGTGGTCAATATGTGCAGGAAAAATAGCATTCTCCTTGTCTGAGTTTACTGATCCAATATTATTTTTATTGGAATTATAGCTGCATTCCGATAGAGAAATGTTGAGAAAAGAGCGACGTCCAACTTGGTGGAAAATAAAATTAGGGCCGCGGGAAAAAGTCTTTTTCTCAAAGAAGGGCCTTGTCTTCCAAGCTTCACCTGAAATAACAACCATTAAGCCAACCAGGCGAGATAGCAGAAAAACAAGATAAAAATTAAGGTATTAAGCGCAAATCAAGCGTGCGAATCTATCTATGTTTTACAAGGTCCTATACCAGAGAAAACTACAGAGAAATTAAATTACCCAATGCAGATGATACATTGCATTGAATGTATTAAAACATGTGTAAGGCGATAGATATATCTATATCTATATATATGATGAAACATGATTTTTATAGATATATCTATAAAATCTTACAACACGTTTATAATTCTAGCCCCAGGAATTTTCACGACCTCTTTGAACGGTCGAAAATTATATAAAGAAATTTACTTTTTCTTTACTCGCAAACGAAAATTTTTCTACTAATATCTTTCACTAGAATTTACATAAACATGATAACTTTCATACACACCGGCAAAAGAGTTGTCAATATAGTGCCAATGTTCCATTTGTCTATATATAGAGAGAAGAATCACATGTATATGCGCGTGCCCCACATATGCCTGTAAGTGTCAAACGCATGATCTATCGCTGCAAAATATACTTTTCCATGAGATACGATAGATATCAAAGAGTCCTGAGAAAATGCAGGGAGGCGTGAATGTAGCTGACGACACGGACAACTCCCTTTACGGCCGTGGTTTCTTGAGAGATACCATGAGTATAAAAGTACCATGAATGATACCATGTAAATTTTTGGTTCAAGGGAGATACCATGTGTATAAAAGTACCATGAATGATACCGTGTAAATTTTTAGTTCGAGAGGGAAGAAAAGAGGATGTGAATGAGCAGAAAAAATTATTGGGAATATTTTCGAAAACTTGGGAAGAAGTTTGAAGTAGCATTGAATGTGGACGAATGGCACAACATTGACAACTCTTTTTCCGGTTTTATGAAAGTTTTCTTGTTTGAAAAAAGTTCTAACGAAAATATTAGCAGGAAAATTTTAGTTTTGAAGTAAAGAATTCTTGGGTCAAGAATCATAAACGTATCGTACGATATTCTAGTTATATCAAGAAGAATCATGTATCATTAGATATTCTAGGTATAATTATATATCAACTATTTTAGTAGGGTAACGTATGCCCAGGGAATTAATTTTTTTTGTAGAGTATGAATAGCGGCATGATCTTATTTTCATTTAAATAGAATCATTTCATAGCCTAATTCTAAGTCTATTTTTACTTTCCAAAATGAAAGGGAGATGATTTTTAATACCCCATCATCGAAGTTTAATAAGATTAGAATATATCGCTCATTTCTTATTTATGATTTTCAACACTCTCTTTTAGATTCAACTAGTTGGTCATCCATAGCCCTCAATGCTTTAGAAATTCAAAGATGTAGAGTTTAACTTACCAAACACATTAATTGTTACAAAGCAACTTTTTCTCACCCGAGAAAAATGACAATGCTCTAACTTGAATCATACCAATATTACCATAACATCAATGTCTCTTTATTAAAACAACTTCATCATCCTCCTGTTGAGATTTTTCTGTTTTAGACGAAATAGGCAAAAATCTCAGTGTGTGACAACAATAGAAAATCTGTTGCTGGATTAGCTCCAGGTTGTTGGGAGAAAATTAATGCATCCTAAATTTGATGTGAGAGGCAGTTAGATTCTCCTTGCTATAAAATAGGTAGTCATATGGGTGTGGTGTGAGAGTTTGATTTATGTAATCTCCTGTTTGATTAATAAGAATTGCCGATGCTTATGTTTGCTGGACGTAGCCCAGATTGGTTGGGTGAACCACGTTAAAACGCTGTGTTTCTTGTGCATGATTTATAGCTGTGTATATGTTTTATTGTTTGATGTGCGTCTGATCTCCAACAATTGTATCAGAGCATGTTGGAGGTGTGGCGCTAAATGCACCTGCGTGGCATGTTGCTGGAGGCTCTGGCTGTGTATGAAAACCGACGTGGTTGTGCTGCGGTGGAGTTAACATACCTGCGGTGGATTTAAAGTACCTGTATATGCCAGCGTTCTTGAAATTATAGTCTTGCTGCATGAAACGGGTTGTAATACGTAGACTTGTAAAGACTGCGGATCAGTGGTCTTTTGTCAACAGTTTTTTAACGTGCATAAGTTCTGGGTTTTGCAGCACGCCAATAGTTTCTCCAGCACATGTATCTAATCATTGGAGCGTATTGGGTGTTGGGTGCACCTGCGTGTGCGTGCAAGCTACCTGCGCGTGGAAGATTAAAGCGTTGATACAGCGTTGTAAAACCAGATCGGTGTGGGGCTGAAAATTGGTGTGAACCTACTCTATTCAATCTTTGTTTTATTTAAATGTTGTGCATGGAGATGAGTTGCTGGGCGCAGAACGAATGATGCGTAGAAAAGCCGAATGACTGTACCGTCCTTCTTTTTCTATGCATACAGCCAGCGCAGTGTTTGTGTGAAAGTCTCCACGTGAATTTGCAGCGGAGCGAGCATGGATCTACTGAATCGTTTTTCAACCTGAATCAAATACAAGTAAGTTCTTTACACGCAGCGTTTGTCAGAACACGGTGCGTTTGTTGTTTCTTTTTTTGTCGTTTGCTGTTTATTGGCACGGGTAATGCAATCACAGTCGCGCCAGCCAATTGAATTAGCGCGAAAACGCATTAGTTAAGTGCGCCAATGCGCTAATGAGCCGATAGGCGCGCATTTGAGTGGAATTCTCGCGCCAATTTGTCATCACTTAGAGCATTGTTTAAAAGGCGCAATTAAGGCGCTGATCAGCAAGCGCCATTTGTTTTTTACATGGAAATCTGAGGTTTAAACAGCAAAGTACAGGGGTTTGTTTCTTCTTAAAGGCGAAGATAATCTGAGGCATAGGCATTTAATTGAGATTCAATTTTGTTTTTTAATTGAAATTGGAGATTCTTTGATTTAGACGAGATGGCGAAAACTCAAAGTGCCCGATTTGAAATCGAGAAATTTAATGGCAAGAATAATTTCGAGATCTGGAAGGTAAAGATGCATGATCTGCTGGTACAGCAGGGTGTGGCAAAGGCGTTGTTGGGCAGGTCCAAACTGCCTTCCCCCGTGACAGATGATGAGTGGAATGAATTGGATGGAAGAGCTTTGAGCGAAATTCGGTTATGTTTGGCTGATGATGTTTTATTTAACATCGTGTTAGAGAAAACTGCAGCTGGTTTGTGGACGAAGTTGGAGAAGCTGTATATGACAAAATCCTTGACAAACCGGATTCTCCTGAAGCGGCAGCTTTACGGTTTGCGGATGAAAGAAGGTACCTCGATTACTGATCACCTGAATGTTTTTAATACGTTACTGGTGCAATTAGACAGTCTAGATGTGAAATTTGATTCAGAGGATAAGGCAATAACTCTATTGTGTTCATTGCTCGAATCCTGGGATCACTTTGTTACTTCCGTAAGCTTTAGTACAACAGACATTCTTGAGTTTGACGATGTTGTTGGAGCCTTGTTGTCTGAGGAGACGAGGAAGAGGTCGAATGCAGACACCTCTACATTAGAGGTAATGATGGCCAGAGGTCGCTCAAGAGAGAGACACTCCAGGGGCAAGCATAGCGACTCTCGTTCAAAGTCTAAAGGAAAGAAGACAAAGGTGAAGTGATGGCATTGTTGCAAGGCCGGACATCTGAAAAAGGATTGCTTGAAGCGAAAGCAGACTGCTAAAGAAGGCTCGTCGACAGAAAAGAAGGAAGCCAACACCACAGATACAGGTTCAGTATCTGGTTCAGGTATGAGTGATGAGGTATTATCTGTTAATATGTCAAATCATGATCAACATTGGTTGCTAGATTCCGGTGCATCAAGCCACATGTGTATACATAGAGACTGGTTTAAGACATATAGATCAGTGAATGATGGAGTCGTGTACATGGGTAATGATGTCACATCTAATATTGTGGGAATATGGAGTATACAGCTGCAAATGTTTGATGGCACAACCAAATTGTTAACTGATGTGAGACATGTACCAGATTTAAGAAAAAATCTAATTTCACTGGGGGCACTTGATACAAATGGATGTAAAACTGTCATTCAAGGTGGAGTAATGAAAATTTACAAAGGTATTTTACTAGTAATGAAAGCTAAGAAAGTAGGAAATCTATTTCAGTTAGAAGGAAGAATAGGGTCAGTTCATGTGTCTATGGTGTCTGAACAGGATAGTAGTTCCATTCGCCTATGGCATCAAAGGTTGGGCCATATGAGCGAAAGAGGTTTAAAGATTTTGGCTGATCGCAAGTTACTTCCTAATCGAAGATCTGGAAAGTTAGATTTCTGTAAACATTGTCTGTTTGGCAAACAAAGTAAACAAAAGTTTAAAACAAGCAAACATACTAGTAAAGGAATACTTGATTATATTCATTCAGATGTTTGGGGTCCAGCACCTACAACCTCGTATGGTGGCTCGTCGTATTTTGTGTCGTTTATTGATGACTTTTCTTGGAAAGTATGGGTCTACATGTTGAAAAGGAAGTTTGATTTTTTTACAGTTTTCAAGTAGTTTAGAGCATTGGTAGAAAATAGCACTGGTAGAACTATAAAATGTTTAAGAACTGACAATGGTGGTGAGTTTACTTCCAAAGAGTTTGACAGCTATTGCAAGGATGCAGGGATCGAGAGACATAAGACCACGGTTTATACTCCTTAGCAAAATGGAGTTGCTAAACACATGAACAGGACTCTTCTAGAGAGAGCAAGGTGTATGCTGAGTAACGCCGGGTTGCAAAAGGAGTTGTGGACGGAAGCGGTGGCAACAGCTTGTTATGTGATAAACCGATCTCCATCGACGGCGATAGACTGCAAGATTCCGCAAGAGGTATGGAAAGGACACCCTTGTGACTATTCTAAACTCAGAGTGTTTGGTTGCGATGCATATGCTCTAGTGCCTAAACATCAGCGAACTAAATTAGATCCGAAATCGAAAAGGTATGTATTTGTTGGGTATGGTGATGGAACAAAGGGATATAGATTGTGGGATCCTACTACCCGCAAAATCATCATCAACAGAGATGTAAAGTTTAATGAATCCTCTCTTGTACAGTTAGATGTAGATAGTAGATTGAAACAGGATGATGTATCTGATTTTCAGCACATTCAATTTGACAGCATTTCTAATGATAGTCATGATGACCATAGTTCAGATTCTAGTCATGAACAGGTTTCAGAATCAGATTATGAACAGGGTTCAGATGGAGGTCATGAACAGGTCTCAGATGGCGATCAGGAAGAAGTTCCTACAGATGATAGACAGCCAATTGTGGAAGCACCAGAAACATTCTTAAGGAGGTCTACAAGGATCAAACGCCCTCCGAGAAGGTATGATGATTATGTTACTTCAGTTGCTTTGACCGCTAATGATGATGAACCTTTGTGTTATCAGGAAGCTGTAGAAGGTTCAAAGAGTGACAAATGGAAAGCAGCCATGAAGGAAGAAATGATGGCCTTAGGTAAGAATGGCACATGGGATCTGGTTGAACTTCCCAATGGCAGGAAAACTGTGGGATGCAAGTGGGTGTTCAAGGTGAAACGGGGTGTGAATGATACGGAAGACAAGTACAAAGCGAGACTGGTTGCAAAAGGGTTTTCTCAGAAAGCTGGCATAGACTTTCATGAGATATTTTCACCAGTGGTTAAAATTGTTTCAATTAGAATTGTGTTAGCATTAGTGGCTTGCTTGATTTAGAGTTGCAGCAATTAGATGTTAAGACTGCATTTTTACATGGTGATTTAGATGAGGAAATTTATATGGAACAACCGGAAGGGTTTGTTCAACATCGCAATGAGAATTTTGTCTGCAGGCTCAAGAAGTCATTATATGGCCTGAAGCATTCGCCTCGACAGTGGTATAAGAAGTTTGATTCTTTCATGTTGAGTCAGAAATATGTAAGAAGTGAATATGATCATTGTGTTTATTTTAAGCAGTTAAATAATGGCATGTTCATTATCTTAGTGTTGTATGTTGATGATACGCTTTTAGAAAGAAAAAGCATTGAAGAAATCAACAGGTTGAAGACTCAGATGGCAAGGACGTTTGATATGAAAGATCTAGGAGCAGCAAGACAGATTTTGGGCATGGAGATTTTCAGAGACAGGAGTAATGGTAAGTTGTGGCTATCACAACAGAAGTATGTTGAGAAAATACTTTTGAGGTTTGGTATGAATAATGTGAAGCCTGTGTCAGTCCCTTTAGCTTTCCATTTCAAGCTTTCTTCCAGTTTATGTCCTAATACAGATGAAGAAAAGGATTATATGTCTCGAATTCCATATGCCAATGTAGTAGGATGTTTGATGTATGCGATGGTGTGTACGCGACCAGATATTTCACATGCAGTTGGGGTTGTCAGCAGGTACATGGAAAATTCGGGTAAAGAGCACTGGTCAGTAGTGAAATTGGTGCTTCGGTATATGAGAGGCACAAGTAGTTATTGTATTACTTACAATAAGAGTAGTGACACTGTTTGCGGATATGTTGATTCTGATTTTGCAGGTGATTTGGATATGAGAAGGTAAACTTCAGGATATGTCTTTACTCTTGCAGGTGGAGCTATTAGCTGGATGTCAAAGCTACAAAACATTGTTGCTTTATCCACTACTGAAGCAGAAGACATTGCTGCTTCACATGCTTGCAAAGAGGCGGTTTGGTTGAAAGGTTTGCTTGGTGAGTTTGGTAGGTTACAGGACAACATCAGGTTACTTTGTGATAGTCAAAGTGCAATACATTTGGCTAAGAATCCGGCCTATCATAGTAAATCAAAGCATATTCCAATTAAGTACCATTTTGTAAGACAGGTTATCACTGAAAGGGGAGTCTCTCTTGAAAAGGTGCATACAAAGGAAAATTGTGCAGACATGTTCACGCAACCAGTTTTGTTAGAGAAGCTACGTAGGTGTTTGGCTTCTCTTGGCTTGCAGAAAAGATAAAAATGATAAACAAACAGGGCATCAGGCTAATTGTTGTCAAGGTGGAGATTGTTGAGATTTTTCTGTTTTAGACGAAATAGGGAAAAATCCCAGTGTGTGACAACAATAGAAAATCTGTTGCTGGATTAGCTCCAGGTTGTTGGGAGAAAATTAATGCATCATAAATTTGATGTGAGAGGCAGTTAGATTCTCCTTGCTATAAAATAGGTAGTCATACGGATAGCTGGGTGTGGTGTGAGAGTTTGATTTATGTAATCTCCTGTTTGATTAATAAGAATTGCCGATGCCTATGTTTGGTGGACGTAGCCCAGATTGGTTGGGTGAACCACGTTAAAACGTTGTGTTTCTTGTGCATGATTTATAGTTGTGTATATGTTTTATTGTTTGTTGTGCGTCTGATCTCCAACACCTCCATTATTTTGAAGATGAAAAAAAAAAACTCTCTTTAAAGAGAAATTTTATTCTTCCTAAAAAGCAAACTATCCAATACTTCACTAATCTAGATCCACATATTTAAGTAATAAGGTTTTCACCCATAAAAATAACCATGTAAAACTCGATATGACATATTTTCCACATTCTTAAAAATCCACCTGTAAAAAAAACAATCTCTTTCAGACCAACCTTAATTTGAATGTAAAGTTTATTTATAATGGTTATCCCTTGAAAAAATCCATATGCCATGAATATCCCCTCTAATCCACTAGCCACCCCTCTTGAAACCTTCACTATTATCATACCATTATAAGAAACCCCAATCATCTTGCTTTTAAAATGCTCTCAACTTATAATATATAAATCAAAACTAAACCATCAACATCAAACAAAAACGACAACTCAAAGTAAGATACGGTATAGAGATAATAAAACTATATAAATATAAATTTGGCCCTATAAACACAATATTAATCCATACAACATTTAAAACTTAAACACAATATTAATCCATAGCATGCAAAACTTAAACAAATTTTTCGTCACCTATAACAAAAACACTTAATTAGATGAGGCTAAACCAGTCAACTTTATGTAAGGATTTGGGAAGTCTTTATCTCAGTTGTTGGGTTTACAAACTAAATAAAATTTTATAAGCAAATAAAACCCAAAATTAAAAATGGATTTAACTGAGTTAAAAATTCCTTATCTTCAAAATAATTAAAATCAAAGTGGATTTAGAAAAGAATTTCCATGAATCACATAAATCCTAGAAGCCTTATGTAGATGAAGTACAAAAGTATTCCATTAATATCTTTGACGTAGACGGTTGCACTCGCATGTTGTTGATGCGATACAACACTACATCTTACCAGCGTTCGATTCCGATTAAACAAGGAGGACATTAATCGTATTATTTGCAATAATAGATCGTAGATGTAAATGTAAGACTTGTTAAAAGTTAACACCCCTATATTTCTCGAAGTATGCATGGGTGAGATTCATTATGTGGTGAGGCAAGACGAGAAGCGATGGCGGAATGATACATAGTGTCACGAAACGTAGAAGTGTCTCGAAAGTTCTTTCTCAGTAGTTTTGCCTTCTCTGGAGTCAAGCGTCCCCTGACAAACTTGGAACTCTTAGGTGGAACTTCTTCCCTTTCTTTTTCATCATCATCTGAACTCCTATGCATGGCTTTGCCTTTTGTTCTGGACTCGTCTATTTCACCGTCTAGCCATCGCTCCTGATCAGCCTGACACCAACCATAGAGAGGAAGCCACCATGTCATGGCTCTACTCTGGTCAATATGTGCAGACAAAATAGTGTCCTCTCTCCTACTCCTCTTGAGAGTTTCCTCAGCATTCTCATTGTCTGAGTGAACTGATCCATTATTATTATTGGAATAGCCGCATTCCAATACAGAAATATTGAAAAAAGATCGACCTCCAACTTCGTGGGAAAGAAAATTAGGGCCGCGGCAAAAAGTCGTTTAATCAAAGAAGGGCTCTCCAAAGGTCCACCTGAAATAGCAGCCATTAAGCGAAGCAGGCCAGTTGCAGAATAACAAGATAAAAATTAAGCTATTCAGTGCAGATGAAGCATGGCACTTAAAGTCTCAATGTATAAAAAGCGTATGTGAGGTGTGTTGGAATATTAATTTCAACTGGGGTGCATGCCGGAATCCGACATCACACACAGTGACGGCAAACAGCGTTTCTTCCCGGAAAACCATCATGAGCTTATCGCACCGCTTTTCACCGAGCGGCGGTATTCCTTGGAGGAGCTCCGATCACACTCACCTGTTGACGCGTGTCCACAGCAGTCCTTGCCAAAACCGCTTTTCCCCGGAGCTTAACGTTCAGCAGATAGAGCCACGCGATATTGAAGACAGTTGTCCCATCAATGATGGCCAGATCGACGGTTATGGTAGCAGTTTGAAAGTCCGTGCGATATTTGCTGACAACTGTGCGCTTGACGTGGAGTAAAATCCACTGTTAATGAAAAAAATATATATTGCCATGCTGAAGTACAATGTTCCAAAAATAAATTAACGTGAATTAAAATTCTTGGTTTGACTACCAGATTGTCAGTAAAGTAGTTTAATGGAATTTACTACATTTGTAGAATGTTGGTAAAAGTAGGTAAGTCTTTAATTTTATTATTGACGGAGAGTATAGAACAAAAAAAAAGGGTAATATGAATTTTGTTTTGTTGTTGTTCATTATATATGTAATGCATTAGACACAGCAGAGAGCAAAGGGGTTTTGTTGACATGTGAAAAACGCAGCAGCGCACATGTAAGGGGAAGCACACAACAGTGCGATTGTAATGTTTTAGTTAGTTGTCCATTGTGAGAAAGAAAAGGTGCAGCAGCGCATATGCAAGAGTTTTTTTTGTTAACGCACAACAGTGCAGAGTTTGTAAGGAACGTAGTGTGAAAGTGCAGCAGCGCGAGAGCAATCCCTTTTGAGAGATTGAAATGTAATGTGAAGATATGCAGCATCGTAGAAGTATGAATAGAGCGCTAATGAAAGAGGGAAAATATGCAGCACGAGCATAGGGAGCACGCAGCAGCGTGAAGAAATCTTTTTGGTTGTTCGTTGAACATGTAATGTGTTAATCCCTCTGCAACATAGCACAGCAGTGCACGAAAATAATTTTCTTTTGTTGGGCATATGAAATGAAAAATATGCACAGCAGCGCGTATGTGTGAAATTAAAAGAAAATGGTTTTGACACACACAGCAGTGTAATATGCAGAGGATGAATGTAATGTTTTTTTGTTAAGAGAACGAATATGTAATAGTATATGTAGCAGCGTAAATGTATGAAAAAAATTACACAGCAGTGAAATGTAATTTTCTCTTTGTAATGCACAGCAGTGCAGAGAAGTTTTTAGTTGTGTGTTGTTGAAATGTAAGAGAGGCGCAGCAGCGCGGTAGCAAAAAGGAGAAGCACAGCAGTGCGAATATAAGCAGTGTGAATGTAAGAAAATTTAAACACAGCAGTGTAAATCCTTGCAGTGAGAAGACAGAGTAAATTTTTGTGTGGAACTGAAGCGTTCCTTAGAGAATCCCTCTGAGAGAGGAAGACCCATTTTGTAACAGCAATTGTTTCTTTTTATGAATACAAGTTTTTATGTGTGTGGGTAAAACTCTGTGTTCTGGAAACATTTTTTTTGTTCCGCTGCGTTAAGATCCTGTGTAAAAACAGAGTATTACTCTCTGTTCATATTTTTGTTTTGGAATTTAGCAGAAAATTCCCAACAGTGGTATCAGAGCTTGTCCAGGTTCTTTGAAAGTGTCAAAGAAGCTGAAGGAAGGGTTTCTTGCTGCAGCAGCTTCTCTAGCAGAGTGAAGACTCAGTCAAGAAAGAATCCAAGGTATTTCTCAAGCTAAGTTTTTGTGTTACTGTTGAAGACAGTCAGTTATTTTTAAATACACAGTCAAGTATTTTGAAGCATAGTTTAGAGTGCAAGAATGACTGCCTCCAGCACCAACACTAGCATGGGTATCTTTAATACTCAGCTCCCACTATTTAATGGAAAAAACTATGACTATTGGGCAATAATCATGAAAGCTTTGTTAGCTTCCCAAGACTTATGGGAATTTGTTGAGGATGGTTTTGAAGAACTAGCAGATAAAAATGAGTTTAATAATTTAACTTAGGCAGAGAAAGAACTGTTGAAGAGCTATAAGGAGAAGGATTGCAAAGCCCTCTACTATTTTTATCGAGCAGTGGATGAGAGTGTGTTTGAGAGGATAGCAGCAGCCGATAGATCCAAAGAAACATGGCAAACTCTCAAGATAGCCTATCAAGACATGGAGAAAGTGAAGACAGCAGAACCACAGTTCATTGAGGAGGAAGCTTGGGATGGAAGCTTAGAGAAAATAGTGAATGTTAAAAACTATTTGTCTCATGATGAAGATGATAAGAAGATGGCTGAAATACATCCCCAGATAGCAGCACCAACACAAGAGGCAACAAATGAAGGTATGAACTCTTTGTTTGCTTTATCTTATCATGACCCTGTTCATTTCGAAGAAGAAATTAAGGATAGGAAATGGATAGAACCCATGAATGGGAGAAAGGAATTGAAGTTCCTTGAAGATCTGTTTAAAGAGTATGGAGTTCAATACGTAACTCTTGCCAAGATGGCCGAGATGGGCTTCACTACCAACACCCTTGTCAATATGACAGAGGAAGAGATTGAAGATTTGATGAAGACCCTGGTAGAACTCTATCATATGGATCTTCTTATAGGGGAGAGATATGGAATTAAATCTACCATAAGAGCAAAGAAGGAGAAGGTTGCAGGTATTTTGACCAAACCATTGGGGCAGAAAAGTTTTGAGTTTTTGATGAAATGTTCGGGTATGACTGATAACCTAGTAGTTGAAATTAAAGGGGAGTGTTGGAATATTAATTTCAACTGCGGTGCATGCTGAAATCCGGCATCACACACAGCGACTGCAAACAGCGTTTCTCCCCGGAAAACCATCATGAACTTATCGCACCACTTTTCACCGAGCGGCAGTATTCCTCGGAGGAGCTCCGATCACACTCACTTGTTGACGCGTGTCCATAGCAGTCCTTGCCAAAACCGTTGTTCCTCGGAGCTTAACGTTCAGCAGATAGAGCCATGCAATATTGAAGATAGTTTTCCGATCAATGATGGCCAAATCGACGGTTATGGTAGCAGTTTGAAAGTCCGTGCAATATTGGCTGACCACCGTGCGCTTGACGTGGAGTAAAATCCACGGTTAATGAAAAAATATATATATTGCCATGCTGAAGTACCATCATTCCAAAAATAAATTTGTTAGGGTCCCACCCTAACCCCCTTATTTATGTCATGGGATCACGTCATAGTCAAGAGTCAATAAAGCCCATATTAATAATTGTAAGTGGTTAACCCGCAATTAATGACGGGACCACAGTTAGTTGCAAATGGGCGGAAGTATTAGTTAGATGGTAAATGGGCAGTAGTATTAGATAGATAGTATTAATAAAATCCACGATATTGGCTCGTGGTATTGCATGTATGAGTCATATATAAAGTATAGAGACTCCCTGCGAGGAGTATGGTGTCGTGTTTTGTAATCGAGCTCTACTCTATTGGAGGTTGCCCCCTCGAAGAGGCCTGTGAACATTTCTCTCTGGATAATAAAATCATTGCTTTTCTGTGCTCTGGGTATATTTTCTTCGCATATTTTGTGTTCTCGGTATCTTTTTCTTCGCATATTCTCTGTTTGGGTATCGCTTTGCAGGTTAAGAGCATAACAAGTGGTATCAGAGCACTTTCCAGGGCTCGGTGGGATCTCCAAATTTAGCAAATTTTTTTTTAGGCTAGAGACGTGTTCCGGCGTCTTTAAACCATGGGATCTGTCGTTAAGCGCATAAACCTGCGGATTTGGTGAGGCATGCACGCAGGAAATACAAGAGGTGGTCACGTCTGTTGGACTCCCTTGTAACCCCTGTGGGTACCCCTTCAAGTAGTAGCGCATTAGACAAAACCGCGCATGGACTGTCTTCCACGTACCCTCTGGGTATATAGGAAGCCCCCTAGCTCCCTTGAAACCTCGCCATAGATAAACCTTCGGCCGTCTTGTTGCTACAGTACACCGAGAACAGCACTCGGAGAGATTACTCGCCCGTACGATAGGGTAGTCGGGTTGTACGGCTAAGGGTACGATCGATCCTCCTTAGTTAGAGCCCTGAAACATTGGGCCGAGTACTACTGTCAGACCCTCATCTATTCCAGATCAGCAGCAGCAATTGTTCCACCATTCAGATCTCTCAGATCCACCAGATCGGATATTCCAGATCAGCAGCAGCAGTTGTTCCACCATTCAGATCTCTCAGATCCACCAGATCGGATATTCCAGATCAGCAGCCACAGTTGTTCCACCATTCAGATATCTCAGATCCACCAGATCAGAATAGTTGCGACGGGTTCCTGTACCTGAATATGATTTTCGCAGGACTTTTGGCGGCATTGACAGTTTGAGGATTTGGCGACTGCAGTATTGATCAGGAAGGAGTAAAAATCCGTTAGGAGTTTTCAAAAAAAAAAAAAAAAGTCTGAGATCTTCCAGGGCGCTTATTGGTGACCTAGCCCATCAGAATCAGGACGACGAGCTGAGCAAGGTGGTACCACTCAATTCTTAGTAAAAAAAAAATTTCGGCGATCCCAAATTTCGTCAGACGGGTGTATGGTAGAAACTCGCGCTCAAGCAATGGCCACTGAAAGGATAGAAAAAATAGAAGAAGAAGTGCACTCTCTCCACTCTACGATGGCAAGGATCGAAAATCATCTTAAAGGATTAGAATGCCTAATACAGGACAAGGGCAAGGAGCCAGCCCACGAGGAGGCGTATAAGGGTCATGAATACCATGAGGGGGAGTCTAGCCACTCTCCTCATGTCTGGCACACCCATCCACCACCCAATCAGAGACCTCCCAAGTTGGATATGCATAAATTTGACGGTTCTCACACGTCCACATGGCTAGCACAAATGGAGCAGTATTTTCAATTGAATCATATCATAGATGAGGGGACTACGCTTATGGTGGGCACCATGTACTTGGATAGTGAACGATGGCAATGGAAGGAATGGTATCAGCGTTGCAATGGAGAATTTAAGAATTGGGGCCAATTTACCAAAGCTCTTCGAAATCGCTTTGAACAGGAAGACTCTTTTTTGGGGCGTCTCACTAAGCTCCGACAGACGGGTACAGTGGATGAATATATTACCACTTTTGAAGCCTTAGCCTTCCGCACTAAGGGCCTCACAGATGAATTCTACATGGAATGCTTTATCAGCGGTCTTAAAGAAGCCATCAAAGCTCAGGTTCTACTCCACCACCCCCCCACATGGAACGAAGCTTGCCAGGTAGCCCGTAAGGTGGAACGAGCATTAGCAGCTCAGTCCAGCCGCCCCAACTTTCCCGCTAAAGGTCGTCCCTCACAGGCTCCCAATATGACCCAAACACTTAAGATTCAAAAGGTGTCACCTGCAGAAATGGCCGAAAGAAGGAAGCAAGGACTATGTTACTACTGTGATGAAAAATATTCCCCGGGTCATAAATGCAAAGAGCACAAGTTTTTTCAAATAGATGCCACTGACTACAGCTCCACCGAGGAAGATCCACCACTTGAGGAACCAGAGGCGACCGAAGAAGCTAACCAACAGGAGATGGTATCTAATGAACCACTGATCTCGCTACATGCATTGGCAGGAATTTCTTCACCTCAAACTCTCAAAATCAGGGGTTTTCTTAAACATCGGCCAGTAATAGTTTTGATTGATAGTGGAAGTACCCATAATTTCATCCACCAAAAGATTGCTGAAGCAGCACATTGTTATGTCCGAGCAGTTTCTAACTTCCAAGTCCAGATTGCAGATGGAGGCACAATGAAATGTGAAGGTCGCTGTGAAAATGTCAAAATTCAAATGGGGGATTATCAATTAAAAACCCACATGTTTGCAATACACATGGGGGGTTGCAACATTGTCCTAGGTGCGGAATGGCTCCGCACTCTTGGGCCAATCACAATGGATTTCCAGGAGTTATATATGAGTTTTAAGCAGAACGACTACACACATACCCTCCGTGGGCTACAAGCGGGAGACCCTTCGATCATAAGCTCGCATCGTATGCAAAAATTGTTAAAAAAAGGGCCATCATGGAGTAGTAGCTCAATTTAATGCCATTCAGGTAGTAGATATCATGTCTTCGCCAATTCATCCTGAGATGCAACATATTTTGAATAAACATCGGACGGTCTTTGACAAACCTCATGAGCTTCCACCCTCGCGAGGGGAACATGATCATAGCATCACATTGGTCCCAGGGGCCCAACCCCCAAATGTGCGGCCATACAGACATCCGTTCACCCAAAAGAATGAAATAGAAAAAATCATCAAGGAATTGTTGGAAGCAGGTGTCATTCGTCCTAGTATTAGTCCTTACTCATCGCCAGTCGTCATGGTCCTCAAGAAAGATGGGGAGTGGCGGATGTGTCCAGACTTCAGGGCCCTCAATAAGTTAACAGTCAAAGATAAATTTCCCATCCCAGTGGTTGACGATTTGCTGGACGAACTCAATGGGGCTCAATTCTTCACTAAATTGGATCTTCGCTCAGGCTACCACCAAATTCGCATGAAGGAAGTTGACATTCCCAAGACAGCTTTCAGAACTCATGAAGGCCATTATGAGTTCTTGGTCATGCCATTTGGCCTCTGTAATGCCCCCTCTACTTTTCAGAGCCTTATGAATCACCTCCTCAGACCATATCTTAGAAAATTTGTCCTGGTCTTCTTCGATGACATCCTCATCTATAGTGGCACCTGGGCGGCACATCTTAAGCATGTAGATATCCTCTTGCAACTGCTCAGCAAGCATAAACTATTTGTCAAAATGTCTAAGTGTGCGTTTGGCATGGAAGAAGTTGAGTATTTAGGCCACATTGTGGGCCGTGAAGGTGTCAAGGTTGATCCTAAAAAGATCCAGGCAATGCAAGAATGGCCTCAACCTAAGACCTTGAAAAGCTTGAGAGGATTTTTGGGTCTCACAGGCTATTATCGTAAATTTGTCCGCAACTATGGCCGCATAGCGAAGCCCCTGACGCAACTTCTCAAGAAAAATTCCTTCTTCTGGAACGAAGAAGCACAACAGGCATTTACCGCTCTCAAAACTGCCATGTGTTCCACTCCAGTCTTAGCACTACCGGACTTCACCAAAACATTTGTCATTGAATCTGATGCTTCGGGAACAGGTATTGGAGCAGTCTTAATGTAGGAAGGGCGACCATTGGCCTTCACCAGCCAACAACTAAGTGGGAAGAACTTGGGCCAATCTACCTATGAGAAGGAAATGATGGCCATCTTACATGCAGTTGAGACCTGGCGACCTTACTTGTTGGGGCGACGTTTCCAAATCCGCACAGATCATCACAGTCTTAAATATTTTTTGGAGCAACGCCTATCTTCCCCCCAACAAAATAAATGGTTAGCCAAAATGCTGGGTTATGATTATGAGATCATTTACAAGAAAGGGAAAGACAACAGGGTAGCAGATGCATTGTCATGCCAATTTGAGGAGGAAAGTACTCTTCTCGCAATATCCCTCCCCATTCCAGACTGGATTGAAGAGGCTCGTGGGGAATGGTTTTCACATCCTGAGCTCTCCCAACTCATTTCTCAATTACAGGCAGATCCTAATTCCAGCAAGGGCTACTCGTGGCAGAATGATATTCTTCGCTACAAGGACAGAGTCGTCATATCACCAACATCCACCCTCAAAAGTCGCATTTTGGCATAATTGCACTCCTCTCCCATTGCAGGACATTCGGGCTTTCAGAAGACATACGCTCGCACCAGAAGATCATTTTTTTGGACCGGCATGAAACAGGACATCCTTACTTTTGTAGCAGAATGTGACGTTTGTCAACGCCACAAGGGGGAAACCGTCAACACACCAGGCACATTACAATTATTGCCCATTCCGGCATCAATTTGGATGGAGGTCTCCATGGATTTCATTACAGGTCTTCCAAAGTCTGGGAACAAATCAGTCATCATGGTGGTTGTGGACCGACTATCGAAGTATGCTCATTTCTGTGCTCTACCCCAACCATTCACACCTACTTTGGTTGCTCAAACTTTCATGGATCAAATATTCAATTTGCATGGCATGCCCACTTCGATTGTGTCCGACCGCGACCCAATCTTCACCAGTAATTTTTGGCAGGAGCTCTTCAGAATACAAGGCACTCAACTCAAACTCAGTACTTCATATCATCCGCAAACAGATGGTCAAACCGAAGCCGTCAACAAGTGCCTAGAAACCTACCTTAGGTGTTTCACTTCAGAAAAACAACACCTTTGGGCACAGTGGTTACCTCTGGCGGAATGGTGGTATAACACCAACTATCATGCCACCACCAAAATGACTCCCTATGAAGCAGTCTATGGACAACTTCCGCCGTCCCCTACTTCTTATCTCACGGGGTGCTCCAAAGTACAAGCAGTGGATCAACTCTTACAACACCGTGCAACCATGGTGGCCCACTTGCGCGAGAATCTTCACCAAGCTCAAAACCGTATGAAGCAACAGGCTGACCAACATCGCTCAGAGCGCCCATTTCAAGAAGGGGATCAGGTCTTTTTGAAGCTGCAACCATATAAGTAAACATCACTCAAAGACAAGGGCTGTCAAAAGCTCTCTCCAAAATTCTACGGACCATATCAAGTACTTCAACGCATTGGAGAAGTGGCTTATAAGCTGGCTTTGCCACCTACAGCAAAAATCCACCCAGTTTTGCATGTATCGTGCCTCAAGAAAGTGATTGGGAACAATTGCCGAGTTCAAACCAGTCTACCTGAATTGGATGAAGAAGGATCAATCTGGCTTCAACTTGAACAGGTTCTAGACACACGAGACAAGCACCTGCGTGGCCGCGTGATTAAGGAGGTCCTAGTCAAATGGAAAGACACCTCGCCGGAAGATGCAACTTGGGAACCAGCCACTATTCTTCAGCAGTTTCCGCAGCTTCAGCCTTGAGGACAAGGCTATTCTTAAGGGGGAGGGCATGTTAGGGTCCCACCCTAACCCCCTTATTTATGTCATGGGATCACGTCATAGTCAAGAGTCAATAAAGCCCATATTAATAATTGTAAGTGGTTAACCCGCAATTAATGACGGGACCACAGTTAGTTGCAAATGCGCGGAAGTATTAGTTAGATGGTAAATGGGCGGTAGTATTAGATAGATAGTATTAATAAAATCCACGATATTGGCTCGTGGTATTGCATGTATGAGTCATATATAAAGTATAGAGACTCCCTGCGAGGAGTATGGTGTCGTGTTTTGTAATCGAGCTCTGCTCTATTGGAGGTTGCCCCCTCGAAGAGGCCTGTGAACATTTCTCTCTGGATAATAAAATCATTGCTTTTCTGTGCTCTGGGTATATTTTCTTCGCATATTTTGTGTTCTCGGTATCTTTTTCTTCGCATATTCTCTGTTTGGGTATCGTTTTGCAGGTTAAGAGCATAACAAAATTAACGTGAAGTAAAATTCTTGGTTTCACTGCCAGATTGTCAGTAAAGTAATTTAATGGAATTTGCTGCATTTGTAGAATGTTGGTAAAAGTAGATAAGTCTTTAATTTTATTATTGACGGAGAGTATGGAAAAAAAAAGGGTAATATGAATTTTGTTTTCTTGTTGTTCATTATATATGTAATGCATTAGACACAGAAGAGAGCAAAGGGGTTTTGTTGACATGTGAAAAACGCAGCAGCGCACATGTAAGGGGAAGCACACAACAGTGCGATTGTAATGTTTTAGTTATGCAAGAGTTTTTTTTGTTAACGCACAACAATGCAAAGTTTGTAAGGAATGCAGTGTGAAAGTGCAGCAGCGCGAGAGCAATCCCTTTTGAGAGATTGAAATGTAATGTGAAGATACGCAGTAGCATAGAAGTATGAATTGTAGCGCAACAGTGCGCCAATGAAAGAGGGAAAATATGCAGCGCGAGCATAGGGAGCACGCAGCAGCGTGAAGAAATGTTTTTGGTTGTTCATTGAACATGTACTGTGTTAATCCCTCTGCAACATAGCACAGCAGTGCACGAAGGTAAATTTTTTTTGTTGGGCATATGAAATGAAAAATACGCACAGCAGCACGTATGTGTGAAATTAAAAGAAAGGGGTTTTTACATACACAGCATGTAATATGCAGAGGATGAATGTAATGTTTTTTTTTGTTAAGAGAACGAATATGTAATGGTATATGCAGCAGTATAAATATATGAAAAAAATTACACAGCAATGAAATGTAATTTTCTCTTTGTAATGCACAGCAGTGCAGAGAAGTTTTTAGTTGTCTGTTGTTGAAATGTAAGAGAGGCGCAGCAACGCGATAGCAAAAAAGAGAAGCACAGCAGTGCGAATATAAACAGTGTGAATGTAAGAAAATTTACACACAGCAGTGTAAATCGTTGAAGTGAGGAGACAAAGTAAATTTTTGTGTGGAACTGAAGCGTTCCTTGGAGAATCCCTTTAAGAGAGGAAGACCCATTTTGTAATAGTAGTTGTTTCTTTTTATGAATACAAGTTTTTATGTGTGTGGGTAAAACTCTGTGTTGTGGAAACATTTTTTCTGTTCCGCTGTGTTAAGATCCTGTGTAAAAACAGAGTGTTACTCTTTGTTCATATTTTTGTTTTGGAATTTAGCAAAAAATTCCCAACAAGGCGCTTGTGTGTGTATATATATATATATATGAATGATGGTACATGATTCTATGATTCTCAATCAGGAATTTTCACTTCTTTGAACGATCCAAAATTATATAGACAAATTTCTCCTTTCTTTAGTCCGAAAGTAAGATTTTCCTAATAATATCTTTCATTAAAATTTTCCTAAACATGATAGCTTTTATAAGAAATGGAGAAAGAATTGTCAATGTTGTGTCATTGGTTCGCATTCAATGCCACTACAAAATTCTTACCAAGATTTAGAAAAACTTCTCTATAATTTTTCTGATCATTCACCTACTCTTTTCTTCACCACTGAACAAGATATTTACGTGGTATCATTCATGGAAATTTTATAAACATGGTATCTCTCATCTAACCACAATCGTAAAGGGAGTTGTCCGTGTCGGTGTCGTCAGCTACATTCACCCTTGCATGCATTTTCCCACCACTTTCTGAATATCTATATCACATCTCACGGAAAAGTATATTTTGCAACCACAGATCATGCAATTGGCACTTGCAGGCATCTTTCTATTGTAAGAAAATATTCGCATCGCAGGTATTTGATCAACACCTGGACAACCATCGTACTCAGCACTGTAGATGTTTTGAAAAGGTGAGTGAAAATGAAATTCAAGACTTCCCTCCCGACTGAAATGGATAATTTTGGTTCACATACATTGGCGAAAACGAAATTCAAAGACCTTCCAACTCAAATGGACTGTTCATGAAATATGGCTCGTTGTTTGGAATTAGGCCCTCAGATACGTATTAGAATGAAAGTGGGCTCCTTGATTGTAATGATAAGAATATTCGATAACTAAAATGCAATGTCCACATTGGATGAATGAACTATCACTCGAATAATGGTAAACAAATAGCGAAGAAACCAGAGAACGGAATGGATAATCACAACATTGCATCAATATTCGAATGATTTAACAAGAGTCACGGATCATGACACTCAGTAGATATAGCATTTCATTAAAAAATCTAGCTTTGGGATGTAAGGTTTAGGCTAAATGTGTTTCTATAAATATATAAAGGAATAAAGAATATTTGTATTTACTCAGTTTTGTAAGATTAATGAGATATAAGAATTAAAAATTAAATAGGGTTGTTTGTATCAACTTATGTGGATTATTAAGGTTTAGATTTAATAAATATTAATAATAAGTAACTTAAAATGTTAATATTAATGTTTAAAATGAGTCTGTTAATTTTGTAATGGGATAATTTTTTAAATAAAAATATTGTTTTTTAAAATTATTAAAATGATATTTTAAAATATTTATCTCATTAAACTTAACTTATGAAAAATTCATTTCCAAATTAATGGTAACGTCAATTTCTTATAAGTAAAAATGGTACAACTAACATAACCAAGTTATCCTTTTCCAGAGGATTTGATGTGATTAAGACATCAATCATTATATTAGTACTATCTTTTAAATTTTTCTACGAGGAAAATGTGTTACATTAGAAAAATTATTTTCTCTTTTAAAAAATTTATTATTATAGAAAGTAATGTTAGTAGATTGAGCTTTTAGGATAATGTTTTTTTTATTGTAATGAATTTAAATTGTAAATTTTATATTTATGTTGACCCTTAATCATAGAGATTGGGTGAATAAATGAAATTGATGTAAATAAATAATAGAAAAGATGAAGAGTCACTGGGAGGTGAAATGAACAGTCTCTCCCTCATGTATATAATAATGATCAACCTGAATGAATATTATGATTTGTTTTGAGGAGTTACCTCCTAGTCTGACATGGTATCAGAGCCAACGCCATTTTTGGCTTCCCTCTTTAACTTGTAACCCCTTTATGCCATTTCTACAGTCTGCCAGATTCCTATCATCCTCAATCTTCGAGTGATTCTCGCTCCCTGGCACGTATGAATGCCCATTCTGCGTTTTTTGTGTTGGCACATTTGAAAACCGATGTGGAGATTGAGTCGAGGCATTACAAACTGTTGCAGTATGAGAATCGAACGTTGTACATTGAGGCTAGAGATGTGTTCAACTCGCGGTACTCTTCCCACAATTTGTAGTCATTTGCAATCGTTAGCATCTCTAACCCATCCACACGCAGGCCCACAACCTGGAATGCAGCAATCTGAGAATGCACAACTGTTCGTATGTGAAGGCCCAAGTATATGTCTTGTGCCTTGAATGGTTTCTAAAACACCGTGAATGTTGTTGACAAGTCTTTCAAGGTCGTATGCTATGATGTGTTGTTGTTTTATATATGAGAGTTTGTTTATATGATGACATGTGTTATAGTGTTCGAATTGTTTGATGCCTTTAAAATTCCTCCATTGATATGCTTGTGGCCCATGTGTGAGTGCTCCAGTTGATACGTGGCGGTCTCCCTTGGAGATTGTATTGGAGGCAGTGGCACCGGGTACCAACACGACTTAATGCCAACCTGTGTGGACATTAAGCCATTCAATTGATACGCTGCTCCAATGCTATTGTTGTCCAGAGCCTATGGGTGAGAGCCTCCTCTCCTGTGCATATGGTATGATTATTTTTAGTGACTATGAGTTGTTGCATTGTATATGTGTATGGCATTGAATATTAGAGTCGGTGAATGGTGAATGCTATTACGCTGAATGATATTGCGATGTATGGTATTACAATTTGTACAGTGATACCTCTGTCTCCATATATCAGAATCAGATTTTTTTTAGCAGTAAATTTTGCAGCAGAAGTATTTTTTTTCCACAGTACACAGATTTTACAATGCATTCAATCATATCTATTATGGGAGTATTTCTCATTGGCAAGGAGAACTATCCTGAGTGGTCCTGAAAAATAAAACACATCCTCATTTTCAATGAGTTGTAGAAAGGAGTGTGTGTTGGAGACGGAGATAATGAGCCAGAACAACCTACCTCATACAAGGAGTTCGCCATTTGGGAAAATAAGAACAGCAAGGCATATTCATTGATTACAGCATCAGTAAGTGAAGAGGTGAGTCACCATATTTCGCCATTTTCAAATTCTTTCGAAGCCTTACAAAAATTGAAGGAACTCTATGACTCACACTCTGCACTTGAAGTTGTTCAACTCATGATTAAACTCTTCACTCTTGAATTACAAAATAATGATCCTCTTGCTCTTGCATCCGAAGTAAAATCTATAATGCATGATATCAAAGCCACTAAGGTTGAATTGGATATTTCTCTGATCGCTTTTCTCAAGGCACTTTATCCTACTTACTCCAATAATCTTGAATCATTGCAAGCAAATGGAAATCTCAAAGATATTACCTTTGACTCTCTTGTGAAAAAATTTGTTGAAAAGAGAAAGCTTTTGGAAAGAAGACAACCCCTGAATCTTCTGAACAGGCTATGTGCCTTGCTCATAAATAAAAGAATCTTGTCCAAGATTCTTCCAGAGGAAGAGGTGGTCAAAGAGGAAGAGGAAGATATTTCAGAGGCAGGGGGGTTAGACACTCTCAAGGAGAAAAGTCAGATTTGCACTGCATCCACTGCAAAAGAAATGGATCACATGATGCCTCCACATGCAAGTTACCTTGGGACAAAATTGAGCAACAAAGAAACCAACCCAAATGTAAAAGTAATGACACAGACAAAGGTAAAGCACCTGAATCCACTCTGCTCATTATGTTGTGGCACAATGTAATATTGGAGTAAATGAAGACTTATTTAATGCTTCACTTGCTTCTTCGAAAAATGATTGGCTGCTTGATTCAGGAGTAACTTGCCACATGATTCATAGAAAATATTTTTTGAAGAATTTACTCATAATGTTGATGGAGCAGTATACTTTGCAGACCAATCAAAACTCAAGCAATCAGGGCTTGGCACAATCAAACTTAAATTGCCTGGTCTTCCAGACTTTCTTCTGCATCATGTTCTATATCTCCCTCAACTGAGGAGAAACTTGTTGTCCTTGGTCCACATCCGCTAGCAAGGTCACTCCATTCATATGTTTGATGGCAAGCTTGAGGTGAGAAAAGCATTTGACCACTCACTTGTCATGACAGGGATAGAAGAAGAAAGGCTTCTCAAGCTGCAAGGTACCTCTGCTCGTGCACAACATTTCTCATACAATTCTCATTATGAAGAAGGTACACTTCCATCAAGTTTATTATGGCATGCTAGATTTGGACATTTGAACTATGACAACCTTGCTTGTTGAAGAAAAATGGTGTTACTGGTTTGCCTACAATTCCTAGGAAGCTTAAACAATGTGATGCTTGCATTTTCGAAAGCATAGCAAATAGTCCTTTCATGATTCACACTCAAGAGCACATAGAAAACTTGAACTCATTCATTCAGATTTATGTGGTCCAATGCCTGTTCCTTCTGCAAATGGAAATAAATATATGATGACGTTTATTGATGACTACACCAGAATGTGTTGGGTTTATTTATTGAAGAACAAATCTTATGCTTTTCAAACATTCAAGAACTTTCATACATGGATTGAAAATGATGCACAATCTCATATTAGCTCTATTCGCACTAATAATGGAAAAGAATACACTTCAAATGAATTTGAAAACTATCTTTGCCAACATGGGATCAAACATCAAACAACTGTGCCTTATAATCTCCAACAGAATGGTGTAGCTAAAAGAATGAATAGGACAATCTTAAATATGGTACGCTCCATGTTGTTATTCAAAAATGTAAAAATGATGTTTTGGGCTGATGCAGTTCTATGTGCTATATATATAAAGAATAGATGTCCATCTAATGCTATCAAAAACAAGACTCCCTATGAAATGTGGTATGGGCACATTCCTTCGGTAAAGCATCTCAGGGTCTTTGGTTCCACTTGTTATGCCTTGATACCAAAGGTACATAGAAACAAACCCTTTCGTTTCCCTGCCAATAGCCATTTTTGGCGCGCTGGCACAACTGTTCCTGAATCTTCCGCGCCAATGGGCGCGAATGTTACTGAATAAACCGCGCCAACCCTTCTTTAGTTCAAAATTGGCGCGACTCTTCGTGCCAAAACCGCACCAACAAAAAAGCTCCTTCCGCAGTGTCTCTGTCACACGTACCAGCTCCACAACATGCTCTGATACCAATTGTTGGAGCAAACAATGCGTAGCGGAAATATAAAAGGTATACACAACACATACAAAAGCATAAAAAATAAAATGACACAAAGATTTAACGTGGTTCACCCAACCACTCTGGGCTACATCCACCAAATAGAGGCATCGGCAATCTTATTATTCAACAGGAGATTACAACAATTTAATTCTTCACACATACTCTCAGCTCACCCTATTTTCTACACTCATATCCTCTACGGGCTTACATTTCTTTTATAGCTAGAGTAGAAAAACTGAATCATAAATTCTCTCACAACAAATATAAGATGCATTAACTCCTCCTCAAGAATAATGGAGCTAATATAGCAACAAATCCTATTGTTGTCACCTACATAAGATTTTTGCTAAATTAAATAGACAGAAAATCTCAACAAAAAGTTACAAGATTTATATATTTTTCTAATTGAAAATTTGTGTTTTGTTGGGCGTTAAAAGTTACAAGATTTATTAATAAGCTTATAGATAAATGGAAGTTGATTTTGCACCCTTAAAACCATCTCATTGGTTACAAATAAAACTATTCCTTTTGTTAGGAAAAGGTGTATTCTTATTTTTTAAATATGTTAATTTTCGAGTTTTAAAATATTATTTTTATATAATTAAAAAACTAATTATTAACTAACTATAACTTTTTATTCTTTTATTTTAACAGAAATTTTTAAAATATATTATTATATTGCATTTTAACAATTTTATTTTTAAATTTAATATATTTACATAATTTAAGATACATTACAAAAATACAAAAAATTAAAGAGTTTGATATAAGCAAAACTGATTCCAGAGAGACCTTAAATTTATTTTTATTTTTTGAAATTGATTTCAAAATCTTAAATAGTATGTAATTGAAAAATTGATTTATGTTTTAAATATTTTGATTTAATTAATAATTTTTCTATTAGTTAATTAATAATTTATCATTTATTAATTTATAGTTTATATTTTAATAATTTAGTAGTTTATTAATTATTAATAATTCAAATTTAATAATTATAAATTTTATTAGTTATTTAATATTTTATAAGTTGAGAATCCTTATAATTTTTTAATAGTTTATTAATATTAATTGGTTTTATTAGACCTTAATATTTTTTATATTTTAATAATAAATTAATATTTAAAAATATTCTTATTAGTTATTAATACTTTAATAGTTTATTTTTTATAATTTAATTTTTAATAGTTTATTATTTCTTTTTCGTTAACTTAGATCTTAATTATGAAATGAATAGATTTAATATTTTTAATAAATACTAACCTCTAATATGAAATAAATAAATTTAATATTTTTAATAAATTTTAACCTCTAATCCCTAACTTCTCTCGTGACATCACTGTTTTTAAAAAGGATTGGAATCTATTTATCTTCTTCTTTGCTCCTGTTTCATTGTTTTTAAAAAAATGTATAACAATTGTTAAATATGTATTAAAAAACAATATACTAGTTATTATTATTTATTAATATTTTATATTAACATAAATATTGTTTTTATAAATAATTTTTAATATATATATTTATTAGTATAAATATTGTTTTTAAATAATCTATATTAATAATTTTTAATTAATTAAATGCAACGATTTATATTTTACTCAAGGACTAATATTAAAACCCTATGAATAACATTATACCCTATGAATATGAACCCTTAGATTAATAAACTGAAGGGATTGATATTATAAACCCAAGGAAATAATAAACTCAAAAGATTTATTCTAAAACCCCAAGGGAATAATATTAGACCCAAGGGAAGATATCTTATAATTAAATATCCTTCCTTAATATCTATATTATCAAATAAAGCAGAGGCGTATAGACAGATTTCTATCCCTAACACTAATTAAATGATGGAGAGGTACTAATTTAAACAAATTGTTTAATTATCTAATCTCAGTGATGATAATAACTTTGTAGAGGCTATCAGGGAGATCAAAACTCAACCTAGCTTTATCCAGTATTTTTGTTTTTATCTCAAATATATGAAGAATAACCAAAATGATTACACAAAGGAGACTCACATGAACACAAATGCTGCTAGAAATTGAAGCCATAAGCCTTTAATTATCTTCAAGATTTCCAAAACACAATAATGTGGTTGGTTCTATCAAAGTTTCAACCCTTCTTACTTCAAATTACAATGTGTATATATAGAGTGTAATTCAAAAATATCTAATGTTTTACAACCTTTTACATAAAATATGTTTTATCCAAAATAATTTGGATACTTCTAATTACTACAACTCAAAATAGAAATTTTGGCACTGATTTGTTGCAATTTGTACATTATTCTGTTGGAAATATTGAGAGGCGGGTGAATTTGATTGCCTCCATTGCCAACTTATGAGTGAATTTGATTGCCTCCATTGCCAGCTTGTGATGAAGAACTACTATTGTTGTAGTCATTCCTATTTGGTGAATCTGGACGTAGTGGGAATTAAATAGGTGGTTGATTCAACCATTCTTTGTATTCTTCCTCTCGATTCTTGATTTTAATGCATATTTTTCTCGAGTTGACTTTGTGGTGGGGTGCACCGCAAGATGGTAGGTGGGTTGCTCTTCATCGCTAGAATTCGAATTTCAAAACTATCAATGTTATTAGTAAGCACATCAATGCAATTGGTTTATTGAAATTATATTATACCAAACAATTATTACCATCGTTGATCCAGGATTGCGGTTGGAAGATGCCATGTTCTAAATGGCAAGGTGAAAAGGCTATCCATTTTCATCTACCAACCACTTGTGATATGCTGCTTTGGTGTTAGGTAAACTTGACTCGGGATAGAGTCAAAAGTTGACCAAGGTAAATAGTGATGGTTTTGGGGCACATGGTATTGTGCACCCATGGTATTATGCCCGTGGTATTATATGTAATGGAGCCTATAAAAGGTTGGAAGGACTTCATTGTAACGAAAAGGCCTGGAGGTGAGTGGTGAAAGATCACTTGGCTGGATTGGCCAGGGTTTTGGCCAAGGATAATGAAATTTCATTATGATTGGGTTTTTCCCCGGATTTGGGGTTTTCCCGGATAAACATGTGTGTTTATGTGTTTATGGTTATTGCTGGGTAATTTTATATTTATTCCTCTCAGTATTTATTTATGTTATGTAGTAAATTGCTTAACAACATTTGGAAGATGCCATGTTTTAAATGGTAAGGTGAAAAGGCTATCCATTTTCATATGTAGGACAATGACTACTCACATTGGTTAAATTTTATGAGTAAGAGATAATGGAGGGGTATCTAAACAATATCATTGAATGTATTTCTAAATATTTCTTCTTCTCATAAAAAAATGGATATAAATTTTGTATTTTTTTTCTTCTCCGAATAAAGTTGATGCTTAAAATATTTGATAGTTTCATATGTAGGAATGAAAGCGCATTTATGAAAGTGGATTTCTCTGTATTTGGTTGCATATCTATATGCATATAAAAAAGTGCTTACATATACATATGGCTTCTAACGTTGAAAGGGGTGGAGTTTAGCGTAGTTGTTTTCATTTATTTCTCTTTCTTGCTAGAGACTAACGTAGGGTGAGAGGTATGGTGACAAAAATCACATGGGTGAACTTCTCATGGGGCTTCTTACTCAAAGACATAGTAAATGGTTTAAGGCATCTCATCCACTGTCAGAGTAGCAAGGAGTGTTGGTGTCACCGTTTAGATTGATGGAGGTCCTCTAATTCATCCTGTCAGGTGTATCCAACCATCTGCCACCCCTCAACATATCATCCATGTCCAACATGTATCATGATTGAGACCTGATATCATATTCCTCATTAGTCCTTTCCTCTTGCCCATGGATGATCCTCAACTGTTCTTGTCAATGCAAATTTGATAGGATATGAAGGATTACTGCATTACCTTCTACTTGATTTTCCTGAGCTTTGACAATTCTTTCCTGTGACTTAATCAACTTCTTATTATCTGCCTTGCAACTTATAATCTTTTGCTTCAAACTTCTCAATGTATCTGCTAAATCAGGAGAATACTCATCTCCTTTCTACTTGGATGATCTGTAAGGAGAGTCACGTGAATTGTAATCCACCATTCTGCTCATCATATCTAATCTTTTATCACCTGCAAACATTCCATGTTAGATAAACCAAATATAGACATAATCAAATCATACCTTAGTGTGTTTCATGGGAGGCTATCCTGTATGCAACATCAATTGGTATTAGCATAATATACATAATGACACCAATAGCATCATGATGAAACAATTGTAATAATAACCACCACAATGCATGTCTAACTTATTATGCATGACAAACATAATAATCGCAATGCATGCACAACCAACACATTGAAAACTAACATGCATGCAGAACAATCACATTCATTAGACTCTTCAGCCCAATGACTCTTCAGCAGACCTACGTATTAAAGGCACACCGACCACACTTTAATGGTTGTCATACAAGTTCTAATTTTCCTTCCTTGGACAAGCAAGGCACCTCTTTCCCCAAGCAATTTGACCTCCCTTAGATCTCTTAGTGTTGGGAAAAATACTAAGAGGGGAGGGGGAGGAGGGGTTGGTGAATTAGTATTTTAAACTCACTTTAAACTTTTCATTTAATATTCTTCATTTTGTACGCTACTGTCATTTATGCAAACCACGTATATACATGACTTCTATGAAGTAAAGCCACGTATATTCAATTAACTAACTTTTTGTATGTTCCATCAAATATTCATCTTTAACTAGTGCATCATTATGTCATTATTCATTTATTAAGAAGAAACCATGAGAAGTAAAGAGAAGATAACACAAAAAATAAGAAGCACACATAGAACACTGAGGTTTTATGTGGAAACCCAAAGTGGGACAAAACCATCGTTGTCTTCTTCTTTTGGGACCCACCTATAGAAGAGTTCTTGAACCAATATAGGGTTTTAATATTAGTCCTTGAGTAAAATATAAATCGTTGCATTTAATTAATTAAAAATTATTAATATAGATTATTTAAAAACAATATTTATATTAATAAATATCTATATTAAAAATTATTTATAAAAACAATATTTATATTAATATAATATTAATAAATAATAATAATAATAATTAGTTAATCATTTTTTAATACATATTTAACAATGGTTATACATTTTTTTTAAAACAATGAAACAGGAGCAAAGAAGAAGATAAACAGATACCAATCCTTTTTAAAAACAGTGATGTCACAAGAGAAGTTAAGGATTAGAGGTTAAAATTTATTAAAAATATTAAATTTATTTATTTCATGTTAGAGGTTAGTATTTATTAAAAATATTAAATCTATTCATTTCATAATTAAGATCTAAGTTAACGAAAAAACAATAATAAACTATTAAAAATTAAATTATAAACAATAAACTATTAAAGTATTAATAGGTAATAAGAATATTATTAAATATTAATTTATTACTAAAATATAAAAAAAATTAAGGTCTAATAAAACCAATTAATATTAATAAATTCTCAACTTATAAAATATTAAATAACTAATAAAATTTATAATTATTAAATTTGAATTATTAATAATTAATAAACTACTAAATTATTAAAAGATAAACTATAAATTAATGAATGATAAATTATTAATTAACTAATATAAAAATTATTAATTTAATCAAAATATTTAAAACATAAATTAATTTTTCAATTACATACTATTTAAGATTTTGAAATCAATTTCAAAAAATAAATTTAAGGTCTCTCTGGAATCAGTTTTGCTTATATCAAACGCTTTAATTTTTTGTATTTTTGTAATGTATCTTAAATTATGTAAATATATTAAATTTAAAAATAAAATTATTAAAATGCAATATAATAATATATTTTAAAATTTTCTGTTAAAATAAAAGAAAAAAAAATTATAGTTAATTAATAATTAGTTTTTTAATTATATAAAAATAATATTTTAAAACTCGAAAATTAACATATTTAAAAAATAAGAATACACCTTTTCCTAACAAAAGAAATAGTTTTATTTGTAACCAATGAGATGGTTTTAAGGGTGCAAAATCAACTTCCATTTATCTATAAGCTTATTAATAAATCTTGTAACTTTTAACGCCCAACAAAACACAATTTTTCAATTAGAAAAATATATAAATCTTGTAACTTTTAATGCCCAACAAAACACAATTTTTTAATTAGAAAAAATATTAAAATTAAAATTAGTGCGAAAATAAATAAATAAAAAGTTCAGAAATAGAATTTCAAATTAAAATTCAAATTTTGCAAGCCGTTTGGCATACAAAGTATATAAATTTGGGAGGTATAATACGGTTTTGAATAACTCACGATAGATTTTATATGAAATCTCAGAGCGTTTTAGCCTGCGTGTCTGCTGAGAATCCTGTCGTTCAAGACTCATAACACATATGATGAGTATCGTCATAACATAAATTGAATTCAAACAATTTTACAATTTTAATGTTAAAACCCGTAGCTTTACCATTCATTAAATATTTTACACTATATATATTAAAAAAAGTTGTTTATTTTCTCAAACTTTGATGAATATGATACTGATTACATGCACATGAAAGCAATACATTTTGCAAAAGCAAAAGTTTCAGGCAAAAGAAAATCTAAAATTCCATGAAATAAAACAGGTTTGCTTCTGGTTAATATACAGCCAAAAAAAATATGTCCATATGAATTTTTTTTGTTGTTGTATCTCACAGTTTAAATCGAGCTCTAACAAGAGAGATATGTTGCTTTCTCTTGACCGACTTCTTAACAGAATTTAGGAGAATAGAAAACTAATCTAAAATTATAAGCTTACAATAAACAACAGATACAAACGAAATAGGAATATCTCAATTAAATACATCATTGCAAAAGTAGGGTTATAATCTCTCGCCCAGCAGTGCCTCTTGGTGGCCTCGATCCGTTGCAGCAGAGCAAAGAATTCTTCAAAGCTGTGGCTGCCGGCATTGGTGCCGGCGCATGGCCGCTTAGGGAACGCCTATGCTAAATCTGAAGATGATTCCATACAGCGTTTCTTCGTCATAATCTCCACGGCCGCGGGATCGATCCCTGAACCCCATCAATATAATTCAACACTGCTAGCGCTACGCAGAGCGCTCAATATATCCTTCCTGCAGAATTCTGAGTTCATTTTAGACTAAACAGCCGAGCCATTGAAACAGGGGCACTATGTTTCATGTAGCTATGCAGCTATGCACGGCATTTTGAAAATTCAAAATTTAAATTACGAATAGTCGCTGATCCATACATTAATGCTTTAATTGCGTTGGTCTGCGCTGACGGCGTATGGCAACGTGGACAGTATCGGGGATTGTTTTGGCGGTCATCGGAAAGTTCGGCAAGGAAGCCGACCATCTCTCATACATGTTATGCCATGTATGTATTACCATCTAAATGGATGTCACGTCAATGCTGAAAAATCACATTAAATATCGCTTGCCATGTTCATGCCCATGCGAATGCAGAGATGTATTTCGGTTGACCAAATGTACTCTTAAGAGTCTTAAATACCCAATAGCATGGGATTTATTGGTTGCCCTTCAACGCTTCATTCAATACGTCCATTCAGACTGCACCACTCGGACTTCCACGCTTCATTCAATACGTCCACGTACATTCATTCAATGACACCTCCCCGAGTCCCCGTCCAGCATTTCAAATTAGACATGGCCGCCCAAAATTTAGAATTCAAATTCGATAGTCCCGCCCAGATTCTTTTTTATGAGATGAATATAAATGTGTAATCACTGTTTCGATGCGAGTAGTAAAAACAAAAACTGAAGGCGAGGAGGTTTTATTACTCATTGCGAGTGGAACTCTACACTTGAAGGCACTTGTTTGCAAATCAGTAATTCAAAGCCATGCTTATGGTGGAAGCGTTAAATGTGAGGATGATGATATGGCTACGAGGGATCAAGTAGAGAAGTGTGTGAAAGAAACAACCCTCAAGCCACCCCTATTAATCTTATTGACCACAGGATCTGCTTCTTCCTATTGTTTTGTCGAATCTGTCGCTATTCCAACATTAGACGGTGGCTGTAAACTGTAACTTGAGCTTGGAACACTACGAGAAGAAACTTTTGCAAAGGGTTCTCTATTGCTATTGCTATTGCTATTGTAATTGATGAGTTGATCCTAATTTCTGATTTGGGAAATAATGTGCCTTCCACAGACTTTGGGGTCGCTGCCTCTGAAAACAATTACAGCGTGTGGGAAAAGACCAAATGAACCCACACCAATGTCCATCGGCATTTTGGGATATGTTTATTTTGAATTTTCCATCCAAATTTCAAAATAAGTTTATATTGAATGTATGTACCATTTTTTGACAACATTCTAAATAACAACAACTTCTTCTGAGTACTACAATTTTCCATATTCAAGTTTTAAAACTATCAACGAGCTTCCCATCCCCGATTAAAATTGTGAATGCAAATAATTTAATCATGCTCGATAGCATCTAACTATATATATTAAACAAGGGAAGCTGCGAGGCAGCAAGTCCCTGCATTGAGTGGAGATTTATGTTTCAGTCTCAGAACCTCAGAGATCAAGAAGATTGCAAAAGGTCAAAATACTATAAGGTCAGATATCATCTTAGGAGATCTGTTATAGAAGTTTTATCTATGACTCAAGTCTTAAAGCTTCGAGCCACAAGACCTCTACAATGATTGAGTAGCATGAGGAGATTCAAAGAGCTCGAGACCATATCCAAAAATTCTGCCCTGAATCCTTGTTTTGGTCACCGTTTTTAAAGGCAATTTTGAGGACATAAAATATTTGCAAGCCTCTCTGGCTAGAATTGAAAATCTTAGAAATGTTATACCTCAGATCGACCTTTGTACAAGGGACCAAGATATTCATAGCCAACTTGATTTGATTGTTGTCGTTATCAAAAGGATAGAATCATTAAAGAACACAGTCATAAACAAAGCCAGGGAAGTTTGATTGCACTCCCAGATCTCTAAGTTTGAAAAATCTACGAGTCATCTTAGGACATGTGATTCAGCTTCAATAAGCAAGGTTGATGATGTAAAGGAAGCAAAATTACTTGATGATCCTGAATATTCCTTTACTAGGGTGTGTAAATATTCTGGGCTTACAGTGAAGAAAAGGGTCGAAGCCCTAATCCAAGATCGAAGATTCTCTCCTCCTTTCATTTATGAGAAGGATCAAAAATTGGTATTGAAGATGGACTTTGAACAAACCACAGAACATGTGATCCAAATCTTAATATGTTTCAGATCTGATAGGCTGAAAATCTCGTAATTTAGAGGCCAAAATACCTCAGGCAGACACTGAATTATATTTTTTTCACTTAGACACTATAGATTTGCATATAGGACCTGAATATATGCGATCAAAGACACGTGGGACACCACAGAAGACCATTGTTTTTAGTTCTGCAATATCCTCCACCAAAGTCTTCACATCCTGCGGGAATAAACAAGCATTACTGTGAAATCAAGAATCTAGCACTAGATTTTTAAGTGCATGAAGATGGTGGACAATTGAGAAAAAAAAACAACACAAAGCAGTATACCCCGTGCCAGAAGCCTATTGAAGCACTTTTTGATATGAAAAATTCCTCTATCACGCGATCAAATATATGTGCTAGAGGAAGAAACAAGAGATAAACATCCTTCTCTGTGAGTTGCAAGGTTTTGCAAAGGAGTTTTCTAGCGCATAAAAATCATGAGTTAAAGCAAATTCCATGACTGCTAGAACCAACTGATAAGTTCTCAAAATGTTTGATATATTAGGAATAAATGAAGCTTTGATCTATGAAGTTATTACATCAACTACAAAATCCTGTGGGAAGAAACAAGCATTACTGTGAAATCAAGAAATTAGCACTAGATTTTTAAGTGCATAAAGATGGTGGACAATTGAGAAAGAAAACAACACAAAGCAGTATACCCCGTGCCAGAAGCCTATTGAAGCACTTTTTGATATGAAAAATTCCTCTATCACCCAATCAAATATATGTGCTAGAGGAAGAAATGAGAGATAAACATCCTTCTCTATGAGTTGCAAGGTTTTGCAAAGGAGTTTTCCAGCGCATAAAAATCATGAGTTAAAGAAAATGCCATGACTCCTAGAACCAACTGATAAGTTCTCAAAATGTTTGATATATTAGGAATAAATGAAGCTTTGATCTATGAAGTTATTATATCAACTACAAAAACTAACCATGTAATTGAAAGAATTTACCTCTTCATTATGACATTTAAGAAAATAACCAATTATGTTTTCATTTGTGATCAATACGCCTTTAGGTTCACCAGTTGTGCCACTAGTGTACATTATCATGCAGATATCGCTCTTTTTGGGTAATAATAGTTCAAACCTCCTTTCCTCACCCTACAGAAGATATAAGAAAAATTGCCTTTATAATTTACTTTGCAGTTACAGTGAACTACCATGTAAAGATCGTTGAGCTTATATATTTTTCCACCAACCACATAAGAAAGACATACAAATTTAGAGAAAATCAAACAATACATGATCAAAAGCAGAAATTCACAAACTATTGATTTCTCAAGGAATTCAGACCTATTTGGTTCAAATAACCTTTTTACTTTCAAAAATGTTTTGATTGACTCTACTCTATAATTCCAATGTCGAAGAGATTAGAAGCTAGTAATAAATTTTTTGACCATGTTCCGACTGGTGGCACAGGCTGTCAGAAAACTTAGTTTATGGCAAACACATATCTGACAAGGAAAATTGTCAAAATTATAATTACAAAGGTTGTATCAAGCACGAAATAAAGAGAGTTGAACTAATAAGTGAAAACAGAATGTCATAAGGTTTCCATTCAAGAAGAAAGTTCTTCACCGTTGTCTGGAAGACATCCAAACTTTTCTTCTGATCAAGAATATAAAGTTGCAATAGCCACTTTCATTTTGCCAGTGGGATACAGATAAAGCATAGCATTTCCTTCTACTACCATCTTCTATCACCTTTGCCATGAGCTTGAACTTGAGATTCAAGGGTGAGGAAATTTTAAAGAGATTTGATGAAACAGAAAGAAAGAAGATGATAGTAAAGTCACTTTGCAGGGGGTCAAATCCCTCAAGGTGGAACATTTTGAGAGTGCAAACACCTGAGGTTTTCACCTTAAGGGATCTCATCTAAGCTATAGTTTATTTTTCAGGCTAGCTTGAAAGAAAAAAAATTATTGTTTTGATTTTTTAATCACTATCTTATTAATCCTACCTGGACTGTAGAACGTGCCTCTTGGTGCAACAAGGAATAAACCAAGAATTTAATAAAAAACACAGGTTAAAGTAGAATACCAATCCAATAAATCGTATAGAGGCATGCAAATTATGAAGCTACAAGTAATCATCAACACGCATTTTTTGTTTTTCCTGAGTTGATTTCACAATAAACTACTATCAGACCTGTCAATTGTCCAAATTCCGTGGCAATTTGTAGTATACAGTATCATCTATGTGATTTGAAATCAATTATTATTGAAAATTTAAAGTAAGTAGACATTGTAAACTTTACTCTTCAGCCATTCAGAGTCATTCTCCAATTCAGAGTCAGATAAATTAGTTCGGCAAGCTCTCAATCCAGTCGCAAGAAATGAAACTCGAGTGTGTTTTGCAACCTTCTGTCTGACTAGCTGTTGTTTCCCATGCAATCCTTCATGGTAAAGGCATCATATCACCTAAGTTTTCACACAACTGAGTAATTATAGCAACGCAAATGCAAAAAGTGAAAAAAAGAAAAGAACATAACACATGGCCTGAAATGATCCCAAGGAATTGAACCAATGACTTCTATGAACGACATTATAGCATAAACTGACACAAAGCTATATCTGAACACTTAAATTTAACTTATAAACACACTGACACAAAGCTAAATCCGAACATTTATATTTAACTTATAAACATCCTGACACTAAAATTACACCAGAAATTAAAGATCAAATAAATTGCCATGGAAATGCAAGGAGACAGTCATATTGAGCCCCGTAAAGCAAGATTCTGAGAATTTAGCATAGGCCTTGAAGTGCGAAACCCCAAAACACATTATAATAACATTTATAGATAATCTTTGAGGCAATGCATTGAAATGTGACCGTACCTTTCTATTTTCCTGATCAGAAATGAGAGCTCCAGCAACCTGATCTACCACAGGTCGTTGGTTGCTATTAATTGTCTGTGCTTTGGTCCAATGGTAGAAGAGGAAGACGATGTAAAACAAAGTGAGGAAGATAGAAAGCTTTAAATTTCTGCACGTCCCTGACTTCGATCCCACCATGTTGCGAACCTATGGTTCTAAATGAACCTTCTGGAGTCCTTAAACGAATAGAAATACTATTCAAGGGGGACCTTGCGCCATTTATATCCACTTGAGGATTTTCATTGCACCGGCCACCGCTAAGATAGCTCTTCAAACGGACAGAATTTCCAGGACTAGCTTGATATGCTGGACTTTTATTTGCACCTTGATCCCGCGTTATTGTATTCTTGATTGATTTCTTCGATGGACCATTGGCTTCCATGAGTACAGGCATTTTCCCTTTCGAGGGAGCAAGAGGCATATTTCCCCCTTGCCTTTCAAGAGAAACATGAGACATACAGAATAGAGGAGGCATCTGAAATGTGCATTTTTATCGTTTTCGACGTCTAGTTAATGCTTAAGCACCATTGCCGAATGCGATCAGTGTGCATCAATTTACAACACACGAGCCTGCAAAAACAACAAAGCACACAGTTATGAAATTAAATACTAAAATGTTAAAAAAACAGCCAAAATTAGTCCTTTAAGAGGAAACCCAAACAACAGAGAAAGGGTCGACACACTTCTGTTATTTGAAGAATATTTATCAACCAGCAGCACAATGGAGAAATTAAAGTTGCAAAGAAAAAGTTTGAATCGTTAAAAGCAAAGGTTGAACGTAACAAAAGTTTGAATCGTTAAAAGCACAGGTTGAACATAACAAGTGATGTGGTTCAACATAAGTGTCATAATGCATGATTGAAACGTGGCTGAAGAGCAGGACAACAGTGACAGGTACTAGTGGTTTCGGGATTTGGCGAGCTTGTATCATACACCTCTGTCGATCGATCCCATCGTAGGAGTTGTGAGCTTGTGTCCTATAGGAGTCGTGGAGCTTGGGAGGAAAACTCCATGGGCCTTTCCCCACTACCCTCGCTTCCTCAAGATTCCCTCAAGATTCAATGTGGGATTTCTTCAATCCATTTACCTCGCTCTCGCTCTCACTCGATAGTCTTTATACATACAATGGTCAAACGAGATTGAGTCAAGTTTTTGATGAAGATGACATCAGGGAGATGAATCGGGTGAGGGAAGAAGAAGGGATCCTAGATTTGGAAGAAGAGGATCAGCAAAAGTGCAAGAATGAAGGTGAGAGAAATGAAATTCAGGTCGATCCTTCAAAAGGCTCTGTTTTTCCCCCTTGCCTTTCAAGAGAAACATGAGACATACAGAATAGAGGAGGCATCTGAAATGTGCATTTTTATTGTTTTCAACGTCTAGTTAATGCTTAAGCACCATTGCCGAGTGCGATCAGTATGCTTCAATTTACAACACACGAGCCTGCAAAAACAACAGAGCACACAGCTATGAAATTAAATACTAAAATGTTGAAAAAACAGCCAAAATCAATCCTTTAAGAGGAAACCCAAACAACGGAGAAAGGGTTGACACACTTCTGTTATTTGAAGAATATTTATCAACCAGTAGCACAATGGAGAAATTAAAGTTGCAGAGAAAAAGTTTGAATCATTAAAATCAAGGGTTGAACGTAACAAAAGTATGAATCGTTAAAAGCAAAGGTTGAACATAACAAGTGATGTGGTTCAACATAACGTGTCATAATGCATGACTGAAACGTCACTGAAGAGCAGGACAATGGTGACAGGTACTAGTGGTTTCAGGATTTGGCGAGCTTGTATCATACAACTCCGACGATGGATCCCATCGTAGGAGTTGTGAGCTTGTGTCTTGTAGGAGTCGTGGAGCTTGGGAAGAAAAATCCATGGGCCTTTCCCCACTACCCTCGCTTCCTCAAGATTGTCTTTATGCATACAATGGTCAGACGAGATTGAGTCAAGTATTCGATGAAGATGACATCAAGGAGATGAATCAGGTGAGGGAAGAAGAAGGGATCCCGGATTTGGAAGAAGAGGATCAGCAAAAGAGCAAGAATGAAGGTGAGAGAAATGAAATTCAAGTCAATCCTTCAAAAGGCTCTGTTTTATATATCCTTTAAAGGGTACTTAGTAGGTCTTGGGTGGTGAAACCTGCTGCCCGGCGTGTTAAGATGGAAGATGATGGAGAGCATCACCGACTGGAGAGTGTTTATAAAGTAAAAACTGTTCCTTTGCATGCCCAGTCAGGTAGGAAGCAAGTCCAAGCTGAAAGTCTATCCACCACAAGCAATTGGGCATCCGCCATTATTGAAAGGCGACTTATGAAAAGTCCCCATTGCTAAAAGTTGCTGGTCTGTTTCACAAGCAATGCCGTCCTTTCCACTCCATGCAGGTATATCACTTTTCCTCCACATTTCACTGGCTTCCGTGGAATCTTCTCAAGAGCACCCTGTTGATTATAAGTCTGCTGTGGAATCTACTTCTAATGCCCTTACTCAAGCTCCAACTGAGCCATATGTAGAATCAGTGGCCAAGGCCAATTCTCAATCTGTAGCCAAGGCCTACCAATTTGATTCCCCGCCTTCCTGCAAGAAATGAATCTTCGACTCAGCTCCAGGTACGAAATGTTATTTCTTTCAGCACACGCTCTTGCTATGGCCTGTTATTTCTTTCAGCTCATGCTCTTGGATACTCTGAAGCTCAGTTGTGTAGATTTCTCTAGGAATTCGGTAGATTTCTCTAGGAAACCTTTAACAGGACCAGCGCCAATTGAGCTCATCAGCGAGACCAAAAACAACTCAATTTTGATGAGCATGAAGTTCTGGAATCCATGGACGAGGAGCACATTATTGGTCATGGTGGCTCCGATATAGTGTACCGAATTCAGCTGAGTAATCATGAGTTTGTTGCTGTGAAAAATATCTGGACCTGCAAAAATGGCCACCATGTCGAACAGGGCCTGATAACCTGCTAAATCAAGAATTGAAGGCAGAAGTTGAGACACTGGGAACGATCTAGCACAGGAATATTGTCAAACTCTACTAACCTGAGGAAGACCAAAGCATCCAGGAAATGCTCAAACAGTTTTAGGACAGTTTTAGGATGAGGAAGACCAGAGCATCTGGAAATGCTCAGATAGTTTTAGGAAGAGGCGTAGATCTTCCATCCACCTGTAACACATGCACACATACACCTGTAACGCATGCACACATACACTTGTAATCTTTGTACACACTTGTAACTTGTAACTACCTGCAGCAACTGCGAGCAACTAACAGCAACCAATAAGCCAAATAATGTACCTAATGTCTCAACAACTAATGTCTCAAACTAATGTTAACATTAGTCATGTAGCCTAAAACATTTTTAAAAAATGAACAGTTTAAAACCTAAATAACATATAGTCCAACCTCTTCCGCCTCGGGAAGAGTCCAAATAAGACCATGAAGTTCAATAACAAGGTAAATGATGAATATGAAACCAAAAAACTTCAAAAAACTTTGAAAAGAGAAGAGCAAGTAATGTCAAGTGCCTAAAAGCTTATTACTATAGTCCCTGGCCATTACCAGATGGCAGGGACTAATAAAGTAAACATATCATTCAAATATAGCATTGACATGTAAGTAAGAATAGTGGGAAAACCATCATCTTCACAAATTTTTTGCAATTGTTCCATCCATGACAACTCGTTTTGAACATCTATTTTATATATTAATTGATTTTGCTTACAGGAAATTTTGATTGGGAAAATATCAGTTTACGTTCATGATTATTATGACTAAAAGTGGATACACCATATTTATTTTTAAAGTTCATATTTCATTAAAGTTCAATTTATGAGTTGCTTTCCGGTCAACATTTAAATTCAATTTTTTTATCACTCTCTGTACGTCCTTTCAAACAAGAAAATTACTTCTTTGCTACAAAAGTGAATGGCTTCACGATAATTGAATGGTTTGGTTTTATGATATAATTGCATAATATAATATAATGATTTGTTTGTTTTTTCTTATTCACATGGATTTAATCCAAAGAGCTCACAGAGCCCCAATTATAATGATACTCTATCATTGCTAATGGAACTATTTTCAATTGTCTTTACAACTAAATGCATGACAGTTTTATGGTTTTTATTTCAAATCTACTTTCAATTCTCTTTACAAATAAATGCATGACAGTTATATGGTTTTTATGTCAAATTTTATAATAATTATTTAGGTATATCCATTAATACATGAGTGTTACCTTTGTTGCAAAGGAGGTCTCTTTATTAACAAACTCAGGAAGCCAATTCACACTGAAAGTAGCATCTATTTCGCTCTATTCAAGTCCATTGTTTCTCTTACACAGGTACATAATTCATTTTGGGAAGGGATAAAGCAGAGATAAATCATACTCAAAAGCCCCAACAAAATCTTTATCTTTGAGAAAAAAAAAAAAAAAATTGATTGGAATTTTATTCCTTTAATATGACATATTACAAAAAAATACCATGAAAAAAACTATGGGAAAAACTATCCCTAAATGTTTACATGACATAACCATAAAAACAATTTCAAGCCTTTTCAAATCATAATAAATTCTATCATTGAGCCTAGTGACTCATTCTACAGCATCGTACCATGGCGATGTGTAATTTCATCCGCCTTCAATGTGGAGTTGACACCTGACCTTCATAAAATAAAATAAAAAATATATTCAAAAACAATCGGTGACTAAGCCCAAATGGTGCCCATAAGGAGAAGACAAAAGAAAAATCTCCTCACCTCTTGGGAACCAAAAGCCTCTCTAAATGGGGATATATGATCAAGAATGGATCATTTTTATAATTTTACATTTACTTTGATACTTTTCCGCTAGAAAAATTAAAGTCATTGGCTTGCAAGTTCCATTTTATTGGAAAATCCTGTTTTGGATATTTGGGGTATAGATTGTTCTAGAGCCCATTTGTGGCCCTAAGGGATCATTTTTGGAGTCAAAATCTTACGAGTATTGTCTAAAATATCTTGACATCATTCTACACTTCAAGGGATTTCTAATGATATCAAGATCACTTGAATTAGAGCTCTTATGGATAATCTATATGTTTAACAAGTTGACATATCATGTTAATCACCACGATATCTAGTGAATGTCACATTAGCTTCCATTACTGATAAATCTAAGCTATTCATGTGTGGACTTTAAAAACGGTTCTAGAGGATCAAAATCCCTAACATTGATTGGAATCACATGTGAAAACCCTAACTCTAACCTTAGATGTCTATTAGGCTATGCTAAATGCTAGGTTGCTAATAAATGAAGCTCTCTCATTCATTTTTTATCACATATTTGTTGGATATGAGAGAAAATCTTTCAGAGTTGGATATTGAATAAAAAGAATGTATAAGATCTCGTAGTGATCATATTGGCCATGATGTTCATGGCATCTATTAAAATTGTAGCTCAAATAGGTATCTTTGCATAGGCCTTTGTCCATGCCTGCAAAAGATATCTTAAAAATTTACTTATTTTGGAATTTTTTCAATTCTTCATAAGTTCAAACTTAAGACAAGCATGATAAATAATTTAGTTAATTATATTGGCTTTGTAGCTCATATTTCTAAAGTTTATAACTTTGGAAATTAATATTTCCATTTGAAAAAACAAAAGAAAGTGATGAGATCAAATTTTGGTCTTTGATATTTTCTTTTAGGATCTCAAGGAGGAAATAGGGTTATGCAAGAAATTATAATTTGTTGTAATGAGTGGGTGAAGGACACATTGAGGATCACATCAAGTGAGAGAGAAAATGGTTGATTTCAGTTTGAATAAAAAAAGCAGAATGGCTTGAGTTGGACATTAGTTTGAGTTGCAAAAAAACATGAACCCTAAATATATAGAAATTAAGTTAAACTTTGAATATCAAACACTCCTATTTGATTAAATAAGACAGGCAACCAAGTTAAACTAACTGGCATGATTGACATGTTTCCATATTCAAATTTTAAAACTATCGACTAACTTCCCACCGCAACTTCTTCCATATTCAAATTTTAAAATTATCAATCGGCTTCCCACCATTTCTCAGTTACAAATTGAACAATAATTTTAAAATTGTGAATGCAATAATTTAATCATGATCGATAGCATTTAAATATATATTAAATAAACTAAACATACCGTCCTAAGTATAACATTCTGTAAATAATAATAATGGGAAGACTATCATCTTTAGGAATGTTTTGCAATTGTTCCATGCATTTCAACTCATTTTTAACTATATATTGATTTTCCTAACTATGGAAATTTTCATTAAGATAACATCTAGTTTGCATTCATGATTATTATGGTTTTAAAAAGATAAAAGAAGTTACTAAGATTATGGTTTTAAAATGCTAAGAGAAGTTAATAAGATTATGGTGGTAAAACACAAAGAGAAATTAATCAAATTATAATCTATGTCGTTAACATTTTGAAGTGAAAAACTAAACGTTGGAGATATATATTTGGACTTCTTGTTAGTGATATTTGTTATTAATTCTAAATAATTGAATAGTTCTTGTTTATAGTATTATTGAGGTTAAGCAATAGCTTTTAAGCTCCAAGGATCTAATGGATCACAAGGTTGTAGATTAATTTATTGTGTTGTTTGTCAAGTTTAAAATTATATGATAGTTATCAATTACCTACACATTCGCTTAGGTTTATTAGATTTAATGGTCCCAAATTAATTTGGATGGAACATACTACTCTAAAATAGTAACAATGTGATACATATTAAAGTTAAATCAAACATTAAAAAGTTGAAAGTAAAGTAAATAAAAATAAACATTATTGTACTATGCTATAAGTTTAATAAGTTTAATTTGTAGATAGTACAATGTGGTATATGTATTATGATTTATTTATTTATTTTTATTAATAAAGACAAAATTATAATATAACAAATTGAATTGAATTAATTTATTATTTTTATTACTTTTTTGACATTTTTAATTTATTCAACATTATGTTTTAAACTTAATTGATAAAATCTCTCACTTTCTTATATAAAATAAATCACAATAATTTTTTTTCATTAAACTTATAATCATTTTAAACAAAACATAAATATATTAAAATGCATCCCTTGCTAAACGTTTCTCCTTTAAGTCATTTATTTTATTAATATAAACAATTATGTTAAACAAAAAGTAAAGTTCAATGAGAAAGAGAAAAAAAAAACTATTCCTTTTTACACTAATAAAAAGAGAGTCATGAGTAAATAATTTCTTTTTTTTTTTAATAAATAAAAAACGATAATGGATAAATTAAATACCAAAATTTCAACGGAATAAGATAACCACAATTAGAGTTCATATGGAGAATTTAAATCTTCCTTAAGTTGATTTATCTTGTTAACCACCATGGTATCTAGTAGATTTCACAATAGCTTCTATTATTGACAATGTGGAGCTATTTATTTGTGGACTTTCAAAAGGATTTTGGAGGATCCAAATCCTTAACATTGTCTGGAATCACATTGCAAAAACCATACCCTTCACCCTAGATGTCTATTAGGCTATGTTAAACACTAGGTTGTTAATAAAGGAAAGTGTTCCATTCTTGCTCTATTACATATTTGTCACATAGGGGAGAAAATAAATGAGTTGGATATTGAAGGAAAATAAAATATAAGATTTCATATTGGCCATAATGTTCATGGCATCTCCATGGTGAGTAACCATTTCTTTGTATTTGATTTTGAGATAGAGAAGAAGAGAGAAAATAATAGGCCTTGGGATTTTCTTATATTGGGATTTCCTAGTATACATCTTGTTTTTTTTTTGTTACTCTCATCTCAATTCCAAATTATATCAGTCAATTCTTTATTAAACTAGTAATATTAAAGGTCTGCAATCTGATATAAAATAATACATAGTAAGTGGTTGTAAAATATTATAATATTTGTTGTGATGAATTGTTCTAGTGGAATGCCAAGAGTAGTTACAAATCATATTAGTATCAAAAAAATATTCTTTGAGGTTTTGGGGGAAGTTGCAAGATCTAGGAATTGGTATAAATCTTGGAAAAGCTAGTCATAGTGAATGAATATAGTAACAACCCCAATGATCAGTACAAAGAATGGTTTTCAAAAATGAAACAACAAATTTATAAATGTCTCACAACATAAAAATTCTCATGGTGGCTCTAGAGAACAAGTTTGGATTTTTCAAGGCGTTTGGTGGTTCTAACTTAAGAAATTGATCAAATGAGAAATATGTAATAAGAGCCCCAAAAAAAGGAGTTGGAAAAGGGTTAGATGGAAAGAGAGAAATTTGGAGTTTCATCACTTATTCTCAATATTTATTTAAAGTGGAACAAAAATGGACATGAAACATTGCCAAGATGAGATTGATGTTGTTAACTTGATTCAATGGTTGCAACAATTAGAGGTTTACTTCAATGTAAATTACATCCCAAAAGAGAAATGTATTTCATTTTCCCAATTAAATTTAGAAGGCCATGATAAACTTGGTAGAAAGTCACACGTATATTGTTATGCTAGACGATGATCCCCTAGCAACTAAGTGGGTGGTATTTAAAATGATCATCATGCCCCAATTGTAGCCTATTAAGTATGAAGAGGACTAATGGTCCACTAGCATTAATTTTTGTAGGAAAAATGATGGAGTGTGTAAGAGTACACCACCAAGTTAAGAAGAATGGAAACATTATAATTATCTATTTAAAATAATTACAATAAATAAATTTGATAATATGTATTTATATTTTAATAAAAATATTACAAATTTAACAATTTTATTAATTAAATTAAAAAAAAATCATATTGTTCAACTAAACATGTTTGTATGAACTTTGACAATCTATCTCTATAAGCCTCATCTTTTCATTTCCAATGAGAACTATATTATCATACTATGGAACAATCCGATGATCTTTTTCTTTTTTCTTTAAGCCAAATGAGTATTTGTATTATATTCAAGTTTGCACCTAGTTTGTAGCAAATACATTAGGTATTACATATTTGGTTAACCAAAATTTCCAACTAATCTCTCATTTCCAAGAGGATTATAACTTTATCTTGAGGAGAATATTTCTAAGAAACAAAAATAGGGGTTTTGTAGCTATTTACTTTACAAAATTTCCCCAACAAAAGTAGAACTTACACCACATTTCACTACTGATTGATTATAAAGTCTTCCATGATTAAAATTGTTGCATTCCTGGAGAGGTTCATTCAAGTCTAACCAATTAACAATTTTTGGAGTGCTTGACCTTGAAATATCACTTAAGATGAGAGTAATATTCTTGAACTATTCTTTAAGCTCTTGAATCTTCCTTCTCAATGCATCCTTTTCATCTTCATGTCTGGCTACTCTTATATTCAATCTTTGGATATTATCCAATGCACCCGGGGTTGAGGCTAAGTGATCATTTTGTTTTAATTTGATGGTAAAAATGTCCAACGGAAGAGCATCAAATTTCTCTACAAGCTGGTTTGGTGTCACTTTGTGATTGCACCTTTACTGTTTTATGCTCTTGACCACCAATATTAGGATACTTCATAGTGAAACCAAAACAACAAAGACTATACTAGAAAGTAATCCAAAGTAAACCAGAGACCACTCAAACCCTCACCATAGTAGACACAACTAACAAGCACATAATATATGCATTGTATTTTAAAAATTTCCACCAAACCCAAAAACAACCAAACAACAAGGGCATATTCCTCCCTTCAACCAACAAACAACTTCAAAAAATATGAATATCATTGTACCTGAGGACATTCACCACAAACTCGAGGGTGGGAAAGAGAATTCCCACATCCAAACCAATAACTCCCAAGCAAAAGAAAATGAAAATAGTTCACTAACACCTCCCTTATTTAACCTCAGGAAGAATTCCTAGACCAGAATTCCCAATCAAAGTCATAGAAAATACTTCATTAAAATAGTTTCTCAGCACACAAATTACTAAGTAGTTCTCAAAGAAAAATGTATCACTCTTACAATATCAACATAGATGTTTAAAAATAAGAATTTAGATAGATAACCAACATTTAAACCATGTTCACAGAGAGGAAATCGATATTGATGAGCATAATTGCATGTATTCCAAAAAACACCACCATCGTTTGCCCCTAAATAAAAATGAAATAGTCCCTTCCACCACCAAGAATGATACAAATTTATTAAGGGAAAAAAATGAAAACACATATTTAAATCCAAAACATAGAAACACAGTGGAATTCAACTTCAACTAATAAATGGAAAATGTTGAAACTATATGCATGCAAAATGAAACAAACTAGCTCAAATGGTGTTAGTTTATCTTCGAGAAGAGATGTGGCAACTATGCGCTTTCCTAAATTGTCTTATAATGAGGCTCAAAGGCCTTTTTACCATGAAGAAACAATGAGAAATCATAAACATAGAAAACCCTAACTATGGTAAGTTCAGATAAGCCTCTCTTACCATATGTTCTGAGTAATGCCCTTAGCACTGAAAATGACTTAATGCTCAAAGTAGCACTGAAAGCGAGTTATTTCTCAAAGAGTACAGAAGGATATGTGATTCAACTAATTTCATACACGATGTTCAAGTAATTTTTCTGTATATACACAACATTCATATATGTGCATATACAGAAGATATGAGAATATCTTCTGTATATGCACAATTCATGTATATGGAAATTGCACATATACGGTAGATGCACGTATATAAAAGACTCGCATATACGAAAGATAAACACATATAAGAAAGTTATGCATATACGGAAGATATATGCATATATGGAAGTTGCGCATATACGGTTGATGCACATATACAAAAAATGCACATATACGGAAGTTACATATACTAAAGTTGCACATACATAGAGGTTATGCATATATATGGAAGTTGCACATATACCTGGAAGATATGTGCATATAGAAAAGTTTCGCATATACGGAAGATATATGCATATATTCCGTATATGTACCATTTCTGTATATGTGCAATTTCCATATATGGAAGTTGCGCATATATGGTAGATGCACATATATAAAAGATGTGCATATACAGAAGATATGCAAATATAAGAAATTTACACATATATAGAAGATATGCGCATATACAGAAGTTGCACATATACGGTAGATGCACATATATGGAAGTTACATATACTAAAGTTGCACATACATGGAATTTATGCGTATATACAAAAGTTGCACATATACCTGGAAGATATGTGCATATAGAGAAGTTTCACATACACAGAAGATATGCGCATATCTTTTGTATATGTATAATTTCTGTATATGTGCAATTTCCATATATGGAAGTTGCACATATATGGTAGATGCACTTATATAAAAGGTGTGCATATATGGAAGATATGCACATATAAGAAAGTTGCGCATATACAGAAGTTGCGCATATATGGTAGATGCACATATATGGAAGTTAAATATACTAAAGTTACACATGCATGGAGGTTATGCATATATATAGAAGTTGCACATATACGTGGAAGATATGTGCATATAGAGAAGTTTCACATATAAGGAAGATATGCGCATATCTTCTGTATAAGCACAATTTCCGTATATGTGAAATTTCCGTATATGGAAGTTGCGCATATGCGGTAGATACACATACATAAAAGATGTGCATATAAAGAAGATATGCACATATAAGAAAGTTACACATATATAGAAGATATACGTATATACGGAAGTTTCGCATATACGGTAGATGCACATATAAAGAATCATCATTGATATGTTGTCTTGGTCTCACCTAATTAGTGAAGACAAAAACATAATTCGTGTTAGTAAGAGTAGGGTTAATCGCCTCCTTATAATACCTTAGCTTCATTTTTCCCTCTAACACCTTATCATCCCACAACTTATCCTTAAATTTTGAAGTAACAATGTTTTTAATATTATTCTTACCATATGTCCGGATAATGCCCTTTTAATATTATCCTTAACATATGTTCGGATAATTCCCTTTTAATATTATCCTTACCAAGGTAAGTTCAAATAGGCATCTCTTACCATATGTTCTTAGTAATTCCCCTAGCACTGAAAGCGACTTAATGCTCAAAGTAGCACTGAAAGTGAGTTATTGCTCAAAGAGTACAGAAGGATATGTGATTCAACTAATTTCATGCACGATGTTCAAGTAATTTTTCTGTATATACACAACATTCATATATGTTCATATACAGAAGATATGTGCATATCCTCTGTATATACACAATTTCCGTATATGGAAGTTGCACATATACGGTAGATGCACAAATAAAAAGACATGCATATATGAAAGATATACACATATAAGAAAGTTACGCATATACAGAAGATATGTGCATATATGGAAGTTGCACATATACGATTGATGCACATATACAAAAGATGCACATATACAGAAGTTACATATACTAAAGTTGCACATACATAGAGGTTATGCATATATACGGAAGTCGCACATATACCTCGAAGAGATGTGCATATAGAAAAGTTTCCCATCTATCGAAGATATGTGCATATCTTTTGTGTATGTACAATTTCCATATATACGCAATTTCCATATATGGAAGTTGCGCATATACAGTAGATGCACATATATTAAAGACGTGCATATACAGAAGATATGCAGATATAAGAAAGTTACACATATACGGAAGATATGTGCATATACGGAAATTGCGCATATATGGTAGATGCACATATATGGAAGTTACATATACTAAAGTTGCACATACATGGAGGTTATGCGTATATACAGAAGTTACACATATACCTTTTGGACTTGAAAAAGGTGTAAAATGAGTATTGTAAAAATATGATTTGTAAATTGTAGAATACTTGAAGTCTTGGATGTGAAAATCTAGGGCTTGTAGATAAAACCTTAGATCTGATGTTTCTGTTGAAAGAAGAAACCCTAGTTCATGCAAGGAAGGAATAGAATCATGTTGATGATGAGGACAAGGAGGAGACCCAAAACCCTAACAACTCGTGGTCCCTTATATAATGTGAGTTAACCACTTTATTTATTAACTATGGCCCATTTTTCTAATTCATTTATCTACTTTTTTCTCCAATCCAAAGAACTCTTCAATTCTCATTTATGTCAATATTTTTGCAATGGTTAAAGTATCTTCACATTCAGTGGAATCATCCTTAATTTCACTTGAGGGATACTTGCATATTTTTCCAAATCATTCTAATATGTTTACATTCATTATAATTTGACATCATCTTCGCCTATTATATCGTCACTTATCTTGGTGTATTCTTCTAGTGTCTCTCTTCTATTGAGACAAACTTATGTTGCCTCTCTTTCCTTCATGTGCTCCTTGGGTGTATCTTATGTCTCTCTGTATCCTACTCTACTTTTACTACCCAGTTTCTATTCTCATCAAACTATCCATTTGTACCTTTCAAATTGCTTCGGGTGATGCATTCTTGCATCAGGGAAAGTTTTAGGGCTCAAATTCCGCAAATGGGTTATTTTTCCATGCATTTGTCCAAACAAAGACTCATCAATTTCCATTTTTTTTTTTCTAAAAATGATGCCCATATTTTATAGGATAAAATTATTTTACCTAAAAATTGCCAAATATTTATAGGGTCTATATAAAATCATAAGAAATATGAAGCTTTTCACAAAAATATTGCTAAACACTTTGCAATTTGCATATTAGGGACAAGTTAGATTCACCAAGGCTTCTACGCTTTGTTATAAATTTTCATCCTTAAAACTTTCCACGTCTTGATTTATATCTGTCCTCTAATAGCCCTTCTTTTGCTCCTTTGTAGATCATATAAGGTGATGTAAAAATAACTCCCTTTATTCTAATTTTGTTGTGTTTTCTTGTGGATATATTTTATGCCTAATTTATGAGCTCTTAACCTATATATGTTGCCTCACTATTTCTTGTTTTGTGCACTTCCATAGCTTACATAATTTCTTTGAGGCATATTTTTCTCTTTAACAATTAATCCAGTTGTTATTGTTATAAATATTTAGTATCTTAGTTTACATAATTGACTTCTATGCATAGGTCCAATGAGAATGACTGTAATATTTCAAGTGGGATGAGGGTACTTGTCAATACATTTTTATGCATTTGAGCCATGCATCAGTAGGTTGTTGGTCCAACTGCACTCAAGACGATGATGCGCATGTTAACAAATAGGTTGAACAAAGGAGCCATATCAGTGTACCCTGATGCAACGGAGGCAAGAGTTTGCTTTCAGCAGGATGTCACCATTGAGCGCATGGACACCATCACGGACGACCAAGCTTGGCATCAGTTCTCCACCATCGATCATCGGGAGTATGTCGAAGAGTTGGTCCTCCCACAACTCTCTGAGTCTTAGTGATGTCTTTCATGGCTTCCTCAAGCCTATTTTTGTCTCACATGGGTACATGTCTAGATTGTATGTAACATCTTGTCAAGTGGAAGTTCAAGTGTCGATAGTTGAATGTAATAGCCATAGAGAAGTTGAAGAGTCGTGAGGGTAGGTGAACAGTCACAGAGGGGAATGTCAAAGGTCACCCCACCCTTTGCTATTTATAGTACCTCATAAGTCATTGTAATCACTTTTGGTCAGCCAAGCTTCCGATAAGAGTATCTTAGAGAAATCTTGGAGAGTATTGTAACAAGCCTTGGCTTCTCCACAGTGTAGAGCTAGTACATCTCTTTGGAGGAGCAGATGGCAGTGATTGTAACGTTATGCTATCGGGACTAGTGGTTGGTCATGGTTGTACTGTATGATTGGAATTTTCACTTCCTATTATAACAGAGCCAACATGTTTCATGCATATCTTGTTATTGTATCTCAGCTAACTTGTTTACTCTAATGACTTAAGGGAGATTACCAATAGTTCTGATGTTGATAGGAATGTTGAAATCATGTCGCTAATCCCTATTGAGCTGGCATAACAATCAATCTTTTTGGCTTGTATGGCGAACCCAAATCCATCTTCACCAATTGTATGGGTAGATCGTTCATTAGAATATGGTACTTCCTCTGATCCTTCCATTGGGATGAGGTTGTGCAAGCTTCCTTTGATTCTCTTAAAGATGCCTTGATTAGAGCCTCATTAATGTATTCCCTGAATTATCAAAACGACTACTTCATGTATCTCGCTGCTGCAGATACAACCATAGGAATGGTTTTAGGCCAAGAGGAAGATGGGATTGAACATCAGATATATTATTTGAGCTACAATCTCAATGATACAGAAGTTAAGTACTCTTATGTCAAAAAGCTAGCTCTGGCTGTTGTTCAAGCTGTACAGAGATTTCGCCACTATATCCTACTCCGAAAGACCACTGTCATTTTGGATTGGAACCCTATGACATATATTTTGTCACGTCAATTGCTGGGGGGAAAATACTCAAAATGGATCGTCATTTTGCAAGAATTTGATTTGGAATTCATCAAATCCAAGTCAAAGAAATCTCTTGTTTTCACCAAGCTTCTTTGCAACCTTCCCTCAAACACCATTGATTCAACATCAGAACCATCAATTCTGGATGAGTCTATGTTCCTGATTTTTTCATCTAACCCATGGTACGGAGATATACTGATTTATCTCCAAACCCAAACTTTCCAGCCAGATACCTCTCGCTCGCAACAACGATGTATCTGATACCAAGCCAAATATTATTTGATTGTGGGCAACACTCTTTACCATCATGGTATCGATTCAATTTTACGAAGGTGCCTCACTCATGAGGAAGCCAAGAAAGTTTTGAATGATTTCCATTCAGGTGTTTGTGGTGGACAATTATTTGGTTATGATACCGCGTAGAGATGGTCGTGATGTCAGTTTATACCCTCTATTCCTACTTTCGCGTAGGTCACTAAGCTTTAGGGCTCTTTCAGTCTACCCCTTTATTTTGCCCTTCAGTACCTCTGCGAGGGTGTACGATTGACCTTTGTGCAAACTTAACCCACGATCCAAGTACTTTCGCACTGCTATGACAATGTATTGTATAGGTTCCCAAGTTATCTTTAGTGTTTTACTTATCTTACTAATCAACCACAGTTAACGTCATGTAAACAAATATTCTTACTTGCGTTTTATTAACCAATACAGTCACATACATTCTCGCATCACATAAACATTATAAATTAAACCCAAAATCAAATATAAGAAGAAGCATTAACAAGAAATAAATACATAGAATTTGTAGAATACTTCTCTTTATTGATATCTTCATATTAATACAGACTCTATCTGCCCTGCACACACAGCTGCAAGGGTCCCTGCACTCAGCTGCGGACTTCTACACTAGGCCACTGCGCACTCATCTGCAGAGCCTCTACCTACGCTAAAACCCAAAAAAACTTAGACTTCTCTACCAAGACTCCAAACTTTTTCTACCAACTGCTTATAGCTTACCTACTTAGCTCTTTTGTATACAATCCCATGGTCCATGGACCATGGGTGGATCTTTACAACCGACTTTACACTTTACAAAATATGGGTGAACAACCCTTTATGACTCTTGACACCTTCGTGCTCCGTGACCACAAAATGAGGAGAATTTACAACTTTATTACAAAATTTGTCTGAAAACATGGGCTTTTAGCCCCAAAACTGCCCTTGGGGGAACCTGTTCCCAACAGGCCCCCAACACAGAAGCTCCGCATATATAGAAGATACGCATATACAGAAGTTGCGCATATATGGAAGACACGGATATATGGAAGTTGTGCATATACGAAAGATACACATATACACATATATACACAACCTCCATATATGCGCATATCTTCCATACATGCACACATATTCTATATATGTGTATCTTTTGTATATGCGCATATCTTTCGTATTTGCGCAACTTCTATATATGCGTAATGATGTAGATGCATATAACCTAGGTCAAATATTTATTAAGGGAGTTGGTTTATAAAGTTAGGATTTAATTAATTAATGTATTTTTTCTATAGTTTTAGGAGAAAATGATAATTCTTGTAAATAGGAGAAGATTCGAGAGTATTTTGGAAGGTTTGATAGAATTTTGGATTATTTGGAACTTATCTAGGGATAAGGTATTAGATGAGAGATTTTATGGATCATGAGAGATATTTTGGGAGTTAGTTTAGGATCTAGAACCTACTTGGGTTCTAATCCATTTGTATAAATCTAGGTGAGCCCATGAGGCATGTAAGTATGTAGAGGTGTGTAAGTAGGTATGAGAGTTAAGTATGAGAAGTTCTCCTATAAATATTTTATGTCTTTAATAAATTATATTTGAGAGTTTATGTGCATTTTGATATTGGGTTTCAATCCAGTTTTTTATGGTATGTGTTTATTTATAAGTGCATGACCTATGGTTAGACTTGCATCACATAGTTTCTATATATGCACATATCTTCCGTATATGCGTAACTTCGACAGATGCATATACGGAAGATTCTAGATTCCAGTGGCAGGTGGTTTCATACGCATATATATAAGATATGCGATACAGAAGATGTGCATATAAAGAATCTGTGTGACTTTCGTATATGCAAATCTTTCATATATGCACATGTTTTTTGTATATGCACAACTTCCGTTTATGTGCTTCTTCCATATATGTGCATATCAAGAAGTTGCACATATACAATAGATGCACATATACAAAAGTTGCACATATACAGAAATTGTACATATATGGAAGATATGCGCATATACGGAAGATACGCATATACGGAAGTTGTGCATATACAAAAGATATGCAAATATACATAAGATATGCACATATATCGAAGATGTGCATATACACAAGATACGCATATACAGAAGCTGTACATATATGGAATATATGCACATATACAAAAGATACACATATACTCATACATGCACAACTTTCGTATATGCGCATATCTTCCATACATGCACACCTCTCTTGTATATGTGTATCTTCCGTATATGCGCAGCTTCTGTATATGTGCATATCTTCCATATATGCACAAATTTGATATATGCATATATTTCGTATATGTGCATATCTTTCGTATATGTGTAGCTTCCACGTATGCTTTCTCAAGGTCCACGCCCTCAACATGTCCCACTAGCTCTGGAAGGTGCACAACATTGTTCCTCAGCCCTGCCTAAATTGTGGACTACACAGTCTCAAGAATCAAGGCTTCCCCTTGCCTATCTGAACTGCACAACTATGCAATAACTAAGCCCCTCTTCCCAGCCTATCACTTGTTTCATGCACAATTTATGGATCAAAATGCATCATCTTAGGCTAGGAATTTTCGAATTGATGTTGTCTCATCATGATTGAATTGCAGCAGCAGGTACCCTATCATGTCATGGAAAGATGATGGAGAAGGAGAAGAAGGAGGGAAGCATGCTCAAAGACAATCTTGCAGCTAAACTTGCAAGCTAATCAATCAGGAGAAAGAAAAAGGACACTAGTTGGCGACCACTATCCAAGACTTAAGATAATTGAAGACTCCTTTTGCAAGTTTGAAAGATGGAAATTGTGCATATAAAGAATATATGCACATATACGGAAGTTGGGCATATACGGAAGATATGCACATCTTCTGTATATGCGCAAATTCTGTATATGTGAATATATTATGTATATGTGCATATCTTCTGTATATGACAATAATAATGTAAGGGCACAACAATAACAGTAGTGGGCTTCTATGGGGTAAAATAATAACAATATGGAGACAACATGGTCTCACAAATAACAATAAGGGGCTACAATGACAATAATAATAAGGGAATACACTAGTATTATAGGGACCTAACAGAGTTCGTCGGGAATATTAGATCCTGGGTAAGGTTGAGGGAGGAGAGGATGTGATCTTCTGTTGGATTAACCTTCCAATATTTAGGATTCGATTTTTCTGATAGGATTGTTTCCTGAATGTTTTCTTTGACCTGTGTCCATACTAGAGAGCTAGAGGGGGGCTTATTGTGAAAGATGGCTTGGTTAATCTGCACATATAATGAAGTTACTCATATATAAAATATATGCGTATATACAAAAGATGGATATATACAAATGTTACACATATATGGAATATGTGTGCATATATGGAAGTTGTGAATATACAAAAGATGTGCGCATATACGGAAATTGTGTATATATGGAAGTTATCGTATATGCGTATTACGGAAGTTGCAAACAGTTTTTATGTATGCACAACTTCTGTATATGATTGCAGATTGTTTTTATGTATGCACATCTTTTGTATATATGCACAACTTTTGTATATCTGCATATACAGAAGTTGCACATATATGGAAGTTATGCGCATATATGGAAGTTTCACATATATGGAAGATATATAGAGAAGTTGCGCATATACAGAAGATATGTGCATATACAGAAATTGTGCAGAACTTCATCCTCTATATAGGCGCAACTTCTATATATGCACATCTTCTTTATATTTGCATATCTTACGTATATGCATACATACAGAAATTGCACATATACAAAAATTGCGCATATACGCAAATTGTACATATATGGAGGTTGCATATATACAGTGACTGAAGTTATGCATAAAGTATCTATATACGCATCTTCCATATATGCGCAACATCTGTATATGTGCATCTACCATACATGTTCAACTTCCATGTGTGCATATACAGAAGTTACACATATACATAGTTCTGCACAACTTCAACCTACGTACATACATAGCCTTCGTATATGCACAACTTCAGTATATGCACAAATTTCATATATACATATATGAATTTTTTGCATATACAAAACATATGTGATGCAAAAGATGTGCATACCTTTCGTATATGTGTAACTTTTGTATATGCACATATTTTTCGTATATACGTTTATTTCATATACGTCAATTTATTTTGTATATGTGCATATTTGGAAGTTGTGCTTATACAATAGATGTGCATATACGGAAGATATGCGTATATACAGAAGTTATGCATATACAGAAGATATGTGAATATAGGGAAGTTGTGCATATATGGAAACTATCGTATATGCATGTTACGAAAGTTATGCACAACTTATGTGTATGCACATATACAAAAGTTGCGCATATATAGAAGATATGTGTATATACAGAAATTGCACATATACATAATATATTCACATATACATAATTTGTGCATATACGAAATATATGCGTATCTTCCGTCTATGCCCAACTTATGTATATGTGCATATTTTCCGTATATGCGCATATATTCTTTATATGTGCAATTTCCATCTTTTGGACTTGCAAAAGGTGTAAAATGAGTATTATAAAAATAGGATTTGTAAATTCTATAAGACTTGAAGTCTTGGATGTGAAAACCTAAGGCTTCTAGATAAAACCTTAGATCTGATGTTTCTGTTGAAAGAAGAAACCCTAGTTCATGCAAGGAAGGAATGACATCATGTTGATGATGAGGACAAGGAGGAGAATAATATATGTGCATATACAGAAGATGTGCTCATATACGGAAGTTGTGCATAAACAGAAGATGTGCACATAGATGGAAGTTGTGCACATACAGAAGATATGTGCATATACAGAAGTTGTGTATATATGGAGGTTATCATATATGCGTATTACATAATTTGCAGATTATTTTTATGTATGCACAACTTTTGTATATGGTTGCAGACTTTTTTTTATGTATGCACAACTTCTGTATAAACTTCTGTAAATGTGCATATACAGAAGTTACACATATATGGAAGCCATGCCCATATATAGAAGATATATACAGAAGTTGCACATATACAGAAGTTGTGCAGAACTTCAACATCTATGTAGGCGCAACTTCTGTATATGCACATCTTATGTATATGTACATATCTTGCGTATATGCATAAATAGATATACATATATATGGAAGTTGCACATATACAGAAATTGAGCATATATGAAAATTGTACATATATGGAGGTTGCATATATACAGTGACTGAATTTACATGTTAATTATCTATATACGCATCTTCCATATATGCACAACTTTTATATATGTGCATCTACAATACATCTTCAACTTCCATATGTGTGCATATACAGAAGTTCCACATATAAATAATTGTGCACAACTTCAACCTATGTACATACATAGCCTTCGTATATGCACAACTTCCGTGTATACATATATACATCTTCTTTAGTCAAGTGATAAATCTCAAACAAAAGGGTTCAATGGTGAAGCACATTGAGGACTTTCAAAAATTGAATATAAGGGTAAATGATATTCTATAGGAGCATAGTATTGATGTGTTCATAGAGACCTTAAATGATAACATCCAACATGAGGTTGAATTTTGGGAATCTAATTCATTAGAAAAGGCATTCAGTTTGGTAAGGAAAATTGAAAGCAAAATTATGGCAACAAGGAAGCTTACCACTCACAACTATAAAGATGGAAGTGTTGCTACCCCTAGCCTTCCACAACCTACAAGGCTAACACCGCAATAATTGGAAGAATAAAGAGAAAAAGGGATTTTTTATAGTTGTGATAGCAAATACACTAAAGTTCATAAGTGTCCTGAGAAGAAATTATTTTGCATAGATTGTGAAGAGGAGGAAGAAAAGGAACAAGAAACGTCAAAAAAAGAGGATATACACCAGGAACCAACCCTAGATAAAGAATAAATAAATCCGACCATATCTTGTAATCCATTGTCAAGAATTGCCACTCCTCAAACTCTCAAGATAGAAGGACATATCAAGAAGAAAAAGGTAATAGTGTTGATTGATTCAGGTAGTACCCATAATTTTATTCATTGCAAGATAGCCAAGGAATTGAATTGCTTCCTATATCTAGCACCAGAGTGTCAAGTGATGGTTACAAATGGAGGAACCATAAATTTATTTGGAAAAGTTCCATAATATCAATTTATCCATGGGAGAATAGTTATTGAATAGTCCAATGCTTTCCATTCCAATAGGTGGTGTTGATGTTGTACTAGGAGTCTAATGGCTACAATTTTTGGGTACAATAGCTTTTAATTTTCAAGAACTTTTCTTGAAAGTTTTTTGGGAAGGAAAGGAAGTTGAATTAAGGGGCATCGCAGCGAAACCTAGAAATATAATCAGATCTAATGATATAACAAAGCTTCTAAAGAAAGAACAACGGGGCATAATTGCACAATTATGTCCACTAGAGGTTCCCACATCGAAATCATCTATTTCTCTAGATCTCCGAAAAGTCTTGGACAATCATTCCAAGGTATTTGAGACTCCCAAAGGCCTCCCACCTATTCGTGATCATGACCATGCTATTCATTTGATTCCAAGAAGTGTTCCTCCAAACACCAGGCCTTATAGATATCCCTATGCCCAAAAGAGTGAAATTGAACATATGGTTGCAGAAATGCTAAAGGCTGGTATAATTCAACATAGCCAAAGTTCTTTCTCTGCTCCAGTAGTATTGGTGCATAATAAGGATGGATCATGGTGCATGTGTTTGGATGATAGGAAGCTCAACAAGCTTACTATTAAAGATAAATTTCCTATTCCAATCATTGATGAATTATTGGATGAATTACATGGAGCAATTTACTTCACCAAGTTCAATCTTCGTTCATGATATCATCAAATCAGAATGATGACTGAAGACATTCTGAAAACAACATTTAGAACTCATGACGATCATTATGAATTCTTGGTCATGCGTTTTGGCCTTACAAATGCACCTTCTACATTTCAAGGTTTGATAAATTCCATTTTCAAACCCTTCCTTCAAAAATTTGTGTTAGTATTTTTTGATGATATACTAATCTACAACAAGTCTTGGAAGGATCACGTTCAACATGTTGACAGGGTACTCAAACTATAGGAGGAGAAACAATTATATGCAAAAGCCTCCAAATGTTTCTTTGGAGTACAGGAGGTGGAATATTTGGGTCATATTTGTATCTCATGAAGGTGTTAAGGTAGACCCTAGCAAAATTAAAGCCATTAAGGAATGGAAAATTCCCACATCCATAAAGCATCTGCGAGGATTTCTTGGGCTGATAGGGTATTATCACAAGTTTGTTAAGAATTATGGGAGAATAACAGCACCTCTAACAACATTACTGAAGAAAGATGCATTTTCTTGGACTCTAGAAGCAACGAGGGCCTTTGAACATCTTAAAGAGGCAATGTGCCAAGCACCGATATTAGCTATGCCAGAATTCACAAAAATCTTTATTGTGGAATGTGATTCCTCAGGAAATGGAATTGGTGTTGTTATAATGCAAGAAGGAAGACCCATTCCTTTTGAAAGTCGTCCAATGAAAGGGAAGTATTTACGCAAAGCTATTTATGAGAAGGAAATGCTGGAAATCCTAAATGCACTTAAGAAAGGGTGACCTTACCTAATGGGAAGACACTTCAAGGTAAAAACGGATCATGATAGCCTTAAATAATTTTTAGAACAAAGATTATCCTCAGAAGAGAAACAAAAATGGGTCACAAATATGTTGGGTTATGACTTTGAAATCATCTACAAAAAGGGAATAGAAACAGTATTGCAGATGCACTCTCATGAAAGGATGAGGATGCGGAAGCATTGTTTTGTGCCATTTCTATTATCCAACCAGATTGGATAAATGAAGCAAGGGATGAATGGAAGAATGACAGAGAAGTGTTGGCACTCATTCAAAAGTTGTAGGAAGATCCGAGTACATTTGACACATTTAGCTAGAAAAATGATTCGTTATGGTACAAAGATTTCTTATACCTCTGTAAGAATTCCCAACTCAAACAAAATATTCTTCTCAAATTACACACCTCTCCATTACGAGGGCACTCAGGACTTTTAAAAACTTACCACAGGGTTAAGAAGGATTTTTTTTGGAATGGCCTTAAATCTGTTATTCAAAAGTTTGTGGCAGAATGTTTGGTTTGCCAACAAAATAAAGTTGAAACAATTAAGACCCCGAGTCTATTACAACCTTTATCTATTTCAAGTCAATGTCGGGAGGAGGTTTCAATGGATTTTATCACAAGTCTACCCAAATCTGAAGGAAAGAGTGTGATCATGGTGGTAGTTGATAGACTTACCAAGTATGCACACTTTTGTGCATTATCTCATCCATTTAAATCCAGTACAGTTGGTATTGCATTTATGGAAACAAAACAAAAGCTACATGGAAACCCAAAGATTATTGTAAGAAACAAAGATCCCAATTTCACTAGAAATTTTTTGTCAGAATTATTTTCTTGTTTGGGTACTTAGTTAGCTCATGGCTCATCTTATCATCCTCAATCTGATGGGAAAACTGAGATAGTGAAAAAATGTTTGTAAGGATATCTTCGTTGCTTTGTAACTAATAAACATACAAAATGGGTCAAGTGGTTGCCTCTGGTTGAATGGTGGTATAACACTTCCTTCCATACTACAACAAAAATGACCCCATTTATGACACTTTATGGATATCATCTACTGTCCATCACATCTTATTTAAGAGAAAATTCTAAGGTTCAAGCAGTGGAAGATCACATCGAGCATTAACAACAAGTTCTTCAACTCTTGAAGGATAACCTCACTTTGGTGCAGAATAGAATGAAACAATAGGCAGATCAACATCACAACGATAGGCGTTTTGATGTAGGCAACTGGTTATTTCTACGACTACAACCATACATTAAACAAACGTCCCTTAAGCAAGCTAAGAAGGATAATAAATTATCACCAAAGTATTATGGTCCGTACAAGGTGTTGCAAAAGATTGGCACTATGGCATACAAATTGGAGCTTCATGCATCTTCCCGAGTGCACCCAGTTTTCCATGTTTCATGCTTAAATAAGGTTATAGGTGACAAGCTCCCAGTTCAAACAATATTGTCAGAACTTGACAAGGAAGGAAAAATCATATTGGAACCTGAAGCAATCACAAAAATAAGAACTCGACAACTATGAAATTGATCAATTTAAGAGTATCTCATCAAGTGGAGAACTTACCTATTGAAGATTCCACATGGGAGGATGAGAATTTTATATAGAAGCATCTAGAACTACTCAAGTGTTGAGGACAACAATTTTTTGAAGGAAAGGGCATGTTAGGTCCCTATAATACTAGTGTATTCCCCCATTATTATTGTCATTGTAGCCCTTATTGTTATTGTAGTGCCCATGTTGTCCCCACATTGTTATTATGGTGCCCCATAGAAGCCCACTATTGTTATTGTTGTGCCCTTACATTATTATTTTTATGTCGGCTCTGATTATATTTTGACCCCTTATACTCCTATATATAGAAAAGAGGTTTTTTCATTTGAATCATCCAATAATTTTTCATTTTTGTAATGTAAAGGAGGTTTCTTCCTCAAAGAGGCTAATTTTGAAGTTGTTGATTTATATTTTCTATCTTTTTGTGAGCTGTTTGCATAACACATACAACATGGAATTTTAAAACGCATATATGTGATCTATTAAAAGGGAAGCTAAAATAATTAGTGAACATAGAAACAAATGAATATTCATTGAATTTTAATGATGATGTTCTCAATGAAGAAATTGAACCTCTCAAAATCTTTTACAACAACTACAGTTCAGTGAAATGTTTCAACATGGATGGTTGTCCAATTAGTTTGGAAGTTGTGGATCTAGGGAAGGAATCCTCATTAGTTGTTGAAGACATGTTAGTGGTCTTCTAGTGAGGTTATGCTACAACTTGTGAATGTTGTTCAATAATTGAATTCAGGAGAACTGAGATTTAGGAGTGCGGGAGTGGAACTCAAGAATCCAACTTGTCGACTACAAAGTTATGAGAGTTATAAGACAACTTGATGGAGGTCACGTTGATATGAAAATTGTTTAACCATTTAACGAATGAATGTGTGTTTTGGTGTCTATGGGTGGTTTCAATAAAAATTTTGTAATGTAAGCATTAGGGGGGAGTTAGAGTTAATGCTTACATTCTATATTAAAATTTGGTTTGTGAATTGTTGGAGATGGATGATATATTATCTCAACATTGCCTCCTAAATTAGGAATAAGTTAGATCTGAGAAACTCTATATTATAGAGAAATAGTTGAATGTAATGTGTATGTGTGTGCATGTTGATGAATACATATCTATGTGTGAAATATAATGTGTGATTTTAGTCATTCATTGTTTCAAAGACAAGGTAATATAGTTTTTAGTGTTTAATAGTATTTAGCCTAGTCACTTTATACACTCATGCTTAAATTTCTTCTCAATATATATGTTTATGTATTTTTTATATTTTATATATGTTCGTGTATTATATTTAATTTGAGAATGCATACTTAAAGGTAACTCAATGAATTCAAATGGTGCGAATATGAATATTGTAAGTAATTTTATCATATGTGATTGTAATTCAAACTTGTAATTTAAGGAAAAAAATGGTAATTAGTTGAAACCATTATATCATACTTTTAAACTAGTGATACATGGTAGTTTACTCCCTCAATTTGGAAATAAATATAATAAGTAGTAAAACTTAATATAACTAAGTACACTTTATCAAAACATAATTATTTACTCATAAATAAAGTAAAAAGAAATTTAAATATTATGAAAAGCAATTTCATATAAATATTATCATCGTAAATTAGATATGAGCATCATTCTAATAATTGAATTTATTCATATTATCTCATATATGTCTCATATATATTAATTATTTATATTATGCAATTAAAAAAAACTAATATCTACACACATTTACATTAATGTTTAAAAAAAAATTACAAAAACATTAAATTAAAGTAATTAAAAAAAAACAAAAAAACAAAACAAAACAAAACCTTTTATTTATTATATATTTTTACTTTATTATTTTTTTAAATAATTAATTTTTTTTTATCAATCATATTTTTTTGCTTTGTTAATTTTTTTTTCATTTTTTATTAACATATATTATTATAATATTTAATTAATATAATATTATATATTAGTACTATATTATATTAGATAGTTAATATTAATTAGTTAACTATATAATATAATATATATAATCATTACTATAATATTTTTATATATGTGAGAGATATTATAAAGATTATAATATATTTAAATGTAAATTTTCATAACTATTTATATTGTAGATGGACACTTTAACTTCTTCTTCTTTTTTCTCGTTAAAACTATTCTATTATTTACATTATCAGAGAACAATTACATCATTACATAACAAAAAGAACCAGCTTCCTGGAGGTAATGGCAGCATGGAACAGCAGAGACCGCAATCTCAGAGGACTAACCAGACCAAAAAACCAACCCACGCAGGGGCGCCAGTGGAACAGCAAACTAATCCCGCGCAGGGGAGCCAAAAACTTTTCCAACCACAGAGAAAAATTTCCAGAACCCAAACATAAACAATTTCTCATCAGTATTGACACAGAGACAGTAACACCACAACATTGACACAAGAGCATATTCGAAAACAACAAGAGTGACCGAATGCCCTTACTAACGGGCTGTAGAGACCTGGTAAGAAGTCGCGTCTAGTCTTCAGGATTCTCCTCCACTACCCTGCACCACCCGAATTCCGCCATGTCATGAGCCTCCTCCGTAGCTGTCGGAACGGGCTCCATCTTGACATCTTCGTTCTGGCTGATCATCGCCTCCTGAGCTCCCGAGGGACCAACAAGAGGGCTTTCCGAAACATTCATAGGATCTGCAAAGGGAGTCTCCATGGCTCTCCCGAAACCATTAGTTGACATCATCCCCCGATTGTCTCTGGAATCGCTTTCATCATGGGTCTCCTCAATGAAGAGCATCGAAACATGGGCGTTGATTCGGGGACGGTTCAAAGAACTGTTGAAATTGAAAATTGCAGAGCGAAAGGCGGGCGAGGAAGAGGACTCAGGAGCGTCGGCATCCGGGAATTGACTAGACCGAATGGGGTTTGCACCATGAGTGCGATGGCAATGGCAATGGCAGTAATGGGGAGAGTCTTCGTCGACAAGGGGGCGCGAAGATCCACCTTGGGAGGTGCCTCGATGGCTAAGCATTCGCTGTCGAGGCCGAACCATGACTGCAGGGCCAAATAGAGTTTCTATGCCTGAGGCCGAGCTAGAGCTCAAAGCTAAATTGAATTCCAGAATAGTCACAGGAAGACCATATGCAGGTGGGGGAGTAGCCCAAACAGAAAGGCAAACGCTTGGAGCGGCTAGCAGCGCCAGAGGCTGCATAAACAAATGGAACAGACCCTAAATTTGCACTGTGAATCCCATTCCGCAGCCAAATATAACACATATGCCTATGCCTCGAGGCCCTCCCGCCATTACAGTGGCATTCATGGGAGCTGAGGAGCTGGACCCTACTTTGGGTGCGTAGGTGAACGGAGCATTTATGCTCCCCTGCTGAATGCCTTTAATTCCAATACCGTGTAGCTGAGTGTATCCATTCCCCCATGTGTGAACAGCACCTCTGCGCATGGCTGGCAGGTGGCCTTGGGTGATCGCCCGTCCCATCGCTTCAATCACCCGTATCTGGGGGGGCAACATCATTTTGGACTAGACGAGTGCATTCCTGTGCCTGATCATGATTCGATATAATGTCTAGAGTTCCTGTGAGTAGAGTATTCTCATTTTCCACCCCTAAATTGGCAATAAGGTCTGCGACCTTGTTGCCTTCCCTCTTTATGTGATTGAAGGTGATGGCCCTGTTACTGTGGAGCGCTTGTTCGATGGCTTCCAGTCTTGCTTCGACCCGCCAACTGGTGGCTATTTTCCTTGAATGAGATCCATTTAGGAGATGCTTGGCCATATTAATGAGGATTTGAGAGTCTCCTTCCACCTCCAGGGGTTGGAAGTTTTGTTTCCATGAAAGAAGGAGACCTTGCCATAGACCCTCTAACTCAGCCAACTTGTTGGTGTCCCACCCAATGTTTCCATAGTAGATCAACACGGGCGTGCCTTCATGATTTCTAAAAATTCTGCCAAAGCCTGCATTTCCAGGGTTGCCCTTTGAGACTCCATCAAAGTTGAGCTTGAAGGTGCTTTGGAGGGGCAGTCCAGGAGACCTTTTTTATGTTGCTGCTTTTAGGAGGGACTTTGTTGTGGGATTCCTAAGGGAGTTGCATTTTCCAGTTCTCCCAAATGGCTTTCTCATTGTCTAGAGCTGGAAGGTCCTCCTTTGTCCATAAGCGGAGCATCAGCGTCTCTTTGAGATTCACACAGAGCATGCTCCAGATACTGTCTAGCGGAGAGCGTTGATCTTTGAATATGTGTTTGTTCCTTTCCTTCCATATGCTCCATAAGAGGAGCCCGGGGATTATTTTCCATAAATGGTTGAGAATTTCACTTTTATATGGATTTTGTTGCCAATGACGCAATGAGTTGGTTATGTCTTCCTCAAGTCTGCATCTTCTTTGACATCTGAAGCTTGCCTTCTCCCACAACTGATTGGCTAAGGGGCAAGAGTCCAAGAGGTGTTGGAGTGTTTCCTCTTGGGATTTGCAATTGACACAAATAGAGGGGTCGTGATAGTTTCTTCATCTAAGTTTATCCCAGGTGAGGATTCTCTGATGTCCTACCAGCCAAAGGAAGTAGGAGACTTTGGGCCAAGAACCTAACCCCCAGATTTTGCTCCAAATTGGGTCAGGGGGCGTAGGGTTAGTGCACATAATTTTGTAAGCCTCAGAAGTAGTAAAATTGCCTTTAGGCTGGTATCCCCATCGTAGAATGTCTCTGCCTTTGGCATGTCTAATGCTCCTTTCACGTAGCTCCCTTTCCAGATCCTCAATGAATTGGTAATCCTCATTTCTGATGAGCTGGTCATCTTGTTTCCATTTCTTGAAGCCTTGCTCTGTCTCTTGTGTCCAATACTGCCAAATCTTTTCTTGTTGCTGTTCCTCTTCAATGTAGTTCACAAGCAGATTAAGAATGCGGCTAAGTGGTGGCATTTGGTTCCAGGCATCCGTCCAGAATCGTGATATTCTTCCATTTCTTACTTCCCAAAAACTATGCTGTTGTATCAACTGGAAGTGTTGTCTGGCCGCATTCCAAATTAGCGAACCTATGACATCGGGAGTGAACCTGATGAGCTCCTCCTGGGGTCTATGATTAGCGTATTTGGCAGTCCAAATGGCTGCCCAAGGTTTTTCTGGGCTAGAGAGCCATTGCCACCAAATTTTTGCGCTCATGATAGCATTACTATGAGTGGGATCTCTCAGGCCAATGCCCCCTTTTTCCTTGGGCGTGCAGACAGAGGTCCATTTTACCAGGGCCCATTTGCGGTTTGTAGCTGAATTTCCCCAGAGAAAGCCTCACTGTAGATCCCGAATTCTTTTTAGAACCCATTTAGGTGCCGCTATGATTGAGAATAAGTAGAGCGGCATTGCTTGTAGAACTGATTTGTTGAGCACTACCCGACTAGCCATGTTCAGTGTTCTGTGCGTCCAAAGGTTGAGGCGGGATTCGAGCTTCTCAATGAGAATGCGCCAGGAGGAGTGCTTGATGGCTGAAGAAATAAGGGGGGCTCCAAGGTATTTGGAAGGGAGAGTGGCAATGGGGAACCCCAGTATACGGGCAACAACAGTCTTAACAACAGGTGGGGTGTGAAAGAAAAAGATCTGCGACTTGGTGTTATTGATGCTGGTTCCTGAGGCTTCAGAGAAGTCATTGAGCAAGGCTTTGAAGCAGGAGGCTTCTTGGACAGATGGGTAGCCAAAGAGCATGTTATCATCGACAAACTACTGATGAGTTATAGCTGGGGAGTGGTGAATGGAGAGACCTTTAAGCTGTTGGGAGAGGAGGGCTTGTTTGATGTGACGACCCAGGCCTTCAGCCATTAAAACAAAGAGGAAGGGGGAGAGAGGGTCACCTTGCCTGATTCCTCGAGAGGGACTGAAGGGTCGAGATGGGATCCCGTTCAGAAGAATGGAAAAGAAGGAAGAGGATATAAGACTCATGATCCAACGGATCCACATAGGAGAGAATCCAAAGGCAAATAACATTTTCTGAATGTAAGTCCAGCTGAGCTTATCGAAGGCCTTAGAAATATCAAGCTTTAGAATCATACCTGCCTTATTGGAATGCTTGAGGGAGTGTATAATCTCATGCGAGAGGATAATGCCATCCATGATCTGTCTCCCTTCCACATATCCAGACTGTTCCAGAGAGATGAGCAGTGGCAAGAGGGGCTTTAACCTGTTGGCGATAACTTTAGAGATTACTTTGTATATGACGTTGCAGAGAGCAATCGGACGGAATTTGTCCAGGGTGATGGATTCCGCCTCTTTTGGTATAAGTGCAATGAAAGTTGAGTTGAGAGAAGGAAGCAGCCAATGAAGAGCTCTCGATTCCTCCACCACTTGCCAGACCTCATTTTTTATTAGCTCCCAGAAGGTGTGAAAGAAAGTTGTGGTGAAGCCATCCAGGCCAGGGGCTTTGCCCTCCTTGAGCTGGGACATGGCTGTATCCACCTCCTGAGTCAGAATAGGATGAAGGAGAAGTTCGTTGTGTTCCTCGGTGATTAGTTTTGGCACATTGTGTGTTATTCTTTCTATCGTAGGTCGCCTGTCTGCATTGGGCTCTAGATGAACTTGCTTGAAGTGATTTAGGAATTCCTCCTTGACTTCTTCATGTTGTTCTGCTCTTGCCCCACCTTGCGTCTGAATGAAGGGGATGTTGTTGTGCATTCTTCGTTGAACAGTGGTTCGGTGAAAGAATTTGGTGTTCCGTTCGACCTCTTTCAGCCATCTAATCCTGGACTTCTACTTCCATAAAATTTCCTCCTGCTTTCTCCTCTCCTCCAGCTGATTGTGGATGCGCTGCTCCTGCGCCAGGGTCCCCTTCGTGTGACACCCTGTGATTACTTATTGTTGGAGATATGCCATTTCCTTGTTTAAGTCATGTTGCGCGTTAAAGATGTTTCCAAATGTCTCATTGTTCCAACGCTTTAAGTGGGATTTTAAATATTTAAGTTTTTGTTGGAACTGAAACATCTTGGAGCCTTCTCGCGGAATGAAGGTTGTCCAAGGGGTTCTGACAAAGTCTTTGAATGCAAGGTGGGTGAGCCAGAACTCTTCGAAGCGGAAGGGCCTCCTGGTGGTGTTGCCCGGTCTTTGCCACTGGAGGGAGATTGGCCAGTGATCTGAGCCTGAGTGGGGGAGAATTGCAGCAGTTATGTCTCCTCCTAAGTGAACCGAGTTATCTGATATGAGAAATCTGTCCAGTTTTGAAGCGATTTGGTGCTTCCCTACTCTTCGATTACTCTAAGTGTACGTGCCATTACAATATTGCAGGTCTATTAGCGAGGTATTTTGGATGAAGTCTTTAAAGTGGGTATTTTCCTGTTCCAACCTGTTTCTTCCCCCAAGCTTTTCCTCCAACTTTGTGATCATGTTAAAATCCCCTCCAATGATCCATAGAGGATGCAATCTGTTGTTATTCAGAGCTTCTATAGTATTGAGAAGTGCTATTTTGTTTCCTGCTTCCTGCGGGAAATATACATTTGAGAGGTTTCCATGTATATTGGTGCCTAAAATGTGGAAGGCAGCCTGAATGAGGTGGTGAGAAGCATGGAAGTCGGAGAGAGTTAGCGCTTGCGTGTTCCATGCAATGGCAAGCCCCCCTGATGCTCCTAATGCATCCACTGCCACCGATTGACAACCTGGCCATGCTTTAGAAAGGATGCTTCCTAGTGTAGTGTTGTTACACTTGGTTTCCTGAAGAAAGCATAGTTGTGGCTTTTCCATCTTTATCATATTTTTTAATACTCTAAGTTTCCCTGGGCTATTGAGCCCCCTTACGTTCCATGAAATGAGCTTCATGATTCACTATTGATAGAGGGTTTGTAGTACTTTGTCAATTTTTCATACCTGCCTGAGTCCACCAGGATTTTCCCTACTGCTATTGTTCGCTGGAGATCTGTTCTTCTTCCCCTCTTTTTGGAGTCTTTTGGGGGAAGGCCGCCATCCGAATGGCTTCTCGGCTGGATGCCTAGCTGTTTCTGCTGATAAGCCCCTGAGATTACCACTTCCAGTTTGTTGAGTTGAAGCTCTGGGATATTGTCGTAATCCTTCTTTTTGCATGCTAGCTCTAGCTCTAAAATGTCTAGTCCTTGCAGATCTATACTTTCTGGTTCTTCGTCCATCTGTTGCACCTAACTTTTTTCTTCTGTGGATATATCTAAGCTTTGGGGGGGATCTGGAGTTCCATCCACGTCCATATCATTATCTTTTTCTGCAGGCTCCTTTTGTCTATCCTTGGGGTTAGCCTTAACACCTTTGGGGGTTTGTGTTTCAGAAGGGGAGCCTGAAAGAGGAGGCTGGGATGAGGAAGAGGTGGGCGCGGAGCTGGGCTTGGAGAACAGGATTTGCTCTTCCGAGGTTTGAGCTAGAATTTCAAAGCTGTTACTTGTAGCAGTGCCAGAGGCGGTATCTTGTTGGGGCTTTTTTCCAGTAGAAGGCTTTTTGTGCACTCGTTTGCGGCTGGGTGCTTTGGTGAAGCCATCATGGGTCAAAGAGTCAGAGGGGTTAGGAGCATCAGTTATGGCATTTAGGGGACAATCCCTAAATAAATGCCCGTGAGCATGGCATTTTCAGCAACGAAAAGGAACATGTTCGTAATCCAAGGGTTGAATCCATTCATTATCACGATGAGAAAGACTTACTGAGTCTGGCAGGGCTTTGTCCAGGTGCATGAAAACGCAGATGCGGGCATAGGATGTGTATCTATGCAGCTTCATTTCTTCCACCGCTTTAATGTGTTCCCCTAATCCATTTCCTATATCTTTGAGTATATCTTCATCCCAATATTCATCTGGAAGTGAATACATTCTGATCCAGACTGGAGCCCAGGTGAGGTCTTCCTTGTCTAGGTTAAATCTTGCTACCCATTCCCTTAGATACAGTCCAACTGAGTTGAAAAAATATGGCCCTTCTCCCAGGATTCTATATTTGTCTTCTAGGCAAAAGAAAATCACAATAAAGAACCCTTTCGATCCTAGCCGCAGTGTTACGTCGCCTTTGGGTTTCCATTTAGCTGCGATCCATCCATATAGGGCTTTCTCTGTCGGCGAGAACCCTATAAATTTCCCAATGAGGGCATGATCCCTCATGTATTAGATTCGTTCATCAATCTTCTGGCCGAGCAGCTCTATTCTGGGCCGGTCGACTACTATTGGTTTGCAAGTTTTCGAAGTGATCTTCGGTCCTTCCTCTAGCTTGTCCTTTCTTCTTGGAGTATCGCCTGTCTTGTCTGCCTGATTACTTGTCTCATTATGCCCATTGCACTGCGGGATCTCCTTGTTGATCGCCTCCTCATCAACAGAAACGAACACGATCGTCCTCTCAGGCTCTGGCGGCGTAGTATTTGCTTTGGGGGAGGGCATTGATGCCCCCCCTGGGGGGGATCCATGTGCCCTGCGATTATACCCCGTACTGCTCTGTCGAAAGAGAACTGGAGGTCAGGCCCGTGATGGTTGCCTCGTCTGAACAGTCTGCGCCGTCTGAGAGTATGGTCAGAACCCTAGCTGCAAAGCTCTCTCATCCTCCGATGGATACTTTAACTTACTTACAATATAGTTAATATATATTTTTATTAATTAAATTATATATATATATATATATATATATATATCTATATATATATATTGATAATTAATATTATGAAATATATATTAGCAAATCTCATCAAGTTAGTCTTGTATTCATTTGACATAGGATTTTGTATAACTATGCTCTTGTTGCAGCATGCACTAGTGATTAAGAGATTTGAACACTAAACACCTCCTTACACTATTCTTTTTTACAAAACCATTACTAATTAAACTACCACTAAGACTTATGTTACATATAATATTATTAAATCATACTTTATTTACATTATTTTATATATAACATTACTAAATCTAATTATACTTTATTTACATTATTTTATATCTAATATTACTAAATCTTATCTCTTTATATATAGGCATACTCTAAAAAAAAGACTTTTGAGTCAGAATTAGGCCAAACAATAAGACTATGTTCAAAGGAATTATGCCAAAAAAAATTGCTTGTGTGTATTTTTTTCTTAGGGAAACCTGTTACACCAATTTATTTCGAGACAGTCAACTACTATCCACAAATACACTGGCTCATATAAATTCCATAGAGTGTGACCTAACATATTAAATTTAAAATTTAATTATTTGGAAACTGTAAAATTTTACACTTTTATTGAAATAAAAACAAATTAACTCCAAAGCAATTATGATATAACCTAAAGAAAAGCAGGTCTAATACAAACTTTCCTTGTCCTTGAACTTTTATGTAATCAACATACAAAGCCTCCAACTCCAATACAGACGACATTTCTTGAGAGTACGACTTCTCTATTGGTAATAATTCACTGCATTTGTTAACGATTTGGTTTTTATCAGTCTCAGCAACAACAGGGGTAGACATTGGCGGGACCCCTTCTTTCTGTACATGAATCGAGCCTCTCGACGATGTACGTTTCAAGTGCCGAGGTGGGAGTACTGGAATGATATTCGTCTAGTTGTTGGATTCGGCGATGGCAATCGGAAAGCTGGCTACTAGATGTGGTTGAGGAGATTTCAAAGGAGCCAATGGAAAAGTTGGGGTTGGAAGTAAGTGGATTAGCTAAACCGGCGTGGGCCTGACAACACTTGAAGGAATTGCAAACAATTTCAAGGGGGAAGTTGAGAATGGCGTTGAAACCTCTCATGGCAAAGGAAGCCTGATCATAAGCCATGGCCACCTCCTCTCTTGTTTCAAACGTTCTCAACCATACATGGACTCCATGCCTCGTCGAATCCCTTATCTCCGACAGGGATTTTCCCCACGGACACTTCCTCACTCCTCTATAATGCATTTCACTTGCTTTCGAGACCGAGCACTATAAATCCGAAGCCCTAGGCACACTTGAATTTCCACTGCAGCTTGTGCATGAGCTTGAGTGCCGAATCCAATGTTTCAATTGCAGTTGACACATTTCTCATTAGGGATATGGGCAACATCTTCTGGCTCAAGGAAATAGAAGTAGAGTGGGACTATTCATTTATGTCGGGCGGGACTACCCAATTTGAATTCAAAATTTTGGGTGGCACTTACTAATTTGAAATGTTGGACGGGGACTGGGCCATTGAATGAATGTACGTGGATGTATTGAATGAAGGGTTGAAGTCCAAGCAGTGCAATCACATAAATAAAGTTGCAATGATGGCACTGCAAGAGTCAAGCTATGAACGCTGCCAGAGAAACCATGCCGGAGTTGATCTGTGACCGCTGTCGGAGAAACCATGATGATGCATGGACATGTATGTTAACCTTTTCATGCACTAAGCCAATCATTGGCTTAGTGACTTGTTTTTAAGAGTTACCCTATAATCATTACCAAATAAGATGTTATACAATATAATGAATAATATTTACGAAAAATAATTTTATTTGTTATTAAATAATAATAAAAAGTTATTTATAAAGTTAAACTATAAACTTGTTTCAAAAAATTTGGTCAACCATAGATTATTGAACACTTAATCGCATATCTCATGCATTATTCCTGCACCGGCACGTAAAATAAGTGTGGATTTGAAACACAAGTTGATGTGATAGATTTAGGGAGTGACTAGACCTTCACACCTAAGACTTTGGCGGAATGTGAGAGGCTCCGTCAATCATTATGAAAAATTCTCAGCGATGAGGTAAGATTATCAGGTGGATGCAAGGTTACTCATGCTTAGTATTTTCAATGGGTTTCATGAGGGACATGTCAAGAAGTCATCTAGGTGAAACAGTCTCACCGTAGAACGGGAACATGCATTGCAAGTGAGATATTAACCACAGAGTTAGCTGAATTGCAACATGCGAAGTTTTTAGTAGGTCAGATTGTGTGCACGCAATTGGACTTCGCCCAAAGATTATTAGGCCTCCAACAAAATTTCCTAATTTAGCAAATTTGGGGAGGAATGGGAAGGGGTACTATAATTAATTCAAAATGAAAAAAAAAAAACGTTATTTATCACCACCTTGGCTTAACACATGTGCACGTGTTTTTAGGAAGGAGATGTCGATGACATCAAGTTGATGTCACATGTTGGTGGAATGCACTTGGCATATGTCGTAGCATATCGCCTTAGTAAGACATGTGCCAATTGTCATTCTTTCACATGGTTGAGAAACTAACCATGGAGGTCTTGGAGGTGGAGTGTAAGTGATGGCGAGTGAACACGTGTTGAACTCCACAACACTTAGTTTTCTTATCCACCACGTACCTTCCTTGTGAGGAGCCCCTTGCAGCTGTGAGATATGAAGATTTTTCCATCGTTCGATCACACGATGGAGGACATAGGGTTGTAGGACTAGGACACATGGAGGGTGGCGAGTGGGCAGAGTGCAGTGATATGGAGGTTGGTGTGGCATGGAACATGTACGGCTAGGTGTTGCAAGTAGCACTAGGGGATGACAAAATCACAAGTAGTGGGGGATGATGGAATTGCATGGTAGCGGGGCAATTCCTATTTCCAACCCCATTGACATAAATGCACCCTGACATGCAAGGGATATAGCAGTTGCTTTGTTGCTAAAATGCCAAAGATTGATACAAGAGAACTGCTATATCCCTTGCATGTCAGGGTGCATTTATGTTTCGAATTGCCCCACAACTTGCATGGTGAGGACACGCAGCGACGTTTCACACGAGGTATGTTAGAAATTGTAATCTCCCGCATGTGGAGTTGGTTAAATATAGAGAGTTAGTTAACTAAGCGATTGAGTGGTTAAGTATTTGAGTGTGAGTTAAATGATAGACAATTTTGAGTGTGTGATTGCATGTGGTTGCATGTCAAGATATTTTAGGCAAGTAGCTATTTGGAAAAGGATAAATACCCTTCACCAGGTTCATTGTAAGCATTATGTTTTGTGTGATCAAGAAAAGAGTCGCTGATCATGTTTTGTGTATAAATTCATGCTTTGTCTCCTCCACCTTTCCTACAAATTAGTATCAAAGCAAGAAAAAAACAACTAAAAATTCTGTAGCCACAACTTGCAGATTTCCCAACTGAAGGGTCGAAAGTTTCACTGCAACGATTGAGCAACAAGCCGTAGCTTGTCTGTCGTTGAGCAATAATCCGTAGCTTGTTTATTTTTTCCCGCCCGCTGAAAAATAAAAGCCACCGTGCTCCCATGATTGAGAAAGAAAGACGGAGAAAACAAAAAAATAAAAATTATGTGGACAGTCACTACCGCGGCCCCGCTAAGGAGTGTGTAACAACACTAAGCAAGTACGAAAGTCAAGGTGGTCATACTTTGTTGAAAGTGACGTGGGCCATGTTGAGTCAAAATCCGCTTGCATAATCCAAAGTCAAGGAGTCGCGTAGGCTTTTATTTATTTATTTAAGGTTTTTATTGAAAAGTTTTTTTAATTAAAAGCTCTTTTTATAAAAGGGTAGGAGCCATACACGATTTGATAAAAGGTTTCTTAAAGTTTGTTAAAAGGTTTTTTGAAAAATAAAAGGATTTGGAAAAGATTATGAAGGTGCTTTAAATGTTGGGATATCAAATATATTTTTTGAGATTTCTATGAAGTTGATTTTTTCATTAAAAAAAAAAAATAATTTGTTTATTGGAAGTGTGTTTAGAATTTTGCAAAGTTTGGTTTATAAAAATATTTTGTTTGTTTTGTCAAGCATGACATTTTTTTTGGTGAAGATTGTGCCTTACGGGGTGCATATTGAAAATTATATTTTTTTTTTCAGGGGTGATATGGAAGACAACTTCATGCAATCAGGAAAGAAACTATAAGATAGAGGGAAGACCACAATCAAGGGTCGCAAAGCGTGACTAAAGCATATTAATAAAAGAAATCGAAAAGAAGAGGCAAAGATCATTGCCATGGTTAGAAAGGTTCATGGCACAGCTGAGGAACTAAGAAGTCTAGAAGAAGACAAAGAAGAAATCGAGAGTTATTGGTGTAGCTTTGACCTACTACCACCTCCTATGTTTACACATGAATATTTTGATCATTGGGTTATCAAGATGTTAACTTTTCTTAGAGTTAAAGAGCTAATTGAGTATGAATCTAATAACCCATATGATGCAGTATGTGATGTTTTAGCATTCAATTTTATAAAATATGCATTGGATGAGAAGTGTTTGTGTAAGGTAGCAAAAGCTACAACTTCCAAGGAAGCATGGAAGATCTTGGAAGCAGAGTTTGGCATGAAGGAGAGTGACATGCAACAACATGTTATGTCACAAGCAAAGAAGTCAGGTGCAGGTCTGAGAGTAGATAAGCAAGACTCTAAGAGGAAAACAGAGCTTGGAGAACCCCACTCAAAAGTGGATGATGGTTGTTAAGACCACAAAATTAAAACCCATTATGCAATCATGCATATGGATGAAGAAGATGCAACAAAGATTGCAAAGAGAGAAGCAGAAGCCTCTGTATGTGAAACAAAGAAAGAGCATATAAATGCTCAAGGACTCCACTATAATGTGGATGACACAGATGATGGTGAATCCCACTGTGATGAGACACATGTGGATGATGACTGCAAAGTTATATGTGAATTGGTGAATCCAGCTGCAGCTGATGTATTTGGTGAAGTTGAAATTGTCAATGAAATTGACAATGAGCACATGCATTCTTAGATATCCCACCATAGTGTGGATGAACATCATGTTAATATGTGTGGTTTATTTTTTGAAACATGAATTGATTGTGGAAATATGGTAAGTGCAATGTTTGATGAAACGTTGAAGGTTGAAGTTGCCACTGTAGCAGCAAGATATGAAGTAGGTGGAACTGTTCATGAAGTAGTATGTCATCTAGCAGCAGTTGATGATCAAGCTCAAGATAAAGTGATTGAAGAGTTTTTGATGAGAATATACACTAACAACATAAAAGTGGAAGACAACCTCCATGAAGTTGAAAATAAGGAAGATGTAGAGCAGGAGGCTCTCACTAAAGAGAGTCATATGAAAGATGTTTTTAACATTGTTTTTTGAATATGCAGGTGTTCAAAATAGCATGGGAGCAAAAGTTGAAAGAAAGGTTGTTAATAAATTTGATGCAGATTTGAAGCTCATTGAAGAATGGATTCAGAAACCAATAGAACAAATTTATGTGTCTTAAAGAAGCAGCTGGAATAAAAGAATTGAATGAAATGGTGAATAATGATCTTGAGTGTGCAAATTACAGGAAAAAAGAAACAATACTTGATGATGAAAGTGAAAATAATGATATGGATGTTTCTGAAGACAAAGATGAATGCATTGAAACCATTTTTCAGCAATGGAGTCAAGAAGAGATAAGATTCTGCTATTAAGAAATATGGCAGAAAGAAAGTCAGGAATATGAAGCACAAGAAGAAAAGCAAAGAAGACAGTTTGAAGATGCAATGTTATGGCATCAGTTCATAGTTGAACAAATATTTGAAGAGGAAGGTGTAGAAGACATGATCCAATTATTTTTTAGAACAAGTTCAGGACAAGTCAAAGAAAAATTGCAGCAGCAACAAGTGAATAAACCCTATAGCAAGAATGTTCAAGAGAGGAAGAATCAATTTTGAGGATTTAAAATTTGGAAGAAGAGAAAAAGAAAATGCAAAATTGTAGAAGTCTTGAGTCATTGTAAGCCTAGCTGAGACATAGACCAGCAGGCATGTTTATGTGATAGTGAAGTCATGTTGATTCATATGGTCATAATTAAGGGGGAGTTTTAGAAATTGTAATTACTCCCACATGTGGAGTTGGTTAAACATAGAGAATCAGTTAATTGAGTGATTGAGTGGTTGAGTGTTTGAGTTTTGAGTTAAGTCGAGTTAAGTGATAGATGACTTTAAGTGTGTGATTGCATGTGGTTTCATGTCAAGATATTTTAGGCATGTAGCTAGTTGGAAAAGGATAAATACCCTTCACCAGGTTCATTGTAAGCATCATGTTTTGTGTGATCAATAGAAGAGTTGCAGCTCGTGTTTTGTGTATGAATTCATGCTTTGTCTCCTCCATCTTTCCTACAAGGTAGAGGTGGGAATTTTGGATTCGCGAGGTTGTGCAAGAGGCCTATGTTATTGATATGTGGCCAACTCACAAGACCTCCCCGCATTATCGAGCATCCATATTAGGGGTGCGGAAGAACCTCAACCATTAGATGAGATCATGTGTCAATTGTCAGATCTAGCGAGTGTGTCGGTTCTGCCAATGCCTTGATGTTCCCTCCCAACTCAGCCCACTAGGGCCCGACCATGTCTAGCTTTAGACACGTCCACCAACAATTCGCACCCGAGTCAGCGGAATGATATGGCACTTGAGGAAAGTAGTTGCACCTCTCTATCATGGTGGCTGATGGTGCCTATAGGTACGACAGAGACCGTGTTGAATTCGATCACCCAATTGATGGTGCCCATGTCGAGATATTTACCATACATTGAATTTTGACACCAACAATTAGTTCCATGTCAAGGTGTCTTATTAAATTGCAATAGGTTGGCCAACTAGCAATAAATATCAGTAATGGGATAAAGTAAAGAACTTGGAATTTTGGCCAATAATTTCAACCCTCTTATGGACCCTAAAACCAAAGAAAACTTTTAACATGGGATGAAATAATTCATTATGGTTTCTCTAGCCCATCATAGTGTCCTCCGGGCTTTGAAACAAGGAGACCTGAGTCACCTCTTTATCTCTAGAAAAAAAGGAGGTTACCATTGGGGCAGATGAGTGATACTCCTACTCTAATCACATCATTCCCAAAAATGCATTATGGTTATGCTTGAGAAATGGAAAACAAGTCATTTCCACAATGAAATTATCAACTAAGTTTAAAATTGTTTCCTCGTATTTCTCATGTGGAACATTAGGAAAGAGAGAAATAGAATAATTTTAAAATTTAGTAACCTCTCAAGTTAAAAAATATGGGGGTCTAATCATTCAAAATATTATAGAAAATGGTTGGAGAAAGTAAGTGATCTGTTAAATCTAAAGACACTTCTAGGTCAATGGCTCTTTGCGTGTCATAATTTAATATTATATTATTTATTCATTAGTCAACCAACCAATAATTCCCTAGAGGATCTACATTTTCTAAAAAGTTGGCCCCACTTCCGTTCCTCTGGACCAAGTTAAACTTTGATGGGGCCTCAAAAGGAAACCCACAATAGGTTTGAGTTAAGGGTGTCTTTCAAGATAAGAAAGGATGGCTTGGTCACAACTATAATAACAAGAATGAGCTAGTAGATGTCAATAGTAGCCTCCAATTTTCCATTAATTGTGGTTCCAATTACCTCATTATTAAAGGTGACTCCCACTAGTTAATTTAGACAATTCACAAAAATATTCATAGATACATAACACTGAAAATATATTGTGATTGGGACCTAACAATGGTTTTTTCCTAAAGTGGCTTATCTCGTAAAAGACATATTCATAGTCATCCCTACCACATACATCATTGAAATGCTCTAACTGATAAGATATCCAATGAAGGGGTGACCTAAACCCCAACCTTTTACATGTGGAACTCTATTAAAGAAAGCCTAACCCCACCCAAAATTGATTGCTTATCTATTCTTCATAAATATTTGAACTCCACATTTGGGGTATTAGGTGTTGTGTGGACATGGTGCATGAGGATATAGGGAATGTGGAAGAGAGGATTAGATGGGTGGAAAAATTGGTTGTCACAATGGGCAATCTTGATTTAGGTTGTACAAATAATGAAAAAAAAAGGAAGGAAAGGAAGGGAAACATACAAACAAATAAATATGGTAGATATAATAGTAATATAGTGAAATCCAAACTTCTATTTATAAGTAAAATAGTAGAATACTATAGTAAACTAGCTAGAATGGTGACAACCATCTTTGAAGAGAGAGAGATGGAAACTACATGCATTCGCAAAACACTATTTCAAGAGGTTGAGAGAATTCCTTTTGTTAGGTAAAACTTGACATGGTGAAACAATGAATGTTTCTTCGTCAACAATGGTGGTTTTGGGCACATGGTTTTCGTTGCCCACATTTTTGTGCCCATGGATTGCACATAATGAAGCATCTAAAAGGCTCAATAATACGTCATTGTAAATGACCAAAGGATGTGAGTGGTGAAAGTTCACTTCGCTGAGTTTTGGTCAAGGGACTAATGGAAATTCATTAGTTAGTCTTTTCCTAGATTGGGGTTTTCCATGGTAAAATGTTTCTGCATTTTGTTTATGTTTTATGGAATGTTACTAGTTGGTTTAATGTTCCTCACATTAAGCATCTAAAAGGCTCAATAATACATCATTGTAAATGACCAAAGGATGTGAGTGGTGAAAGTTCACTTGGTTGAGTTTTTGTCAAGCGACTAATGGAAATTCATTAGTTAGTATTTCCCTAGATTGGGGTTTTCCTTGGTAAAATTTGTATGCATTTTGTTTATGTTTTATGGAATGTTACAAGTTGGCTTAATGTTCCTCACATCAATCTACTTCTCTTTGGTAATTTAAACATGGCATCATATTTGAAGGTGGATATATCAGAGCCAAGTGTTGGCTTCAGGGTGATGCTTTTGTTACGTAGGGTTTATTTGGCCTAGTGGACGAAGAGATTGATTCAGAGTCTACTCACATATCTAGTTGTAGGTAGACTCGTGTAAGTGAATGCCATCAAGGGTTAGGTCGATGATTAGTAGTTATAGATGTGTCAATTTGTGGAGTAATTATATTAAGGAGAAATTAGTTTCCAAGTCTTACTTAGCCAAGTGAAGGCCATAGAGGATGGAAGCCATGTGAAGGTCATGGAAACTATTGTATATGTTTCTTTAAGGCAATTTATTGGTTAGAAACTGTGCCAACAAACCAACTCAACAACTTTAGATCCAAGCTGACCTTTGAACCAGAGAGGTCTCCCTCAAGTATTATGAGGTTTTTTGTTGTTCACTATCACTAAACAATAGCCTATGAAGAAAAATGGCTAGATCTAGAGGTTTTTGGACGGGTGGATTATAATGAATCACAAATCTCTGCTTAACAAATAAACCTCTCTCCTTTACAAGCGCAATTAGAGTGCCAACATATAACCATGGAAAAATAATCAATAACTCAATGAAATGGGTAGAAGGCTAAAGAGACTATCAATTAACACTTCTACTCAGGCTAAACACTTATGTCAGCTGATAAGATCCAAAATCATGAGGAGTAACTGTCAACAATTTGAACAAAATATAAATATCAATTGGCAAATAACAATGATCTAATGATGTAGAGGATATCAACGTTAATAGTCTATTTACTTGATCTTCTCAGTATTGAACATAACCTTGCACGAAATGTCAGGTAGGTCGAATCTCAACCTAACCCTTCCCAATAATTAAAACAATTACAAAATATGTCATGAAAATACTATGGAAAAATAGAAAGTACATACACATGAAACAAAATCTATGATAAGCTAAAATCAGAGACCTTTAAAAAAAATTATGAAATCTAGAGGCTATTACAAAAATATGAGGGTTTTGGCTCAAAAGAAAACCATTCCTCATTACAAATGAAACAATGTATAGAAAAACTACAATACTCTAATAGTTACAATCTTTAGCAATAAAAAACTAACAATATACCCAAAATAAATACAATCTTTGATTTGTTTGCAAGAAATATGAAACTAATAGAAAGTCTTCTACATTCAAATCTAGAAATGATCCTTCGAGTGTTCATATTCTTCCTTTAAATATAAGTTTGTTAAAGTTTCTCCTTAAAATCTATAACCTCCTTTTAACCAGGGTCAATGCTACTACCTGTACCTATCAGTTCATCTCACACAACAACTCTACTAAGAAATAACTTTCTAAATGTTAATTTCTTCTTTTCTCCTAGAGAAAATTAATCTAGATGAGGTTACCCTACCTTTAAATTTGTGATTTAATTTATAGATATGAGGCAACCTTTGACTGTTGGGTTGTCTACTTGAAAACGTAGGATTATTGTTGATCTTATGCCTCAAAATCTCAAACAATTTTCTTTCTATCGGTGTTCTTATACTCATCTTTGACTACTAATCTTTGGTCTTGAAATGCTCAATATGATTAACATTTATGTTCATTGGTACCTCAAATGCTAGAATAATATCTTAAAAACTAGATTTAACCTCTCGTGTATTTAAATTCCTCCTCTGTTTCTAGCTTTTATATAAAATAATTTGATGCTTGTATATTTTGGCCCCTTTGAAATCTGTAACTGGATGCCTATGTTGATCTAGAAATGTATTTCCTTGTCTCCAATATGGAATTACTAATTTGAACTACCACCTATGTGCTTATATTCACCCTTGAGAAGCTCTCCCACATTTTAGTTTGATGCCTTAAGGTTATGAAACTGATTTCTACATTGTTGATTAGATAATACAAACTTGACACTTGTCACCTCTCCTACTTACTCTGATTTATTGTGTATTTCACTTGCTTCATGAGAATGACCAACAAATTAATGCAATCACTACTTAAACTCTGAACATCTTCTTTAATGAACTCATTCTCCACTTCTGCTACACAACCAAAAATCCAATACCACTAGCTTTGGGACTAAGGATCCTCTGGGAAAGAAAGAAATACATCTAACCTTGAACTAGTAGAATAATCATAACTATATAAACATCACTCGATAATATTAGTTATTGAAAAACTGAGCCAAAAACTCTCATTGGTATTCTTGATTGTATGAAGTATGGAATTACACATGAGATTCTTCTCCTTTATTAATAATAGATTCAAGAGGTAGCACACTTGAATCCAAAAATGAGTTAATTACCGACAACAGAGTCACAACTGGTTGTGAGCCCGTCAATCTAAGTAATGGAAATAAATTTGGAGCAAAAGGTATTGCAAAGTGAATTAAAGGCCATTTTTCTCCCTTATTCATTCAACATGTTACCAATAACGAGAAAAATTGTGAACCATACCAAGAAAATGTGTAATAAGAACATGCCAATCATTATGATATATGGCTAGAAACATGTGTTCAATGACACAATTATCCACAATGTGAAGTCTATTGACATTGAATGAGGAAATGGATAAACTTTGTGGAAGTGACTTGGAAATACTTGTAACTAAATATCATCACCCATCATTCCCACGTGTCTCCCATAAAACAAAAACAATTTGACAAAGAATTGGGAAGAACTATTTTCCTCCCCAACATTAATTCATGATATATGGACTTTCATGGTTTCAAGAGCAGGGGCCCTCTCAAGCAAATAACCCACCACAACTATTCCTTCTCACCATAATTATTATGTTAACTCTCATCATTCAAATATTGACAAAATTGATGTTTACAGCGGCAAGGACTTGATCTCTAGCTAACTACAAAGCAAACAAGTCTCCAAGTGCAAACGTTCAAGATGAGGAAGCCTCTATAATAGGTTATGAAGAGGAATATCCAATACTTTTCCTCTTTTCTAGCAATGACAAAACACAGATGTTATGTTCATTCAATAATTTGAACGTTCCCTCTGTCTAAAAAAATTCATTTGCACAGAAATTATTTGTTTCTGCTTTACTCCAGTTAAACCATAATTCTTTAATCACGCCACTTTCACAATTCATTTTATCGGCTTGCCTCCTCTGTTGAGAGAGAATACTTTTTCCCAATTGGAATTTCTTCTTCAACATGGTCATTGAATGAACTTGTGATTGATATTTTAAATGTTTAACACCTGTATGTTTTTCCTTCGCTATTGATAGAATAACAAATTAGTATTTGATTTATTTTAGGTATTCATAATGACACCTGGAATTTGGATTTACACTATGGACCTTGCACATATATTTGTCATATTTAACATAATTAAATTCCTTGGTGATGACTTTCCGTAACACTCCATTACAATTTTTAGGTCACAATAAAACTCTCCAGTATTTGGATCGATGTGCTTCCTTTAACTGACTTACTCGAAATATGAAACAGTTCATTGCTGAAACTGGCGGTGGAATGCGGGGAGGGGTGCACATGGTAAGTGGTATCGCACTAGGGGGGTGCCAAATTCAGCTGAAGCCACCACGTATGAAAAGGTGGTTTTGAAAAATAACTAATAACAAACCCCCCTCCCTTCCATTAAACTTCGGACAACCAGGGGGTCACTCAATCTCATCGCATCCATCGATCTTTGTGCACAAATACCTTCCGTTGAAAACTGTAAGGTCTTAGATGATCATGGATTTTAACTCAACACATCACTTGGTGCTTAACATTTACTCTTGGCAGTCTCCTCTGATACTTGGTTGCTCACAATATTCACTGCTTGATGTTCCATATGACCATATGGCAATCGCCACACTCGACATTTAAAAAAATAGAGAATTTGAAATAGGAAATGCTGATGTAGACCAATTAAGTTTATGAAACCAATTAAATCATGCCATATGTCCTTTGACATTTCAAAGGATGCGTTAGTGGAGAGTTTCCTACATTTTTAGAAGTGTGTAATTTATATCGCATGAATGGGATATTATCCCACATTGTCACAGAAAATAGAATGACGCTTCCTTATAATGATCACTGACCATAAAGCTCGTGACACGTTGTGGAATGATACTATTGTCATGTCTCCTTGTTGGCTTGGCACAATATGTGTTGGGCTTGGTCTTGTGGCTTTTGTTAGTGGACTTTGATTGCATACGTAGCATCATTTGGACTTGAATATTGGGCCTCGAGCCCAATTATTTTTTATAGCTCTTCAAAATAAACCATAATAGGCTCTACAAAATAAACCATAATAGGCTCTAGAGTACAAATGGGTTTATAGCTCTTCAAAATAAATCATAATAGGCTCTACAAAATAAACCATAATAGGCTCTAGAGTACAAATGGGTTTATGAAGACCAAATTTTTAAATCCAATAATTTTTAATAGCTCTGCAATATAGCTCTTCAAAATAAACCATAATAGGCTCTACAAAATAAACCATAATAGGCTATGCAATATAAAACCATAATAGGCTCGAGAGTACAAATGGGTTTATGAAGACCAAATTTTTAAATTTAATAATTTTTAATAGCTCTGCAATATAAATCATAATAGGCTTGAGAGTACAAATGGGTTTATGAAAACCAAATTTTTAAATCCAATAATTTTTAATAGCTCTGCAATATAAACCATAATAGGTTCGAAAGCACAAATGGGCTTATGAAAACCAAATTTTTAAATCTAAGATTCTATTTTTCTAACAAAATTAATAAGAATTTGCATATGCCCAAGGGTCTAGTCAGGAAAAAAAATGGAATGTTTCAAAAAAAATTGAAGATTGGGCCTTGAGCCCAATAATTTTTAATAGCTCTTCAAAATAAACCATAATAGGCTCTGCAATATAAACCATAATAGGCTCGATAGTACAAATGGGTTTATGAAAACCAAATTTTTAAATCCAATAATTTTTAATAGCTCTCCAATATAAACCATAATAGGCTCGAGAGCCCAAATGGGCTTATGAAAACCAAATTTTTAAATCTGAGAATCTACTTTTGTAACAAATTTAATAAGAATTTGCTCATGCCCAAGGGTCTAGTCAGGAAAAAAACTGGAATGTTTCGAAAAAATTGTAACATTTGCTTTGACAAGAATATCTTACAACATAACCACTAAGAAATAAGAAAGTGGATAGGCCGTTATTGTTAATCTAGTCTTATTTGAGGAAGAAGTATTTGAAGATCATTTGGACAATGGTGAAGAAAGACAACAAGAAATAGGGAAGAAGAAACGAAAATTATGAAAGTCGCATCATAGGGTGGGGACACACACCAGACTAGTCAATGAATCATGCCCTTGTGTCATGTGGCCCATTTTTAGGCCTTCTAAATTCAATATCAAGTCCCTAGACCTATTTGATTATCCATCCCCTCATATGTGATGGGGACGCTCAATGTCACTCGAAGCTCACACCAATTTTAACAGTGCATAGAGGGCTTTCACCCAAAGCCTTTTGTTGGGTTTTTATAAGATTATAATGGTTTCCAAACAACTAGAAATTGATTTGAGAGATTCCATCTCCCATGGTAATCTATGACTAGCATGAGTGGGAAGTTATGGATTGATCATGTGATTTCCAGAGACTTGTGTAATAATAACTGACCCAGGGTTTCTTGGTTCCATATAACAAAGCATGTTCCTACCATGGGCGGCTCAATGTGTTGTTTTGAGGTGTTGTATGAAGGGGGCTCTAAAACCCTAGTGTCAAATGATGGATGAGTAGCTAGCTTATGTTTTTAATGGAGAATGAAGGAAAAAATATGCAAGAGAAGGAGCTCCAAAGGCACATTGAGCTTAGAAAATGAGAACATAAAGGCTGATATAATGCCGGTAGGGTTTAATGTGTTGCTTGGTCATGCAAAATTTGTGACCATAGAAAATGAGACTTGTAAAAAGAAAGTGGTGGAGGAGGGTCTGGTTCCTATCCCTGACATGATGTTAGATTCCATGGTTGTTCATTTTTTAATGAATCCATGGACTATGTATGTATGTTCTTAGACCTTCAAATTCGTATGAGCAATAAATAATAACTAGATTTATGCTTGGAATGTAATGCATTTAATTGGACCATGTGGGCCATGATGGTTTTATACAGAGATAAGAGAATCAAGCGTGCCAATTCAAGAAGATGGAAGCATAATTTCTAGCATAACAATAATAAAAAAATTATTATAAAGGAGTAAAAAAAAATCATGTAAATGATCATACTCCTATAAGACTTTCCAAAGCATATATACCCCTAGGAAATTATCGATAAAGTTTGGAGTTAGACCTAAGTGAAAAGGTGCATGTCAAATTAATGGATACTCTAGATATAAACTTTAAGGGAGGGTAGGGCTTGGAGGGGAGTGATGTTTCCTCACATGGACATTTTGGCCATATTTGGTCAAAGGAAACCCAAGTCAAGTTTTAAGTGGAGATTTTTAGGTAAAACTTGGTGAAACGGTCAAAGTTGCTTCATCAACTATGGTTGTTTTTGGCCCATGGTTTTGGTTTCCCATGTTTTTTTGCCTGTGGATTCCATGTAATAAATCCTTTACAATTCTTGGGAAGACTTCATTATAATGGACCAAGGGAGGTGAGAAATGAAGGTTCAGTTAGGAAGCTTGGATGGGTTTTTTTGAAGGGACTAATGCAATTTCATTAGTTGGTTTTTCCCTAGATTGGGAATTTCCAAGGTAAACTTTGTGCCCATTGTGTTTATGTTTTGTGAAATGTTGTTGATTGGTTTAATTTTCCTATTAGAAAATATATATATCTCATAACTTTAATAATTTTAACATAAAGAAAGAACCCTAGAGGTCTAAAATGTTAACCTTGGAAGATGAACTGATGGAATGATTGTAGGCCTCGAGTTGAATAATTAGTACATCAACTTCCTAGGGGAAGAAAATTTGCATACATTCTTAATTGGGAAGACAATATCATGTTGTGAATTATACTTAAGGAATTGAATTTCTAGAAAACATCAAGCAGGGCCTCAAAATAGTCCTGAAATTTTGGGACCCAAAAAACCATAAAAAAATTGACATGAAGATAGAACCATTGAAGCAAAGGAATAGGTGAGTGGCCAAATATATTCGCTTGGATAAATCCTCGCCCTTAGTAAGCAATGGTCTCGATTGCATCAAGTTCGCTCATCAAATGGGGAAACTTCTAATAAATTTATCCCCTAGTAAATCACTTGGCTTTGTGAATAAGTTTCTTTTCTTTGACAACCTAGTAAAGTTGTATGTTCTTCTAGTGGGTATCCTTTGTTTTTGTGGTCATGCTCTAATATATTATATCCTATTAAATTTATTCATGATTAAGATTTTAGGGGCCTAATTTCTCAACTATCTTTGAGTTGTCATATAGAAGCAAAGAATATGGATGAAGTAGCTCCACATTAAATATTGGGTGAAATCCAAGGAAAGGAGGAATAGTTAATTCAAAATAATTCTCACCAATAACCTTTGTTACTATGTAAGACCCATATTGAAGTTCTCTAACATTCCTAAGAGGGTACGGAAACAATCTTTTTCTAAATGTGACCACACCTTGTAACCAACCTTAAACTTATGTGGAATCCAATTCTTGTCATGTCACTACTTGGCATTAGCATACTACAAGATATCATGAACCTCTTGTTGGAGGTCCTATATCTATTTAACAAATTTGGATGCTCTATCTTCCTTGGAATGAACATGGGAGGACTCTATTAGCGATGATGAAATGGGTATATCTACATCAATTAGGGCCAATGGTTGCAACTCCAAGCACACATGAAAAGGCCTATAGCTAATAGAGTTGTAGAGGGATTCATTATAGATATGTTGAACATATGGAAGGATTTTTTCTCATGTATGTGGATCCTTGTATTTGTACATGTTTGAATATATGAACAATCATCCTATTGAAAACTTATGTTTTTCCATCTAGTTGTGGATGAAAGGGACTTGATTTGTTGAACTTGATAACCATTAGATACCTTAGATTGGATTAGAAGTTACCAAGGAACATTCTTTCCCTATCAGAAATAATGGTTGTGGTGTCCTAAAGTGAACCCAAACATCCTCAAAGGAGAGTCTAGTAGTGGATTTTGCTTTGATAATCTTCTTTCACGGTGTCAAAATGGCCATCTTAGAGAAATGATCAAAAAACTTAAACACATAATTGTTACCATGATTGATAGAAGGAAAGCCTGACATGTAATCCATGGAGATTAACTTTCACATCATGTTTGGGTTATATAGGAGTGTATAGACCCTACTTCTTGATGGCTAGTTTAGCAATAACATAGGAAGTGCATGATCTGATACATGGAAGTCTAGAATTATTTCTTGATCAATCAACATTTGCAATGTAGTAGAAAAATCAAAGTCATTAATATAAAATTATGACCACGCATAGATCTTGTGCCTAAAAGTTCTAAGAACAATAGTTAGCACCAAAACAGAGGTTTAACTAAGGAAGTATTCAACGTGGTTATTGTTTCAATTCTCGTAGTTAATGTTCAAATAGAATTTCTGCAAGTACGTGGATGACCATTTATTATGGTATTCATTTTATAAATTTCCCTTTGTGTACACGAATTGAATTGTCATGCGACCAATTTAGATTATCGTGTCGTTTAGTGCAATATATTTCTTCCACAATTACCATGCCTACATGATGGAGTACATCTCCTTGTCATAGTTGGGATTTCTCCAGGTAGTATTATAGAGTGTTTCACTATAATAGGCCATTGAATGTTGTTGTCGAGTGAGGATTGCATCAAAAACATAGTCAAAGACATTTGTTTCCATCCTAATTGATTATTGCAGGTATTCTAGACTGAGAATTGGTGGGGAGTAGAGGTCGTGTTTCATATCCTCAAAAGATTTTTGTTGTGACATATTCTAGGAAATCATTACTTTAGATCCAACCTTGCTCACTTTATTTAAGGGCCAAGCAATATGAGAGAATCCCAACACCAACCTTCAACAAAAGTTATCAAGCACTAATATTTTGTAGAGATCTATGAGATTAATTGAGGCTAGCTAATCTAAAATAAATTTGATATTGGTTGGGTCCACATGCACCTGATGTTTCCCCAATATGTATTCCAAATATCAAGTTCTATGCATGCAAAATGAGCATTTCTCTAAATTGGCATATAACTTGTGTTGTCGTAGGGTGCCAAGAACCTTCTAAATGTGCTTTAATTTTTTTTGCATAGGTTTTCCTAAAGATGAGGATGTCACCCAAATATATAAATTGTTTTCTGAATTATCTTAGGATATTACATCATCCCCATTAATATTTCTAGAGAATTAGCCAAGCTAAAGGGCATGACCAACCACTCAAAAAGGCCTTCTTTAGATTTGAAGTTTATCTTCCATACATCATTTTGTAAAATTGGAACTTGGTGATAGCCTGAATTTATGTCATTCTTACTAAAAAACTTCAAAGTAGTCTCAAACTATAGCTTTGAATCTAATAAAAAGTCGTCCATAATCATAGCTAATGAAAGAAAAATGTAAATAACAATAATTCTTTGAGATGGATCCTCCAAACCATCAACTGGGTATTCACCTGACAAATGAAAAAATCCACAATATCTTTTGAATGTGGAATGGTCACTTTTTGAGATGGAGCTACACCTCCACATGGTCGATTGTTATCCTTACGACCAACAAATAAGATCACAACTTGATGTTTAAGAGGAGCCCTTGCTAAAGCATTACAAGGGAGTAAAAGCCACTTATCTACCTCTTCCCACTAAAAGGTAAAAACAAGATCAACTTCCAACCCCTTTTCTGGGCTAACGCATGCCTAGGGACTTCTTGTAGAGTATTAGTAGCTATATGATCTTATTTTCATATAAATATAATCATTTCATAGCCTAATTCCTGAGTCTATTTTTTCTTCCCAAAATTGGAGGGAGATGATTTTTACTAGCCCATCATTCAGGTTCAACAGGATTATAATATATGGAACCCACTTCCTATTTATGATTTTAGATTATCTCTCTCCGATTCAACTAGTAGGCCATCAATAGATGTCAATGCTTTAGAAATTCAAATATGTTGAGTCCAACTTACAAAAAACATCAATAACAAAAGCAACTCTCTCTCACCTTTGAAGGATGACAATGCTCTAACTTGAACCATGCCAATCTTTCCATGACACCAATGTCTCTCCATTAAAACAAATTCATGATCCTCGACCATTTTGAAGTTGAAAGAGAAAAAATCTCTCCGCTATCCTTCCTAGAAAGAAAAATATCCCATACTTCGCTAAGCCAAACCCACATATTTGAGTAAGATAACTTTCACCCATAGAAATAACCATGTAGAACTCAATCTCACATCATTTGGACACACTTCAAAATCCATTGGTGAAGTAAAACAATCTCTTTCTCACCAACCTTAATTTGAATGTAGGATTTCTTTATAGTTTTTATCCCTTGAGGAAGTGCATACTCCACTAACATCCCCTCTAATCCATTGACCACCCATCTTGAAACCTTCACCATTAGCATGCCTTTGTTAGAAACCCTACAAATCTTGCCTTAAAATTCTATCAACTTATCATATATAAATAAAAAATAGACATTATCATATATAAATCAAAACTAGACATATGCACAATCAGCATCAAACAAAAATCCTAACTCAAAATAAGATATGGTATAGAGATAATAAAGCTAATACATATGAGATTGACCCTATAAACACAATATTAATCAATACAACATGTAAAACTTAAACTAAATTTTCATCACCTATAACAACAAAAACACTTTCGAGACTAAAACACTCAATTTTACGTAAAAGTTTAGGAAGGCTTTATATCAAGTGTTGAGCTTACACACTACATAAAATTTTATAAGAAAATAACACCAAAAACAAAAAAATGATTTAACTCATCTAAAAATTCCTTATCATCAAAATAATTAAAATCAAAGTGGATTTAGAAAAGAACATCCATGAATCACATAAATCATAGAAGCCTGATGTAGATGAAGTACACAAGTATTCCATTAATATCTTTGACGTAGACGGTTGCACTGAAGACCATGTTCTTGATGCGATATAACACTACTGCTTACCATGGGATACAACACTACTGCTTACCAACCTTCGATTCTGATTCAACAAGTAGGATCATGAATTGTATTATTTGAAACAATAAATCCTAGATATAAATTTAAGACTGGTTAAAAGTGAACACCCCTAAGACCCATTTATTTCTCGAAGTATTCAAGGGGTGACCTTCATTATCTGGTGAGGCAAGACGAGAAGCGATGGCGGAATGATACACAGTGTCACGAAACATAGAACTGTCCCGAAGGTTCTCCCTCCATAGTTTTGCCTTCTCTGGAGTCAAAGTTGGTGGGAAAGAAAATCCAGGCCGCCACAAAAAGTCATTTTCTCAAAGAAGGGTTTGCTCTCCAAAAATTGGCCTGAAATAACAACCATTAAGCCTGGCCAGATAGCATAAAAACAAGATAAAAATTAAGCTATTCAGCGTAGATGAAGTGTGGGAATCTATCTATGTTTTACAAGGTCTTGTACCAAAGAAAAATACAGAGAAATTAAATTACCCACTGCAGATGATACATAACATTCAATGTATAAAATCATATATATATATATATATATATATATATATATATATATATATATATGATGATGATGATGATACATGATTTTTCTGGATATAGCTAGAATATCTTACAACAAGTTTATAATTCTCGCCCTAGGAATTTTCACGGCTTTGAACGGTTGAAAATTATATAAAGAAATTTACTCTTTTCTAAACTAGAATCTTCCTAATAATATCTTTCGCTAGAATTTACATCAAACATGACAACTTCCATACAAACCGGAAAAAGAGTTGTCAATATTGTGCCAATGGTCCGTTGGTCTATATATATGTATATATGATTCTATATATAGAAGAATCATATGTATATGCGCCCCACATATGACAGTAAGTGTCAAATGCATGATCTGTCGCTGCAAAATATAATTTTCCGTGAAATGCGATATTGATATTCAAAGAGTGCTGAGAAAATATATGGAAGCGTGAATGTAGCTTGTTGAAATATAATTTCAACTGCAGCTCCATTAAACGGCGACCGTAAAACCATTTCAGGAAAACCGCCAGGCTTATCGCACCGCTTTTCATGAGCAAGTGGTATTCTCTCAAATGCCCCCGATACTGTACACCTTTCGACGCGTGTCCACAGTACTTTTTCCAAAACCACTTTTTATCGGGACGTAACGTTCGTTTGATTTGACCAAGCGATATCCATTGGATTGAGATGAAGGCTGTCCACCGTCCGATTAAGCCAAAGTTGATGTTCAGGCCTGCACATGAACATTGCGTGAAGTTTTGGGTTTGACCGCCGTTTGCTGCAGTAAAATAATTAATGATATTTACTCCTGTTCGTATAATGTAGGTAGAAATTTTAAATTTTAATGTTTTTATTTTTACGGAAGTATGGGCATAGGTCAATGTATTTTGTTATGTTTTTTTTGGTTTTGTGCATATGTAATGTTTGCTGTTTTTGTTAAAAAAAAAGTGAGATTGAACCACACAACAGCGTGTGAGTAAAAGCCATTACACAACAGTGTAACATTTTGTATGCAGAGGTAGATTGTTTCTTAATGTAATATGCAGCAGCGTGAAGCTTGTTTAGGTGTTCGTTGAAAAACGAAGTGTAATGCACAGCAGTGCAAATGAATTGTAATTTTTGTTGATTGGGCATATGAAATGAAACTCGCAGTAGAGCATATGTAAGGGATTTCTTTTACAACAGTAAATCCATGTAAATTTTTTTTCAGCAGTAAATGTAAAAGAAATTTTTACACACATTAGTGTAAAATTTCTAAAAGAGATAGAGTAATTTTTTAAGTTCTTGGTGAATCCCTCTGTTAAGAGGATGAAGTTTGTATAAGGCAGTTTATTAATGAATACAAAGCTTTTATGTGTGTTGCTGAACCTCTGTTCTCTGGAAATATTTTAAGCTTCCCTGTGTTAAAGATCCTGTGACAAAAACAGAGTATTACTCTCTGTTCAGTGATTTTGTTTTGGAATTTACCAGAAAATTCCCAACAGTGGTATCAAAGCTTGTCTAGGCTCTTTGAAGGTGTGAAAGAAGCCGAAGGAAGGACTTCTTGCTACAGCAACTTCTCAGTCAAGAAAGGATCCAGGTATTTCTCAAAGTTTTTCTCGTGTAGATGTTGAAGACAGTCAATGATTTTAAATACACAGTCAAATATTTGAAGCATAGTTTAGAGTGCAAGGAATGGCTGGCTCCAGCACCAGCACTAGCATGGGTATTTTTAATACTCAGCTCCCACATTTTAATGGGAAAAACTATGACTATTGGGAAATAACCATGAGAGCCCTGTTTGCCTCACAAGATTTATGGGAACTTGTTGAATATGGGTTTGAAGAACCAGGAGATGAATATGAGTTTAATAGATTAACTCAGGTAGAGAAAGATCTGTTGAAGAGCAATGGGAAGAAGGATTCAAAAGCCCTCATATTTTTGTATCAAGCAGTGCATGAGAGTGTGTTTCGAAGGATATCAGCAGCCAAGACATCCAAAGAAGCATGGCAAACTCTCAAGACAGCCTATCAAGGCATGGAGAAAGTGAAGACAACAAAACTACAGTTGCTGAGGAGAGATTTTGAGAACCTGTGCATGAAGGAGTTAGACAATATTGACTCATTCTTCACACATGTGATTGGTCTGATCACACAAATAAGATCTCATGGAGAAATTCTTGAAGAAAGGAGGATTGTGGAGAAACTGTTGACGGTCCTACCCTCAAAGTTCGATGTGATTGTCACCACCATAGAGGAGACAAAGGATCTCTCAAATTTCTTAATTGATGAACTTCATGCATCACTGATAACACGTGAGTAGAGGTTGAGTAGAAATGAAAACTCATCTCTAGAACAAGCCTTTAAGACCCAGATGTCCTTTGGAAGAGGAAGAGGTCAAGGCAGAGGAAACAAGAGAAGAAGAGGCAGAAGCCAAAACAGAGGTGGAAGAAACAGTCCAGCAAATGCTCAAGGAAGAGGCAACAATCCAAATCAGAACCAAAGCCAAGGCAGTAGCCAACAAAGTGGACAAATCATGCTCAAGGACAAAGGTATGAAAAATCCAATGTCCAATGTTATTATTGTAAAAAATATGGGCATTATGCAAATGAATGTAGGAAGAAGTAGCATGATATGACTAATAGATCAAGTACAAATATCACTAGAGAAAATATCAGCCAAGATAATGTGCTTTTAGCTTGTAAAATGGCTGAAACAAACAATGATGATATATGGTTTCTAGATTCTGGTTGCAGTAACCATATGACAAGAAACATAGCCTTGTTTTCGAATTTAGATCAGAGTGTGAAGTCACAAGTCACACTTGGGACTGATATTAAAGTTTCTGTTATGGGGAAAGGAGAAGTAAAAATATTTACAAAGAAAGGTGAAAAGAAAACCATAGCAGATGTCTATTATGTTCCTGGAATGAAGTGTAACCTCTTAAGTATTGGACAGCTTGTTCAAAAGGGGTACAATGTTTTCTTTGTGGATGATGTATGCACCATCATGGATAGAGCACCCACCAAACGATGTATTGCTGAAGTGAAGATGACAAGGAACAGGATGTTCCCTCTCAGAATAAAGGCAGATTTAAAAAATAAAGAAGTAATAGCAACAGTGACTCAAGAGGCTTTCCAAAGCGAACCAAAGGATGAAAATTGGTTGTGGCACTTGATATTTGGACATCTCAACTTTGGAGGTCTTAACTTGTTTAGTAGAAAATGAATGGTAAGAGGATTACCATTGATAGAGAAACTGGATAGCCTTTGTGAAGGTTGTATCTTGGGGAAACAACACAGAGAAATTTTTCCATCAGGGAAAAGCATAGGGGCAAAAGCACCCTTAGAGATTGTCCACTCAGACTTATGTGGACCAATGCAAACTCCATCACTAGCAGGCAGCCAATATTTTGTAACAGTCATTGATGATTTCACCAGAAAGACTTGGGTTTATTTCCTGAAGAATAAAAGTGAAGTGTTTGAAAAATTTCGGAATTTCAAAGCACTCGTGGAAAACCAAAGCGGGCTGCATATCAAAGTTCTAAGAACTGATAGAGGAGGTGAGTATATCTCAAAGGAATTTCTACGTTTTTGTAGAGAAAATGGAATATATAAGCAATTTACAGCTAGGTACACCCCGCAGCAAAATGGAGTAGCTGAAAGGAAGAATAGGACCATCATGGATATGGCAAGGAGTATGCTAAAGGCAAAGTATTTGCCAAATGATTATTTGGCTGAAGCTGTACACCGTGCATTATATATTTTGAATAGGTGTCCTACAAAAGCAGTCATGAACAAAGTGCCGGAAGAAGCATGGAGTGGGAGAAAGCAAGGAGTCACCCACATGAAAATTTTTGGATGTGTGGCTTATGCACACATTCCAGATCAGCTAAGGAGGAAGTTGGACAACAAAGGGGAGAAATGTATTTTCATTGGTTACAGTGAGGAATCCAAAGCTTACAGGTTGTATATCCCATCTACCAAGAAGTTTTTTGTGAGCAGAGATGTTCAATTCATTGAGGAGGAAGCTTGGGATGGAAGCATAGAGAAAACAGTGAATGTTAAAAACTGTTTGTCTCATGATGAAGATGATGAGGAGATGGCTGAAATACATCCCCAAACAGCAACACCAACACAAGGGCAGCAAGAGACACCCTTGAGGAGAAATGAAAGTGCTTCTCCAAGCACATCACAAGGAGGAAATTCAAGTGCGTCTTCAAGCACTTGTACACCAAATGAAAGAGGTAAGAAATTCAGAAATTTAAGTGACATTTATGATGAAGGTATGAATTCTTTGTTTGCTTTATATTGTCATGTTGATGACCCTATTCATTTCGAAGAGGCAATTAAGGATAAGAAATGGATAGAAGCTATGGATGAGGAGATCAATGCCATAGAGAGAAACAAGACATGAGATTTGGTTGAACTACCAAAAGGAAAAGAAGTCATTGGAGTTAAATGGGTCTACAAGACCAAGAGTAATGCTGAAGGCAAAATAGAAAGACACAAAGCAAGGCTGGTTGTCAAAGGATACAAGCAGCAGTATGGGAGAGACTATGAGGAAACTTTTGCACCGGTTGCAAGAATGGAAACAGTGAGAGCAGTGCTGTCCATAGTAGCACAAAAAAAGTGGAAAGTTTACCAAATGGATGTGAAGTCAGCATTCCTAAGTGGAGTGTTAAAGGAAGAGGTCTACATTGAACAACCTCTAGGTTATGAAAAGAAAGGCCAAGAGTACAAAGTGTGCAAATTGAAGAAAACTCTTTATGGGCTGAAGCAAGCACCAAGAGCATGGTACAGTAGGATAGATTCCTATCTACTGGAAAATGGATTTGATAAATGTGAGGGAGAACCCACCCTCTACATCGAAGAAAAGGATGGTAAATTATGAATTGTTGTGTTATATGTTGATGATGTTATTTTCACAGGTAATGATGATTGCCTTATTGAAAATTTCAAAACAGTCATGAAAGAAGAATTTGAGATGACTGACATGGGTTTGCTGAGATACTTCTTAGGAATAGAAGTAGATCAAAATGAAAATGGGATTTTTATCTCACAAGCAAAATATGTTAATGAAGTATTGGAGAGATTCAATATGCAGGGCAGCAAGGCAGCAATCACTCCCACAGTGATGGGATTAAAACTCAGCAAAGAGGACAACAACAAGGATTTTGATCCTAGTTTGTACAAGAGAACAGTTGGCAGCTTCATGTATTTGACTGCAACTAGGCCGGATATAATGCATGTTGTTAGTTTAATTTCCAGATTCATGGAGACGCCAAAAGAAGCACATTGGTAGGCAGCAAAAAGAATTCTGAGGTATGTTAAAGGTACTAAAAGATTTGGGATTTTATATACTACTTCAGAATGTTCAGATTTTTATTGGATACACTGATAGTGATTGGGCTGGAAGTGTAGATGATCGGAAAAGCACATTCGGTTATGTTTTTCACATGGGTTCAGGAGCCATTTCATGGGCTTCTAAAAAGTAGCCTATTGTAGCGTTGTCTACAGCAGAGGCAGAATATGTGGCAGCTACAGCAGCACCATGTCAAGAAGTTTGGATGAGAAGGATGTTGAGGAGCTTGTGTCAAGAGCAAACAAAAGGAACAGTGATTTTTTGTGACAATAGCTCAGCTATTGCATTATCCAAGAATTCCGTGTTTCATAAGAGAACGAAACACATTGACAGAAGGTTTCATTACATCAGGGAATTGGTAAGCAATGGAGAAATTGTTTTAAAACATTGTAGGACTCAGGAACAGGTAGCAGACATTCTGACCAAGCCATTGGATCAGAAAAGTTTTGAATTTTTGAGGAAATGTCTGGGTATGACTAATAACCCAGCAGTTGAAATTAAAGGGGAGTGTTGAAATATAATTTCAACTGCAGCGCCATTAAACAGTGACCTTAAAACCATTTTAGGAAAACCGCCAGGCTTATCGCATCACTTTTCATGAGCAAGTGGTATTCTCTCAAACGCCCCCGATACTGTACACCTTTCGACGCATGTCCACGATAATTTTTCCAAAACCACTTTTTATCAGGACATAACGTTCATTTGATTTGACCAAGCGATATCCATTGGATTGAGATGAAGGCTGTCCACCGTCCGATTAAGCCAAAGTTGATGTTCAGGCCTGCACATGAACATTGCGTGAAGTTTTGGGTTTGACCACCATTTGCTGCAGTAAAATAATTAATGATATTTACTCCTGTTCATATAATGTAGGTAGAAATTTTAAATTTTAATGTTTTTATTTTTACGGAAGTATGGGCATAGGTCAACGTATTTTGTTATGTTTTTTTTTGGTTTTGTGCATATGTAGTGTTTGTTGTTTTTGTTAAAAAAAAAAATGAGAGTGAACCACACAGCAGCGTGTGAGTAAAAGCCATTACACATCAATGTAACATTTTGTATGCAGAGGCAGATTGTTTCTTAATGTAATATGCAGCAGCGTGAAGCTTGTTTAGGTGTTCATTGAAAAATGAAGTGAAACGCACAGCAGTGCGAATGAATTGTAATTTTCGTTGATTGGGCATATGAAATGAAACTCGCAGCAGAGCATATGTAAGGGATTTCTTTTACAGTAGTAAATCCATGTAAATTTTTTTCAGCAGTAAATGTAAAAGAAATTTTTACACACAGTAGTGTAAAATTTCTAAAAGAGACAGAGTAATTTTTTAAGTTCTTGGTGAATCCCTCTGTTAAGAGGATGAAGTTTGTATCAGGCAGTTTATTAATGAATACAAAGCTTTTATGTGTGTTGCTGAACCTCTGTTCTCTGGAAATATTTTAAGCTTCCCTGTGTTAAAGATCCTGTGACAAAAACAGAGTATTACTCTCTGTTCAATGATTTTGTTTTGGAATTTACTAGAAAATTCCCAACATAGCTGATGACACCGACATAGACAACTCCCTTTACGCCCGTGGTTTCATGAGAGATACCATGAGTAAAAAAGTTCCATGAATGATACCATGTAAATTTTTGGTTCCATAGGGAAGAAAAGAGTATGTCAATGACCAGGAAAAATTATAGGGAATATTTTCAAAAACTTGGGAAGAAGTTTGAAGTGGCATTAAATGTCGACCAATGGCACAACATTGGCAACTCTTTTTATGGTTTTATGAAAATTTTCTATTTGAAGAAAGTTATAACGAAAACATTAGTAAGAAAATTTTAGTTTGGGAGCAAAGAATTCCTGGGTCAAGAATCATAAATGTGTAGTGTGATATTCTAGTTATATCGAGAAGAATCATGTATCATCCGATATTCTAGGTATAATTATATACCAACCACTTTGGTAGGCTAACGCATGTCTAGGGACTTCTTTTAGAGTATGAATAGCTGGATGATCTAATAGGATTAGAATATATGGAACCTATTACCATAGATGGTCTCTTTTACATTCAACTAATAGTTCATTAATAACCCTCAATGCTTTAGAAATTAAATATGAAATTAAAATATGTGGAGTCCAACTCACTAAACACACCAATAATAGAGCAACTCTCTCTCACCATTGAAGGATGAAAATGCTCTAACTTGAACCATACACTTATTGCCATGACATCAATATCTCTCCATTAAAACAACTTCATGATCCTCTGCTATTTTGAAGATGAAAGAAAAAATACTCTCTTCAAAGGAGAAATTTTATCCTTTCTAGGAAGCAAACTAACCCATACTTCACTAATCTAGACCGACATATTTGAGTAATGGGTGAATAACCATGTAGAACTCAATATCACATCTTTTCAACACTCTTAAAAATCCATTAGTGAAGTAAAAAAAATTCTTTCTCACCAGCTCAATTTGAATGTACAATTTATTTATGGTTGTTATCCCTTGAAGAAGTGCATACTCCACGAACAGCCTCTCTAATCCATTGGCCACCCCTCTTGAAACCTTCACCATTATCATACCATTGTTAAAACCCATACTCATCTTGTGTTGCTCTTCCCTTTTGATGACACAAAACTTGATTGACTACAATGAACCCACTTAGGGGTCTATATACTTTTTGGACTAGCTACTCGCCCAAAATTACTCAACTTGCACACACTCTAAACTCGACTTTCCCAAAATATAACTTAACTCAAACTCACTTGACTTGACTCAATGATCTGAATCTCCTAAATTTATCTAACTCTTGCATTCAAGAGTAATTACAATTCCAACACTCCCCCTTATTTACGACTGTATGACTCAACATAACTCAAATATGACTCAACTATGTCTGCTAGGCTTACAATAGAAATTTACTCAATCACCACTCAAACATGCTTGTTGGTCTATGTCTCATCTAGGCTTACAATGACTCAAAACTTTGATTGTTATGAAACCAGCTCACCAAAAGATACAAAATATAGATGAATGCCTTAGAAATAAGCCTCTTTGAGGGGGCAACCTCCTTTACATTACACAAATGAACAATTCCTGGATGATACAAATGACAAGATCTCCTTTCTATATATAGGAGTCTAAGGGGTCATAATATAATCAGAGCCGACATAACAATAATAATCTAAGGGCACACTAATAACAATATTGGGCTTCTATGGGGCACAATAATAAAAATATGGGGACTACATGGGCACAAATTTATAATAAGGGGGTTGTACTAATAACAATAAGGGGTTACAATAGTAGTATAGGGACCTAACATGACCCTCTCCTTCAAAAAATGTTGTCCTCAACACTTGAGTAGTTCTTGATGCTTCTGTATAAAATTCTTGTCCTCCCATGTGGAATCTTCAGCGAATAAGTTTTTCCACTTGATGAGATACTCTGAAATTGATCGATTTCATAGCTGTTGGGTTCTTGTTTCTGTGATTGCTCCAGGTTCCAATATGATTTTTCCTTCCTCATCAAGCTTTGACAATATTGTTTGAACTGGGATTTTCTACAACTTTTGAATGAGCGGCGACACTTCTTCATCCTTCTTCCATTCATCCCTTGCTTCATTTATCCAATCTGGTTGGATAATAGAAATAACACAAAACAATGTTTCCACATCCTCATCCCTTCTTGAGAGTGCATATGTAACAACATTTGGTTTCCCGTTTTTGTAGATGATTTCAAAATCATAACCCAACATATTTGTGACCCATTTTTTCTTTTCTTCTAAAGATAATCTTTCTTATAAACGGTATTTCAAACTATCATGATCTAGTTTTACCTTGAAGTGTCTTCCCATTAGGTAAGGTCTCCATTTCTTAAGTGCATGTAGTATTGCCAACGTTTCCTTCTCATCAATATCTTTCTTGAGATGTAGCCGTAAAAATACCCAATCGCCTACATCAAAACTTCTTTCACTGCAATGTTGATATGCCTCTTGTTTCATTCGATTATGAACCAAAGTGGCGTTATCCTTTAAAAGTTGGAGAACTTGTTGTTGATGCTTGATTGGATCTTTCACTGCTTGAACCTTTTTCTTCTTGATGTGTCCTTCTATGTTGAGAGTTTGAGTGGTAATTTCTTCCAATGCATTACAAGATATGGTCGGATTCATTTCTTGATGCTCGATGTGATCTTTCACTTCTTGTACATTTTTCTTCTTGATATGTCCTTCTATCTTGATAGTTTGAGGAGTGGTAATTCCGGCCAATGCATTACAAGATATTCTAGGATTTATTTCTTAATTCTCAATGTGATCTTTCACTTCTTAAACCTTTTTCTTCTTGATATGTCCTTCTATCTTAAGAGTTTTAGGAGTGGTAATTATTTCCAATTCTTTACAAGATATGGTCGGATTCATTTCTTCTTTCTTTGGGGTTGGTTCCTGGTGTACATCCTCTTCTGTTGATGTTTCTTAATCCTTTTCTTCCTCCTTTTCATAATCTATGTAAAATAATTTCTTCTCAGCACACTAATGACCTTTAGTGTATTTTCTATCAAAATTGTAACAAAGCCCTTTTTCTCTTTTTTCTTCCAATCGTTGCGGTGTAAACATTGTAAGTTGTGGAAGGCTAAGAGAAAAAACACTTCCATAATTATAGTCATGAGTGGTGGGATTCCTTATTTCCATAATTTCGCTTTAAATTTTTCTTTCCAACCTGAATGCCTTCTCCAATGAATCAGGTTCCCAAAGATGAACCTCATGTTGAATGTTATCCTTTAAAGTCCCTTTGAAGACATCAATCCTTTTCTTCTCTGGAATATCATTTACCCTTATATTCAATTTTTTAAAATCCTCAATGTGCTCTACCATTGAACCCTTTTTTTTGAGATTTATCAATTGGCTAAATAAGGTGTTACTCTTTGTATCCTCATAATGTGCTATCATTTCTTCCATGAAAATTGACCAAGTGATAAGTGCTCTACAAGAAAACAACCCTTTATACCATAAAAATTGATTTGGTTTGAAATATGAAGATGCAATACATACCTTTTGTAACAGTTACACCTCATGTAGATCAAAATATTGCTCCATCTGTAGTATCCAATTTATCAGATCCTTGTCATCAAACTTCCTCATATTTCCTTTTCTTGATTTTAGGAGCTCGGTCTTGAAACGACTATAACTCTATAATTTCGGATCTCCAAGTTCTAAAATTTCGTCCTGTAGTAGCCCTCTGAGTCCTCTTTCTAACCCCAAAAGTATAATCAAGATTGGATTCTGTAAGGAAGCGTTATGTCAAATCTCCCACGATGACCCGATTATAGACTAGTTCAGTAGATCGAATTTGTATGAAGTGTCTCGTGTCACTGTTTCAACCTTATGACCTAAAGCCGATACATAGAAAAGTACTGTCCGTCCTCTTTCTGAAACTTCTTATGAAATTTCAATTTGAAGCTCAGAGAGAAAGTTATGATGATTTTCCCAAGGTCACTTGTTTAGGATGTAATTCAGGATCTTGCAGAAACCCTAAATGTCTCAGATTATATCTTTGAAAATATGTGAGACAAGATCTGAAATTCGGACCCGAGCTTCACCAAGATTTCGGTTCAAATGGGTTTTATTTTTAGAGTCTGAACCTTCGTAGAAAAAACATTATAGCAAAACGTTCATGATGACCTGTTTGAGATGAAATTCTGGAGCTTGCAAAAACCCTAACTTCCTTAGATCATATCTTTGAAAATATAGCGATACAAGATCTCAAATTCAGGTGCACGGTTTAGACCGATTTCTTCTCAAATGGGTTTTTTTTTTAGCTTATGAATCTTTGTAGCGAAAAAGTTATAAAGAAAATCCCACGATGACCTGTTTGGAGCAGCGAAACCCTAGAATCCATAGCTTTGATACAAAATGTTATGAAACCAACTCACCAAAAGATACAAAAGATAGATGAACGCTTTAGAAATAAGCCTTTTCAAGGGGGAAACCTCCTTTACATTACACAAATGAACAATTCTTGGATGATACAAATGACAAGACCTCCTTTCTATATATAGGAGTCTAAGGGGTCATAATATAATCAGAGCCAACATAACAATAATAATTTAAGGGCACACTAATAACAATAGTGGGCTTTTATGGGGCACAATAATAACAATACGGGGACTACATGGGCACAACAATATAATAAGGGGGTTGTATTAATAACAATAAGGGGTTACACTAGTAGTATAGGGACATAACATTGACTATTTTGCATTTTCGTTTTCTCTACTTCCAGATTCTATATCCTCCAAATTGCTTCATTCTTAGTTGCACTTTCTTGTTGTAGGCTCCATATTTCTTTAGTTGTTGTTGCTGCGATTTTTCTTTGACTTGTCTTGAATTTGATCTAATTCGGTCTTCTACAACTTCCTCTTCAAGGATTCATTCAACTACGGATTGTTGCCACAACTCTTCATCTCCAAATTGTATTCTTCACACTGCTTCTTACGCTTCATATCCTTGAATTTCTTTCTCCATATTTCTTGATAGCATAATCTTATCTCTTCTTGACTCCACTGTTGAAAAATAGTTCTAATGCCTTCTTCCTTATTTTCTGAAACTTCCATGTCCTTCTCTTCACTTTCATCATTAAGTACTGTTGTTTTTTCCTATACTCCACACACTCAAGATCCATGTTAGAAATATATTCTTTATTATGCTCTTCAGTGAGAGATTTTTGCTCTACCTCTTCCTTCTCTGCTTCTTCACAAACCTCTGTTGCTACAAACATGTTGTCTTCCACTTGGCTTCTTGAAAGAAGTGGGTTTCTCTCACCAAATAAGAACATATCAATGAGATTTTTCTGTTGCATCAAGTGCAACCACTCATCACTAGATAGTTTCTCTTCATCAAAGTTAAAATCAACATAATTTCTAGCCACTCTATTGTGGGATATCTGAGCATGCATGTTCTCATTAACAATTTCAACTTCACCGAATCCATTAGCTACAGTTGGATTCACAAATTCACATCTCACTTTGCAGTCATCATCCACACGTGTCTCATCACAGTGGGATTCACCATCATCTGCACCATCCACGTTACAGTGGAGTCCTTGAGAATTTATATGCTCTTTCTTTGATTCACATATAGAAGCTTCAACTTCTCTCTTTGCAATCTTTGTTGCATCTTCTTCATCCATATGCATGCTTGCATAATGTCTTCTAATTTTATGGTCTTGATGACCATCATTCACTTTTGAGTGGGATTCTCTAAGCTTTGTTGTCCTCTCAGTGTCTTGCTCATCTACTCTCAGATCTACTACTGACTCAATAAATTGTGACACATCTTGCTGTTGCGTGTCACTCCCCCTTGCACCGAATTCTTGTTCCAAGATCATCCATGTTTCCTTGGAAGTTGTAGCTTTTGCTACCTTGCACATAACCGTTTCATCCATTGCTTGTTGAATGAAACTCAAAGCTAGGGAATTAGTAAACATAGGAGGTGGTAGCATGTCCACGGTACACCAATCACCCACGATTTCTTCTTTGTCTTCTGCTGGACTTCTCAGTTCCTCGGCTACGGCCTAAACCTCTCTAAACATGACAACAATCTTTGCCTCTTCTTTTCGATTCATTTTCATAGTCTTTTTCAATCGTGCTTTGCGACCCATGACTATCGTCTTTCCTCTCTCTTATAGCTGCTTTCTTGATTGCATGAAGCTATATTCCATATCACCCCCAAAAAAACATATTTTTATAATAAACACACCCGTAATGCACAATCTTCACCCAAAAGACATTATCATACTTGACAAAACACCAAAATTATTGAGTTGAAGCTTCTGTGATCCATATCAATGTTGAGAATTTTTTTTGGCGAAATGACACTTGTTAGTTCGAAACGCGTCGACAAATATATCATGATGTGATTTCGCCAAAAAATCTTCTCAAAACACCAAAATATCTTTTATAAATTAACAAACTTTGCAAAACCATAAACTTTGTGGTCAATAAAATCCTTTTATAAAATTCTCTTTATATTAAAATACTTGTCACCCCAAATCTTATCAATCCTACACACTTTTTGTTTTTTGTGTTTTTTTTTAAACTTTAAAATAAAATACCCCTTTAATGTCTTTTCAAATAATAAAGACCTTTTCAATATACGACATCAAACTTTTTACAACATAGGCTCTCACACTTTATGGATAACTTTATGAATCTTAAAAACAATACAACTTGCCGATAGATCTTTATTCATGCCCACCAACTTTTGACTTTGACCTTGCCTTTAGACTCGCACACGCTCTGTTGACTTTTGAATATTTTCCACACCCTTTTAAAAAACACCTCAAGAATTTTTTAAAAAACTTAAAAAAAAAAAAAACTTTTAAACTTGCCTTACGGGTTGGGTATGGCCTTTTCCATGTATGGCCAGGCTCACACGGCTCTCTGACTCGTTTTTAATTGGATTCAAAGCAGCGGCATCGGCTGTCAGTGGAGGCTGCTGCCTTCACTCTGTTCAGAAAAGTCGACAAGCCACGGCTTATCGTTCAGTGGCGTCCTGAAATTTTCGACCTTTGTATCAACTGGGGTTCGGGGCTCTGCCAGCGGTGGGTACATAAATTTTTTAGGTTTTTAGTTTCGATATCAATTTGTTGGAAAGACAAAGAGGAAAAATACAATAATTAACAGACACAAATTATAAGAGTTATTTTTTCTATTGATCACACAAAATTTGATTGATTACAATGAACCCACCAAGAGTTCTTTATATTTTTTGGACTAGCTACTCACCCAAAATAAGTCAACATACACACACTCTAAATTCAACTTTTTCCAAAATATAACTTAACTTAAACTCATTCAATTTGACTCAATTTAGCCAACTCTTACATACAGAAATTATTACAATTTCCAACAATACCCATCACTTTAATAATTTAACTCATGCCTAAGGGGAATTCTTGTAGACTATGAATAACTGCACGATCTTATTTTCATTTAAATAAATTAATTTTATAGCCCAGTTCTGGAGTACATTTTCGCATTTCAAAATTGAAGGAAGATGATTTTATTAGCCCATCATTGACGTTTAATAGGATTAGTATATATGGAACCCATTTCGTATTTATGGTTTTAGATGGTTTCTTTCACATTCAACTAATAGGTCATCAATAGCCTTGAATGTTTTAGAAATTCAAAGATGTGGAGTACAACTCAACAAACACATCAATAACAAAGCAACCCTCTCTCACATTGAAGAATGACAATGCTCTAACTTGAACCATACACTTATTGTCATGATATCAATATCTCTCCATTAAAACAACTTCATGATCCTGTGCCATTTTGAAGATAAAAAAAACACTATTTTTATATAAAAAAATTATCTTTCCTAGGAAGCGAAATTTGCATACTTCACTAATTTAGACTCACTCACACATTTGAGTAATGGGTGAATAACCATATAGAACTCAATATCACATCTTTTCGATAATCTTTAGACTCACTCACACATTTGAGTAATAGGTGAATAACCATATAGAACTCAATATCACATCTTTTCGATAATCTTTAGACTCACTCACACATTTGAGTAATAGGTGAATAACTATATAGAACTCAATATCACATCTTTTCGATACTTGTAAATCAAGTGTGAAATAAAACAATCTCTTTCTCACCAACGACAATTTGAATGTAAAATTTATTTATGGTTTTATCCCTTGAGAAAATACATACCTTGCAAACATCCCCTCCAATCCATTGGCCACCCCTCTTGAAACCTTCACCATTATCATACCATTGTTAAAAACCAGACTCATCTTGCCTTAAAATACTCTCAAATTATAATATATAAATCAGAACTAGACATACAGAAAATTAACATCAAACAAAAATCACAACTCAAAATAACATATGGTATAAAGATAAAAAAACTATATAAATATGAGATATTAATCAATACAATGTAAAACTTAAACTAAATTTTTATCACCTATAAGAAAAATACTTAATTAGACGAGACTAAAGCACTCAATTTTATGTAATGATTTGAGAAGGTTTTATATCAGTGGTGCGAACTAAATAAAATTTTATATCTTAATAAAGTCTAAAACAAAAATTAATTTAATTTAATTAAAGAAAAACTATCTTCAAAATAATTAAAATCAAAGTAGATTTATAAAAGAATCTCTATAAATCATTTAGTTGAGATGCTTATTTTAATGTGTAAATTTCTCTGTTTATACTTTTTTAAAATAAAAATTAAAAATAAAAATTATGTTCTAAATCAAAAAATAATATTGACTATAATTGGAAAAGAAAATGAATATGTTGTAAAATAATTAGAAGTAAAAAAAATATGTGAATCAGATATTTATATCTTATATTTTTCAAAAATATTTTAGTTAGAGATTCATACTAACTATTTAAATATCTATGTAAAGTAATTTATGTCTATATCAACTTCATATATATTTATATATAGGAAAAAATATATTAAATTTTAAGTGAAAAAATTTGATCTTTCTATTTATATTAGATCACTACTTATATGTTGATATAAATCCTAAAACCCTGATATAGATGAAGTACAAAAATATTATACAAAAATATTAAAATCAAAATGGATTTAGAAAAGAATCTTCCTGAATCATATAAATCCTAAAAGCCGATGAAGTACAAAAGTATTCCATTAATATATTTGGTGTAGACAGTTGCACTTAAGACAATGTTATTGATGGATACAACACTACTGCTTACCAGCGTTCGATTCTTATTAAACAAGGACATGAATCGTATTATTTGCAACAATAAATCCTATATGTGAATGTAAGACTGGTTAAAAGTTAACACCCCTAAGACCCCTTTATTTCTCGAAGTACTCACTAGTGACCTTCATTATCTGGTGAGGCAAGACGAGAAGCGATGGCGGAATGATACATAGTGTCACGAAACGTAGAAGTGTCCCGCAGGTTCTTTCTCAGTAGTTTTGCCTTCTCTTGAGTCAAGCGTCCCCTCACAAACTTGGAACGCTTGGGTGGAACTTCTTCCCTCGCTTTTTCATCATCATCTGAACTCCTATGCATGGCCTCGTCTATTTCACCATCGACCCATCGCTCCTGATCGGCCAGAGACCAACCATAGAGAGGAAGCCACCATGTCATGGCTCTACTCTGGTCAATATGTGCAGGAAAAATAGCATCCTCTCTTCTTCTCCTCCTTTGATTTTGGCCAGCATCCTCGTTGTCTGAGTAAAATGATCCATTATTATTACTGGAATAGCTGCATTCCGATACAGATATATTAAGAAAAGAGCGACCTCCAACTTGGTGGGAGAGAAAATTCGGACCACGGCAAAAAGTCGTTTTCTCAAAGAAGGGTCTGCTCTCCAAAGCTCCACCTGAAATAATAGCCATTAAGCGAACCAGGCGAGATAGCAGAATAACAAATAAAAATTAAGCTACTTAGTGCAGATGAAGCCTGACAATCTATCTATGTTTTACGAGGTCTTGTAGCAGAGAAAACTACAGAGAAATTAAATTATGCAGTGCAGATGAAGCATGGTATTCAATGCATAAAAGCATATGTGGGTTGCATATATATATATATGATTTTTTTGTATATATAATGATACACACAAATCGAGAAATTATACCTACAATATCTGATGATGATACATGATTCTTCTAGATATAACTAGAATATCTTAGGACACGTCTATAATTCTCCACCTAGGAAATTTTACGACTTCTTTGAACGGTCCAAAAGTATAGAAACAAAGTTACTCTTTTCTTTACTCCCGACTTAAAATTTTGCTGTTAATATCTTTGGTGAGAATTTTTTGAGCGGTCCAAAATTAAACAAATTTGCTCTATTGTTTACTCCCGAATTAGAATTTTGCTAATAATATATTTGGTGAGAATTTTTTGAAGGGTCCAATAGTATAGAAACAAATTTACTCTATTCTTTACTTCCAAATTAAGATTTTGCAAATAATATCTTTGGGAACATTTTTCAAACATGACAGTTTTCATTAAAACTAGGAAAAGAAATTTAACATGGATATTTCTACAGTCAAGTTGATGATAAAGACTTCTGGAAAATTATATGGAAATCATATGCTTAAATTTTTCTGGAAAACCATGTGTCAAAAAACGTTGTCAATGTGATACACCCATTGTTCCACATTCAATGGCACTTCAAAATTCTTACAAAGTTTGGGAAAAAATTCCCATTACTTTTTTCCGCTCAGTCACCGCCTCTATTCTTCACTCTTAAATGGTATCTCTCATGAAACCACGGCCGTAAAGGGAGTTGTCCGTGTCGGTGTCGTCAGCGACATTCACCCTTCCATGCATTTTCCCAGCACTTTCTGAATATCTATATCGCATCTCGTGGAAAATTATATTTTGCAGAGACAGATCATGCAAATTGACAATAACCGTTCGTGTTTTGAAAAAGTGAGTGAAAATGAAATTCAAGACTTCCCTGAAAAAGTTAGTGAAAATGAAATTCAAGGCTTCCCTGCAAATGGACTTTGTTGTTGATCATGAAATTTGGCTCGTTTGGAAGTAGACATTGAGATACGTATTATAATGGAAGCGGCCTCTTTTATTCGTTGTACTGATACGAATATTCGATAACTAAAATGCAATGTCCACGTCCGACGAATGAACTATGATTCGAGTAATGGTAAACAAATAGCAAAAAAACGAGAGAACTGAATGGATTATCACAACATGCATCAATATTCGAATGATTTAACCAAGAGTCACGGATCATGACACTCGATACATCTAGCATTTCATGAAATTCTAATTTTGGGATGTAAGGTTTAGACTAAGTGTGTTCCTATGAATATATAGAAGAGTACATAATATTTGTATTTACTCATTTTTGTAAGGTTAATGAGCTAAAAATTAAATAAGGCTCTTTGTATTAATTTGTGTGGAATATTATGGCTTAGATTTAATAAAAAATAATGATAAGTGATTTAAATGTTAATATTAATGTATAATATGGGCTGGTTAATTTTGTAATGAAATGAAATTTTTAAATAAAAATAAAAAAATACATTTAAAAAATTTAAATATGATTTAAACTTTTACAATAAAATATTTCAAATGATATTTTCAAATATTTTTTAACTTAAATCATTAATCTGAATTATGAAAAAATCATTTCCAAATTAATGGTAACATCAAATCATTATATGTAAAATTTGTAAACAAATGCTTTTCCAAAGGATGTGATGTGATTAAGACACTCATGATTATATTAGTACTAAGTTTTGGATTTATTTTCATGGAAAAAGATGTTACATTAAAAAAAATATCTTAGGTTTTAAAGAAGCTATTATCATAAAAAGAAGTGTTAAAGAATCTATTATCCTAAAAAGAAATAAATATTAATAGATTGAATTTTTTTGAAAATGTTGCTTTTTATTTAATATATTTAAATTATAATTTATATATTATATTTAGTTAGTGTAGTTATATAAATTAAATGGATGGCAAGTATTGATAAGTATCTATAACATACTTAAACACTTTTAGGTAATATATTTTATATAGTTAAAATTTAAAAAAATATGCATAGAAATTCATTAAATTATAATTTTATTCTAATTTATTGCTATTAATAATAATGAACAATAAAAAGAATTAATATGCAGTTTAAACATACATTTAAAAAGCTTGAAACAATATTTTTAACTATGGAGATTTACTCTCAATTTACCACAGAGATTCTTAAATAGGTTTTGTTACAACACCATGATTTATCAATATCATATGCCCAAAAAATAATAATTCACCTCTTATGACATTTGTCCACATAACATTTTTTAATAAAACAATTTAACTAAAAAGAAAAGAAAATAATAACTACTTTGGAGATATGTAACAACTGTAGTTAAAAATTGACGTAAAATTGATGTAAAAATATATTAAAGAGGCATTTTGGAAAATTTATTTATGAAAAAATTGGAAATTATGAGAAAATGAAGGTTGCATGTGACGAGGAAATTGAAGGAAAATAATGGAAAATGAAAAAAATAAAGGTCTCATCCATAAAAGGGCAATGGAAAATGAAAATAATAGAGGTCTCATCCATAAAAAGGCTTCTAAGGATCAGTGGGTCGGTTTGGTCAGTGTAACCTTTTGTTAGTTCAGCTTTGGAGCTCTCTCATTATTCTCCCTGTCTCACACTCTCGGATACTTAGAGTTTTCTTGGAGCACCGTTGGAGGGTGTGACATACTTGGATTTTTGAAGCAAGAAGGCAAAGGAAGAGTAGGAAAGTGCATCCAAACATCATAATCAATAACTACAACGAGTTTTGTTGGTAGGTATTGAGTTGACTGTATGTTTTCCTCACTAGTTTTGGCATTCATGGCTTATGCATGTGGTTTATTGGTCATGATCTGTCATTGGCATGGAGGATGGTCGAGATTGATAGTGGATTTTCTAGCCTTGCCATTTCCTAGATAGCCATGGTGATTGTGGATTTGCTTTCCTTATTTTTTTGGTTGGTTCTCATGCTTCCTTAGCTTGGGTTGAGCCATTAGTCCTGGAAGCCCTGGTTAGACAAATGCTCTAGGAGCTGAGTAAAATATGTGGGTTGAGTTACTAGTCCTGGAAGCCTTGGTTGGAAAAACACTTTCGAAGCCCTGGAAGGTTTGGATAAAGACCAATCTGATGATGGTTTTGTGATGTCAGACTGTGAGGTGGAATTAATGTTTGATGTGTTGAGGTGGATGGCCTCTAGAAGCCCTCGATGGTTCTGGATTGATGTGTTCTATGAGATCCCACATTCATGCTTGGAATATGGCACGAGAGTGAATGGATGAAGAGAGATTTGGCTTAGCCATTTTACAGGTAGGTGGAATGTGGTAGTTCCATACCGGGTTGGCCTTTGCATAATTAATATGAGGTTATTTGTCCTTGTACTTCTATGAGTAATACATTGGTTTATATGTGGATTCTATGGCTATTGTATACTTGGTATTTCTATTTTTATTATGATGGCCATGAATATGTATTATGGCAGTGGTTGTGTATGGATCCCATCATGTTTTTACTTGTATATGAATGAAAAATGTATCCATGGCCTAATGGATGAAACTGCAGCTAGACTGACAAAGAAACAATGCCTCATAGTGAATCTCAGATAAGTATGAGACCCCTATGCTCACATCTGTTATTTACACATGTAGATTACATATTCATGATATGTTTGATGAAATGTTTGTCATGGCTAGTAGGGGTCCAGTTAATGTTTTATTCAAGTAATTTTATGTGCACTGTCATTTCTCTGTTATTTTACTATTTTTGAAGATGTCATTCAATTTTGGACAGTGACCTAGGCTCTAGGCCTAAAAAAGTGGTTTAAATCTTAGGGACTCTGGCACAACACTATGCAAAATAGTCCTTGGATGCTGGCTTTCATGCCTATGAGAGCGTCTAGAGTTCCGTGGATAGTAACATGCCCATAGCATGAGAGCATCTAGAGGTCAAGTGGTCCAAAATCTTAGTGGGACCCATAGTCTGGTTGACAAAAAGGTTGGATTGGTTCCTGAGGGTCCTAATGCTGATGTTAAATGTTTCTATGGTGTGTTTTCATTAGTTCCACTTCCTTAACGTGACTTAGGATGTCTAATCATGTCATAGTAACTTATCATCACATGTTTACCTTGGTTGGCCAGTTACTTGGGTAAATGTCAGAGGACGATGTTAAAAGATAAATATCAACCTTTGATTTGTCTATACTAGAATAAAAATTTTAAAATATTTGGTAGAGATTAAATATCTACTATCCATACAACAAATATTAGTGACTAAATTAAAATTGTGGAAGTCCAGTTTCTAAATAAATAAACCTATCACCATAAAAGAATATTGAAAATTAAATTAAAAATATAATTTTGAATTTATTAAAATGATAATATAAAAAATAAAAAATATAATTTTTTATTAATAAATTTAAATGTTAGTGTTTAATATATAATATTTTTAAATTAATATTTATTTGATGAACTTGTATAATTTAATATTTTATGAGTTTATATATTTTATATTTATAAATAATTTAAAAATTATTTTAATAATGAATTTTTTTATTTTTTTTTAAACCAAATTTATTTTTCTTTAAAATAATATTTATATAAATAATGTGGAATTGTTTGAAACATGAAAACAATTTGTATGTTCCATTCTTACAAAATATTAAACATACATTGAATATCTCTACTATTCTTAAAAGTATTCAAATTTTCCAATTATATGCTTATTAAATATATTTTCTATGTGACATGATATATAAAATAAATAATTCCATCCCTAAGTAGCTTACTCCAAATATCTCTAGAGCATATTACATTGCAGGCTCCTAGGGAAAAAATTTCTTTATGGATTCCTATTCATAAAGTCTTCATTGCACTTTCCTTTACTCAAAAGTTTGACATAAAATTGAGTTTGACATAAAATTAGGTTCATTTGTAAAATAGAATGATTTCTTAAAATATTTTCCTTTGGCTCCACAAGTCTATTTTCGAGATGTAGAATTGCTTTCCATATCAATTTCATTTTAGTTTTTTCCTCTAGAAATTTTAGTTTTTCTTGAAATTGTTCAAAACATAACAATTTCTTCTCCATAACAAAAGTCTTCTCATAATTCATTTCTTCATTTTTCATCTTCAACCTATTCTTGTCTTCTTTGTTTGTGTCAAAATGACTTCCATGTAGATAACACCCACAACAACTTAAAGAATTTCTTCTCCTTATTCTTTTGTCTTTTCTTCATTTGTTCCATAATGAAATGGTCCACTATTTCATTTTTTGCCTCATATGCATGAAATTGTACCCAAATATTTTGTTTATACACCTTCTTTCTCAAATCGACAAATAATTTTTCTTCCACAACCTGCTCACAACAATATTCAATCATATTATTTTTCATATCAATTTGAGGTTTCTCACTTAAAAAATCTTTTTGTTTCTCAACACAACATCTTTCCCTTCATTATTCTATTATTCTCCTCCTATAATTTCATTACTATTTCCTTCCATCACAATCTCTTTTGGAAAATTCTCCTATAAAGTAGATGATCAGGTGCTTAGTATTTAGCTCAAAAATCAAAGTTCTCATATTGGCTTGAAAACTGTATGACTACGTTCTTCTCATAAAGTCGATCGTAGCGCAATTTGTTTCACCGAAAACAGTGTCCGGATGAAGGAGAAAAGGCTTGTTGTTTGTTTTCCTAAACAACTAAAAAAAATGCAAAATATGACAGAATGATGACATGGCAACCAAATCAACAGTCCAATCAGCAAGGGGAATCTTCTTCAGTTTTCACCCAATCTACATAACAAAAGTCTTCTCATGATTCATTTCTTCATTTTTCATCTTCAATCTATTCTTGTCTTCTTTATCTGTGTCAAAATGACTTCCATGTAGATAACACCCACGGCAACTTAAACAAATTCTTCTCCTTATTCTTTTGTCTTTTCTTCACTTGTTCCATAACGAATTGGTCCACTATTTCATTTTTTGCCTCATATGCATGAAATTGTACCCAAATACTTTGTTTATGCACCTTCTTTCTCAAATTGACAAATATTTTTTCTTCCACAACCTGCTCGCAACAATATTCAATCATATTATTTTCCACATCAATTTGAGGTTTCTCACTTAAAAAATAATTTTTTTTTTCTCAACACAATATATTTCTCTTCATTATTCTATTATTATCCTCCAATAATTTCATTACTATTGCCTTCCATCACAATCTCTTTCGGAAAATTCTCCTCTAAAGTAGATGATCAGGGGCTCAGTATTTAGCTCAAAAATCAAAGTTCTCATATTGGCTCAAAAACTAGATGATTGTGTTCTTCTCATCAATTAGATCGTAGCGCTATTCATTTCTCCAAAAATGGAGTCCGGATGAAGGAGAAAAGGTTTGTTGTTCGTTTTCCTAAACAGCTAAAAAAATTGCAGAATATGATAGAATGATGACACGGCAGTCGAGTCAACAGTCCAGTCAACAAGGGGAATCTTCTTCAGTTTTCACCCAATCTACATAAAAAAAGTCTTCTCATGATTCATTTCTTCATTTTTCATCTTCAATCTATTCTTGTCTTCTTTATTTGTGTCAAAATGACTTCCATGTAGATAACACCCACAATAACTTACAGAAATTCTTCTCCTTATTCTTTTGTATTTTCTTCATTTGTTCCATAACAAAATGGTCCACTATTTCATTTTTTGCCTCATATGCATGAAATTGTACCCAAATACTTTGCTTATGCACCTTCTTTCTCAAATCGACAAACATTTTTTTCTTCCACAACCTGCTCACAACAATATTCAATCATATTATTTTCCACATCAATTGGAGGTTACTCACTTAAAAAATCTTTTTGTTTCTTAACACAACATCTTTCTCTTTGTTATTCTATTATTATCCTCCAATAATTTCATTACTATTTCCTTCTATCACAATGTCTTTTGGAAAATTCTCCACTAAAGTAGATGATCAGGTGCTTAGTATTTAGCTCAAAAATCAAATTTCTCATATTGACTTGAAAAATGTATGACTGCGTTCTTCTTATCAAGTCGATCGCAACACAATTCGTTTCACCAAAAACGGAGTCTGGATGAAGGAGAAAAGACTTGCTGTTCATTTTCCTAAACAACTAAAAAAAAAGTAGAATAGGACAAAATGATGACATGGCAGTCGAGTCAACAGTTCAGTCAGCAAGGGGAATCTTCTTCAGTTTTCACCCAATGGGACTGTCACAAGTGTCACCTCCGATTTCGCTAATTTGGTTGTGTGAAGGTGAAGTTTCCTAAGTGGTCCTAAAGTGAAATGTGAAATTATTTTTATTTAAATATTATTATATATTATATATGCAACTATTATTTATATTATATAGTTTTTTGTATTAACTATCTATATATATATAATTTATTTAAATCCCAAAATCCGCATTCTAAACTATTTTAATGGCGCATATTTTAATGTTATTTGATATGGTCAAAGTCACACACACACACACACACACACATATATATATATGGTATTACAAAATGTGCAAGGGATGGGCAGAGGGAAGGTTTGAACCCATGACCTCCCCCTCCCAACTCTGATGCCATACCAACGGACCAAAGTAGCGGAACTTGAGAACTATAGCCATGTTCTTATATTTAAAGCGCACACGGAGCTGACGGCGGGGGCAGAGGGAGCCAACCCTCCGGGCCAACCACCTCCCCATGAGGCCAAGTGCCAAAACCAAGGTCTAGGGCCAATGCTAAGCGTGCCCATAATCATGCTTTATAGTTAATTAATCTCAGTTAACATTAATTAATCTAAAGATTAAGTTGGTGGTAGTTTTGGAGGCACACCAAGTTCGGTGGAACTGCTGGTTTTGGTGGTGCTAACTGGAGTCTCCTCCAGATTTAGTGGGGTTTCCTAGGGAAAAATTGAATGAAGCATATCTTGGTCAATTTGCGACCAATTTTGGAAAATGAATAATTAATTTTGCATGATTTCGACATTATGAAGACATTGGTACATGTTTTAGAGGCAACAGAAGCCTTATACACGTGATTTTTCCACAGGGAAGTTCAAGGAAGCCTAGAGCCACCAGGGAAGGGGGTCATACCCAAAGCAACCAGAGTCAATTTTCAGAGATCCAATAGTCATTTTTGGTTAATTTGGACATTTTTAACACATTGGTGTAGGTATCAGGAGCCATAGAGCTTTTTAAACGTAATTATTTCCACATTGAGCTAACACAGAGGCCCAAGCAATGGAAGCTGGACCAATGAGATGTAGTCCAGGAGGGGTGAACTCCTTCATCAAAACATGGTGTTAATGTGTCTATTTGATGGTTTGTTGCACTGTACAAGTTTTCTATTCAATATTTCTTTCTAAAGCTACTTTTCTCATAAATGTCTTTTAAAACCTAAGGAAATTTAATTGATTGTATGCACAAGCAATTAATGAAAACTCAGCACAAAGGAGCAATAAGGAAGCACATATTTATAAATATGTAATTGTTATTAGCACAACAAAACTAATCATACAAAAACATATCAAGTTGGTATCAGAGAAAAGGTTGAATTGCTTGATTGCTTGAGTTTGTGCAATTAGGGTTTTAATGGTTGCAAAATTGTGATGCTTACAAGGTTAAAGTTTCAGAAAGGAGAAGGGAGTTATTGGTTGCAATTCCTAAGGTAATGCCTAGAAGAAGGAGAGCCACAAGGCCATAATCTCCACCACCCAAAGTTCCAATTCCAGTTGCACTTGAAACTCCTCAAGTTTTGTCTTCAGTTGAGATTGAAGAGGTACAATCAATAAAAAGTTATGAGCCTAAATCCATAGTCATCATGTCTAGAGAAAGAAAGCCTAAGGTCCCTCTTCAAAAGAGGAAGAATTCAAGAAAGAATTCTACACTTTGATTGAGATGGTTAAAGTCCTCTATGAAGAGAGGAACACCTGAATGGTTCGAGAGAGTTCTAAACCTCCACATGGAGAAGGAAGATCAGAGGACAAAAATGATGAGAAGAAGGATTCCAAAGGGAATGGTGGAAATCCACCTCCATATCCACCATCCTCATCATCTTCTTCATCATCTCCATCATCTCACACAACATCATCTTCCACTACCACCATTGAAACTGCCCATACTCATTCCAAAATCCCAAAAGGAAAGACTCCATTAATGAAATTGGACATAAAATTCGAAATTCCCATGTACAATAGAGAAGTGAATGCAGAAAAGTTGGACAATTGGATTAGAGAGTTGGAGCTATATTGTAGAATTCAGAACCCTCAGGAAGGCGACATAAAGATCTAGTTGGCTTCATTGAGGCTAGAAGGAGTTGCACTAGTTTGGTGGGACACAAAGACTCAAGAGGAAATGAGAATCCATGGTAAGATATCCATCACTTGGGATGAATTTATTTATACAATTAAAAGACAATTTTATCCTTTAGCCTATATGCAAAAAGCCACTATCAGTTGGCAGAATTTTAGGGAGCTTAAAGGCCAAACAGTCCAAGATTATACACAAGAGTTTAGAAAAATGACTTTGTTAATAGGAGTGAATTTGAATTCCCAAGATACACTGTTGAAATATATTAGGGGTTTACATTCCTATATAAAACATACTATTATTATGTTTAATCCAAACAATTTAGATGAGGTATGTGTGCAAGTTACACATCTTGAATCTAGAGGAAAGAACACTTATGAAGAGAGTAGTAATAAAAATCCACCTAAGGGTAAGGAGAAAGTGAAAGGAGGAAAATGGAAGGGAAAGAAAAATGCAAGTGTGAAGAAAGAAGGGGCGAAATTATCTGTAAAGACTATTCAAAAGAGGGACATAATGAGGATCATTGTTGGAAACTCCATCCAAAATGAGACCAAATAAGTTCAACAATAAAGGGAAACAGAAAACTACTGCTATCACTCAAGAAGATTTAGGTTCTGAATTAGCTGATGAAAACAAAATCACTGTCATGGGAGTCAAAGGAAAATAAGATATTGCAAGCACTAGTTCACAAAACTGTAACACTAAGTACTACTACTCCAAATGAAAAGAGACGAATTGAGTTATATAATGTTAGGGTCATATCTAAACACACCATGATTGAAACACTCTTCGATAGTGGGTCAAAAGAAAATCTAATCTTTGAAGACTTAGTCAACAGATTGAATCTTGAAACTATACCTCACCATAAACCATGCCCTTTGGGATGGATAAAAAGAGACACCAGTTTACAAGTTACAAGAGAATGTTTGTTTAAGTTTGAAACCACTACAAATTTTGTTGACAAAGTAGAGTTAGATGTGGTACCACTTGATATTTCAAGTGTAGTGTTGGGTAGTCCATATTTGTATGACCGGAAAGCAGTCTTTTACCGCCATGAAAACAAGTATCACTTATTCAAGGATGGTGTGGAGTATATAGTGAGAGCCCATCGCAAAAAGCTAAACATTTCTTTGGTTAATGTAGGACAAGCAAAAATACTAGTGAATTCAAGTAAAATTTTAGTATTTCTCATGTTCAAGCCAAATGATGATATTTTTTTATGAAAATGTTGTTGCATACAATGCAAGTTTCAATTCTGATTTGGTTGGTTCAGTTCATCAGAGTGATGAAGTATTTCAGGTTGTGAAATAATCGTCCTTCAAGGAAAAAGAAACTTCACATGAAATATCTCTGCAGCAAGAGGTTTCTCTTTCTGATGTTAGCGTGCAAGGGTTGAAAAAATTGCAAAGTGTAGAGACACCTCTTCGCATGAAATATCTTGGTTATGTAATTGTTGTATTCAGGTGTCATTATGTTTTACATGAAATTTATGTTCAGAAAATTTCATACTTTCAAGATGTAAAATCGAACTTGAGTCATGTAATCCAGGTAGTGAAATTTGTCATCCATTTGCATTATATTTTGTTATGTGGTTTTGGTAAGATGGATGTTTCTTTTGATGGTGACATGGAAAAAGCCATGAGTTTCTATGAGCTTCTGAAAATGGTGCAAAAAACAGTGTAAGATCAGCTTGAAAAGGGAAAAGACAAGTACAGGTATAGAATGGGGTCCTCAAGGCAAGTGAATGTTGATTTCCCTAGAGAGGAGCTCAAGGAAACAAATTTGTCAAAAGCTAATTCGATCGAGCTTGGAAAGGTGACAACGTTGTACCCTCATCTACTTGTCAGATAATAGTGATCTTTTGGGGTCCAAAAGGCTTCTAGTGGGGAGGAATGATCAGGTGCTCAGTATTTAGCTCAAAAATCAAAGTTCTCATATTGGCTTGAAAACTATATGAATGTGTTATTCTCATCAAAATGATTGCAACACAATTTGTTTCACCAAAAATGGAGTTTGGATGAAGGAGAAAAGGCCTGATGTTCATTTTCCTAAACCACTAAAAAAATTGTAGAATAGGATAGAATGATGACATGGCAGTGCAGTCAGCAAGGGGAATCTTTTTCGGTTTTCGCCCAATGGGGTTGTGACAAGTGTCACCTCCGGATTCACTAGTTTAGTTGGGTGAAGGTGAAATTGGCTAAGTGGTCCTAAGGTGAAATTTGAAAGTATTTTTATTTAAATATTATTATATATTATATATATAACTATTATTTGTATTATATAGTTTTCTTTAGTGTATATATATATATATATATATATATATATATATATATAAATTCAATTAATTTAAATCCCAAAATACACATTTTAAGCTATTTGAATGACGCATATTTAAATGTTATTTGATATGGTCAAAGTCCACATATATAATATATATATGGTATTACAAAATATGTAAGGGACAGGTGGAGGGCAGGTTTGAACCCGTGACCTCCCACTCCCATCTTCGATGCCATACCAACGGACCAAATAAGTGAAAATTAAAAATTATAGCCATGTTCTTATACTTAAAGCGCATACGGAGACAACAGTAGGGGCGAAGGGAGCGAGCCCTGCGGGCAAGCCACCTCCCCATGTGACCAAGCATTAAAACCAAGGAATAGGGCTAGTGCTAAGCGCGCCCATAATCACACTTAGCAGTTAATTAATCCAAATATTAAGTTGGCGATAATTTTGGACGTGAACCAAGTTCGGCAGAACTGCTAGTATTGGCGGTGCTAACTGGAGTCTCCTATAGATTTAGCAGGGTTTCCTAGGGAAAAATTGAATGAGGCATATCATGCTCAATTTTAGACCAATTTTGGAAAATGAATAGTCAATTTTGGATGATTTTGACATTTTGAAGAAATTGGTATAGGATTCAGAGGCAATAGAAGACTTCTACAGGTGATTTTTCCACAGAGAAGTTCAGGGAAGCCTAAAGCCACCAAGGAACGGGGTCATACACAAAGCAACCAGAGTTAGTTTTCAGAAATCCAATAGTCATTTTTGGCTAATTTGGAAATTTTGAACATATTGGTGCAGGCATCAGGAGCCATAGAGATTTGTAAACAATATTTTTTCCACATTGAACTAATGCAGAGACCTAAGCCATGGAAGCTGGACCAAGGATATGTAGCCCAGGAGGGGTGAACTCCTTCATCAAAACAATGTGTTAATATGTCTCTTTGATGGTTTGTTGCACTGTACATGTTTGTTATTAAATATTTCTTTCTGAAGCTACTTTTCTCATAAATATATTTTAAAACTGAAGGAAATTTAACTGATTGTATGCATAAGCAATTAATGAAACCTCAACAGAAGGAGCAATAAGGAAGCACATATTTATAAATCTATGATTGTTATTAACACATAAAAACTAATCATACAAAAATAGATCAGTAGATATCACTAATTGATCTATACATATTCTCATCAACATTTTAGTGCACTTCATGCTCATTTAACAAAATGTGGTATTCTAAAGGAAAATCAATTACCTCAATATTTGCAACAACTAGCTTTATCTTATCATAGAATGTATATATAATATCATCTTCTATTTTATGGTTTAAAAACTCTTATTACCCATCATTAGCACTTGATTACTGATCTCTACTATTGCACCTCCATCCTTAAATGATAACAATGTGTTTTTCTTGCCATCCATTTCAAGTGTAGAGCATTTTTCTCATGTAACAAATTTCTTTCTTATCAAATTTTAATGGTCGACCATCCATAGGTATTACATCACGAAGTATTTTGTCTTGATAAATTCCTATCTTAACTTATATTCTAGATTGTTCATTCACCAAAATTTCATGTTCTTTGTGGAACAATGATAATTTATATGGTGTGGGATGAAAAAGTTTTCTCAAACTCAATTTCTCAAACATTTTGAGAGATACTAAATTATCTATATTACCACCATCAATAACTATTTTTCAGCACTTGCATTTTGAATTTCATTTAGCTCTAAACAAAGGATTTCTATACATTTTCTTTTTTATGCCCTTGTTTGGTGTCATAACTGTATTTTTCATTAGCAGTGATAATCCTACACTTTCCACATATTTAGCTTGCACACTCTGATAAGTATGATCTTCATGTAATAATTTGAACATTAATAAGATCTATGACAATATTCATTACATATAAAACACATATCGCAAAAGTATGCATCTTCTCTATGCGATGTATTTTTTTCTATGAATGACCTTCCCTTAGACTTTGACCTTGACTTGGAGGACATCCTTCTCTTCCTTCATAAATCCAAATTGAATTGTTTTGATCAAGTTGTGTATAACCTCTCAAATAGTTGTATCCTAGATAATTTTTTGTTTACATTAAGTGCAAGTTGGTAAGCTTCCTCCAATATTAGTGGAAAAAATAAACAAACATCATCCCAAATGATGAATTTTAGACCATTTGTATACCTTGCTACTTTTTCCACACATTCTTATATGTGACCTACTCTTAAAGTCAACTTGTAAATTTATTTTGTATACGATTTCACACTCATTTTCTTATGTCTCATTTTTCTAGGTAACACCTTAGAATAAATTTAGATTTCAAATTAATTACAATTCTATCCCATCATATGATATTTTACTTCCCTTTATTTTTTCTATCATTATGAATGCTATCCCACCATAATGTTACATAACATTTCAATCTTAAACATAATATTTTTATTCTCTTCTACGTCTTCATATTTAAAGTATTTATCCATTGATGCAATCTAATCAATCAATTCTTCTACATTAATACTTCCTTCATACATACTAACTTCTAACTAGGGTTTATACGTAACCTTCATTACTCCTTTATCATTTTTTTTCTATGCTTTCCTGCACTTCTTTTACTTTCATGCCCTCTTCTGGTGATCCTTGATCACTTATGTAACCTAACTCTATTCCACTTGACAACTACTCTATTCCACTTCTCTGAGTTGTGTCTATGGTCAACAATTTTTCTTTCATTTTCCTTATCTATGTTATCGATGACCCTGCTATTTGTTTCCTTCTCTAACTTCTACTAATAGTGCTTATCTTAAATTACATCTTTGCAATCTTCTCCTTTGCAACCATTCTTCCCTTTCTTCAACTATTATTGCACTTTTATATGGAAGATGATTTTTATCAATACCTTTTCTTCCTTAGATTCACGTTTCTTACTTTTCATTGTAAGCTACAATGTAGTTATATTTTATAGAAAGTATGCCTCACCTTTCTAACATAATTCCTCGCTTAGGTTTTCTTCCAAACTTGATATGTTGATTTTTTTAATCCTTATGATTTTTACAATATGATTATTACTATTTAAATTTGTACCAAAAAATTGGATCATTACCAATTCTTTTACCTCCAACTAGACTCTCCTAGTTTTGTCCTTTGATACTTTGGTTCTCCTTCATCTCGTTATTTTCTTTCGAGCTACACTTCATCACTATTTTGTTGTCATATCCTAATACTGTCGAGAGCATAATTATTTCTATGAAATATAATCTCTGTAATGTTCATGGTAAGATTCATATTAATGTGCGCAGACATGAGCTCTTCTTCCATGACCTTGGATAGATTATTTCCCAAGTCACCAAAATGATATATATTATCATGAGGAGAATTCATACATAATTTTCAAGGATTTGGATTTTTGGTCACATCAAATTATTCATAATCTCACTTTTCTACAATCCTCGTTATGGCTTCAATTTCCATTGCCACTATTTCTCTATGTTTTTTATGTGCCCAATGATAACGATCCTTCCAATATCCATTCACATCAAACACACATCCACCAACAAAACCATTCTCATTGTGTATTTTTTTCTCGAGAGCATTAATTCCATAATTGAATTGGAGTGCAAGAAGATTATAGTTGAATTTCCTTCAAACTTGTGGAATAATAAGAGGACTTAACGATTTCATGGAATTGAACCCTGGACTTTGTAAGCTTAAACACAAACACGGGTCTCTACTCGTTTGGGCGAGATTTTCTTTTACATAGGGTTTGGCTCATCCACAATCACTATTGGAAACTTGAATCTCACAAAGTATTCCATAGGTTCACGACTTCAATACACATAATGATGACTCAATATCTAATTAATTGCAGTTAGTAATAGATCAAAACATAATCGTGCTTCACCAAGATCATACCATATCAACTCGCCAATAATGAAAAGGCAAAGAAACCCACGTCATATGTTTTTGGAGAAAATAATTCCAATCCCCCATTTTCTATTTGTTAAGTATGATAATTATCAATCCAGTGTCATAGTCAGTTTGAGTTCAATTGAATTTAATTGAGTTTCACTCCAATAGTTTATTACTTACTTCTCCTATGTAATATTATTTAACAGTTACTGGGTAATGCCAATATTGAATTCGTTGCAAACTTTAAATATTTAACATGGTATCAATCTGTAGCCTGCATAAGACTCCTTGATATCGCAATAGAAAACATGTGAGCAAATTGGCCTCATCGAAGAAAGCTAAAAAAAAGCCACGTCAGGAAGCAAAGAGGACAATTTGCATAAGGTCTCGACCACATCAATTTGGTCAATGTGAGGCATTGCGGATTGTATTCGAGCTACGTGAAGATCGCTAGAGCATGAACCAACATGAGAAGATTTGTGTTGAAAAGTATGTTGACTCTGATGCATATGAAATTGTTTTTTCATGGAATATGCTGACTAATGTACCCTAGCAGTGGTCGCATCAATGTTACTAATTCAAACTAAAAATTCAGAAGTTGTATTAATCACGCTTAACTTGTGAAGTTCTCACCTAATGTACCTCATCTTCATTGGAAGAAGCGTTGGCCAAAAATTCGAAAAAACGATACGAAAAGGGTTGCTTGTTTTAAAGTCTTGAAAGTTTTTCAAGAAATGAAAAAGGTATTTACACATAGAATTGTAGAGCCATGATTTCATGTGAAAAGTCAATTCTAAAAGGTATTATGGGAATATTAAAATCCCTCATGTAATTCCTTCTTAGAAAAGGGCTCCAATGATATTTTATAAAAAAAATACACATGTTAAAAGGTTCATGTAATTTTTTAATGAGAAGTGAAGTGCAATGGTATTATTTTGAAAAGGGCTTATGTAATTTTAAAAAGGCTCATGTAATTTTTAAAAATGGTTTCAAAAACGAAAATATACATTAGGGGGCACTGTTAAAATCAATTGTCATCATTGAAATATTGTTTTCTGAAGAAGATTTTATGAAAGTTTTTCTAAAATCATTTTTTTTGTAGAGAATTTGTAGACTCATTTGTTTTGTATAATCATAGTAGCAGAGATGCCACCACAAAAGTGTTTTCGTTGTAGGTAGCTATTACATTTGCAGGTCAGTTTTCTTGTTGAGCTATAGTTAGCCAATGCTCAACAAATGGGAAAAGACAAGAGGCTGAGAAATTTGAAGCAACAACAAGATATGTTTGAGTTTCATTTGAAAGAGTTTGCATCCAAATTTAAAAAGAATGCATTCGCATTGAAATGCATAAAGAAATGGGTATATGATAGCATTCTTCCCCTCATTACAAATGGAAAGTAGCTGAGGGGGCTTGGGAATTCCTTGAGAGGAGTTTTGGTGTAAGGGGGAGTAATTAAGTTACATATGAAAAAGAATGTGGATCTATCAAATCAGATATATAGATAGATGAAGGGCTTGGTGAATCCCATGTGAAAGTGGATGACAATGATGATGGTGTGTTACTCGCAGTAGATAAAGAGAATACAAATGCTTATCTATCCCATTGTGCTCAGCCACAAGTGGAGGACAATTTAGAGAATATGACATCACATCTTGATGATGAAGTAAAGTTGACATTAGAGTAGCCATTGGTATGGTAAATTCAAAAATTAAAATTGTTGATGTTAGCTTTGATGAAGAATAGTAAGTCAAAGATGAGTGATTGAACATAACGAAATAGAAAAATATCATAGATATGATGTTATTTGGTGAGAGAAGACCACTTGGGTCTGAAAACCAAGTGGAACACAACTTGTTTGCAGTAGTAGAAGTGGAAGCGAGAGAGGTAGAGAACAAAGCACAAGAGGAGAAATCTCTCATTGCAGAGAAAAACAAATAGAATCTATATGGTTCTGCACATGTTTTGAAACTTAATATTATTTTTGAGTCTGCGGGTAAATGGGATGATCATGAAGAAGCAACAAAATTTGAAGCAGAACTAAAATTCCTTGAAGCCTGGCTTGTAACATCATGTTTTGCTGAATTCTACATAGAAGTTGTAGCAATGAATGTTGAAGAAAACATGGACAATGTAGAAAATGAAAATGTCAATGCATTTTTCATGAATTGGAGTCCCAAAGAAATACAATTGAAGTTAGGAAATTATGTTGCAGCAAATTGAGGATCAAGATATTGATGATGAACGCACAACAGAAGATGTTATGTGACAGCAGTCCACATACAAGTAGAATTTTTAAGATCTAGAGGACATGCATGGACAACCTGAAGAAACAATGGAAGAGTTTCACCAACAAACGAAGAAACTAAAATTTGTAACCTAAAACAAAAAGGAAAAGCTGAATAAATTTAGAGGATACAAAATCTGAAAGAAAAGGAAAAGAAAAAATCTACCTCGTCTGTTGATGTCAATATTTTTGTAATTGCAGATGAGTCTTAGACCAATGAGCATCTTAGTTTAATTTGTTTTTGGTTGTATTTAAGGGGGAGTGTTAGAGGAAATAATTCCAACCACACACTTCCTACTTTCTAGGTGTCATAACTATCAATCCAGGTTTCATAGTCAAATTGAGTTTAGTTGAGTTTAGTTAAGTTTCACTCCAGTCATTTATTACTAATGTATCCTATGTAATCTTATTTAATATTTACTGATTAATGTGAATATTCACTCTTCTCCACACTTCCAATCTTTAATAATATGCACACATGAAATTCCTTAAAATAGTGTTTTCATCTCGATAGCCTGTATCTCAATTCATTTCTTTTCATGTATAGAGGGATTTTTGGGAAATAGTTATGGGTCTAACATAATTAGAATGTAATTATATAAAGCAAGCATATATCAATATTCAAACCAATAAATGATCCATGCTCTTTACAAAGCTTGATAGGTTGAGCATGACTCCTCTAATGTGGAGACACCTCTGTCGTACTTCAACTTGGCCCATATTATACTTGTACCTTTTAGTAGATTACATAAATTTCAATAAGCATATTGGATATATGGTCAACATATCAATGGACATTTAGTGTATTTCTCAGTCAACAACAACCAAATTTCGATATCAAGCGATCATATTTATTCGAGATGTTTCCTCCTTATTGATGTTATATGTTTCCTCCGTATGCTAGATGTTTCCTTAAGCATTAATGCTTCCTAAATTGCATTGATTTTTCGATAAACATAGATATTTATATACCTCTCTCTAGATTCACTACTATGTCTCATTTATTTAGCCATGTAGAGTATATTATGTAAGTTTTGTTTTTATTCTTTCTCTCAAGCTTATCTCTATGCTCTTTTTCTCTTGCAAGCTTTGTGTGTTTTTTCTATTATCTAGGTTCAATATGAAATTTTTACATTGTGTCAGAGTGATTTTGCTTCAAGAGGAAAATAGTAGTATTTTATTTGTAGGTTCAAGAGGAAGATGTAGTTACAAAGAATGGAGTTCTCATAGACAATTCTTCTCACACCACATAAGTATTTTGAGTGGTAGTTAAATATTTTGAATCAACTCAGATGCAAAGGCTTGTATCAAATAACCGTGTGTATAGAAGTTGAGCCAACATCAATTTTCGAGAAAAATAGGTATCTCAACTACATGGATGAGGACTACAATCTTATTTGCATGTCAATGTCCCCATAGCCACTATTTCACATTAAAGCTTGTACCACTCCAAATGAGATTTGGACAAAGTTGTAATATCTCTTTAGTAATCAGGATGAAATGAGAGGTCGCATGGTCGAGGTAGAGTTGAATTCCTTGGATCCAAGAAGATTTGAAAACATCCAGGACTTCGTTAAGAAGTTCAAGTCCCTTATTCTCAACTAAAGGGATGTGGAATTGACAAATCAAATAACCACAATCAGTTGATACTTTCTATGTTGGAAAAACTTGGTTCAGAGTATGTTGTGTTTGCCTCAAGCTTTCATATAGTGAGATTCACTATAGGAGCATCATGGAAAATGCCTAATTTGGATAATTTTATTGATTCCCTAACACATGAGAAAGATAATCTCATCAAAATGGGGACAATCAAGGGTTTCAATGCACATGCACGCGTCATACGTGTTAACAAAAACACATTTAATCCAAAGTCAAAGTAGAAAGGAAATGGAAAGGAACATTCTAAACAAAAGAAGGAAGGAAATTCCAAAAACTTTGATTATTCCTTTAGCTTCAAAGGCGGGAAGGGAAAGAAAGGGAAGTCAAAATGAAGTTACTGCAACTGCAGTTAGAATTCTGAATCATCTTGCGTGAAAAAGATAATAGATCTCATGGAAAAATAACTTGTACAAAGAAATATTGGGGACTACATTTTTGAGAATGCGAAGAAGAAGTTGAGTGACTAACTGCTGGACAAACGAGTTAATTCTCAATATTTAATTGGTATTCATTCTTATCCCAATGCATGGATTGTGGATGCAAGTTCATCCCATCATATGGCAGCCACAAAAATGTTATATCTTCTATTTCTACATGCATGGATCCTCCCATCCTCATGGGTAATGATAATCCAATAGAGGTCATTGGACAAAGGAGAGTAGAGCTTGAACATGGAAGTTTTGTGAATGTCTTGGATGTTCCACACCTCTCCGTGAATCTACTCCACACTCAAGCATAATAAAAAGAGTATAATTCACACCTGATTTTGTAACAATATATGATACATATGATAACTCGAGGATTCTTGTTGGTGAAGAAAATCATCAGTCTTGTTTTTATACGTTTAGTAAGTTTATTAAAAAATAATATTCTTCTCTATTCCTAGCACATGTCGATGATCATAGTAGACTCTAACATGGGAGGTTTGGTCATTTAAAATTCAAATACATGCAACAAATTTTCATGTACGAAATGGTCACCAGATTTCCCGACATACACTTTCCAAAAGGAGTTTGTCAAGGATGTGTTCTTGGAAAACATCCTAAAGAAAAGTTTGCAAAAGGAAAGGCTTGGAGGGCCTCCTCTCCCTTGGAGCTTATCTAGAGTGATCTCATGGAACCCTTTCCTCATCCATCTATTATAAAAGTAAGGTATGTGCTTATGTTCCTTGATTATTTCTTATGATACACTTGGGTGTATTTTCTTAGGTAGAAGTCTGAATTTTTTGAGCATATAATGGACTCCAAATTTCTTGTAGAGACTGAATTAAGGAGGAAGATTAGGATTCTCCACACATACAATGGGTGGGGAGGGATATGTGAATCAAAATTTTCAACATATTTTCTCATAGGCTTTTATACAACAATAACCTACACTCCGTAGAAAAAGTTAGTAACAATGTGAAAGAATAGATCCCTCAAAGAGATGACCACTTGTATGTTGCACGCAAGGTCTCTTCCTTCCAAGTCATGGGCTTGGGAACATAACTATGCCAACTACATTGACAAATTATCTCCTCACATATTTTCAAGAATTATACTTAGTTTGAGGCATGGAGCGGAAACAAACCAGAAGTCACCCACTTCTAAATATTTGGATCATGCGCATGGGCCCACATACCCTCTAAAAATATGAAAGCATTAGACCCTCAAAGAACTACGTGTATCTTCGTTGGTTATCCTGATGATGTGAACGGATATAGATTAATTGATCCTTTAACTAACAAGATCTTTGTTGAGCGAAGCATCTAGTTTGAAGAAAGTTTGTTGCATGCACCATTGGAACCACAAGTGGAGATATTTGTTCCTCTCCCTCCACTACACATCAACGATGATGAGTTTAGTCATAAAGATGAGATCTCATATAAGATTTTAGAATCTGATTTTCATGAACAGGATCATAATCTACATCCAAGCCCCAATATGACTTCCAGCGGCGACTCATTATCCCTTGTGAGAACTCAAAGAATAAGAAGCTTAAGTGAGATATATGCACAAGACCACCTAGCTGCATGTAGTGATATTCTAGGGGATTTGGTGGATCCAAGGATGATAAGGTATTAGTTTAAGGAGCCTACACTTGCACTCACATCGACTAAGCCAGTTATTCCCATGCATTATTAGATGGCTATAGCCTTAGAATCATAGACCTGTGTAGAGGTTGCAAGGAATCCCTTCTGGGAAACAACAATGCAAGAGGAGTATAACTCTATTATGGAGAAGCAGACTTAGGATCTAGTTCCACTTCGTTTAGACAAAAATATTGTTAGGTAGAGATGGATCTATAGGATGAAGAAGGAAACAAATGGACAAGTGAGCATGTACAAGGAAATATTGGTTGCCAAAGGATTTTAGCATATCCATGGGATAGACTATGATGAGACATTTTCTCCAGTAGAAAATATGGACTCTATCTAATTGGTCCTTGTCGTTGCTACAACTAGAGGGTGGGAAATTCACTAGATGGATGTGAAGAATGCCTTTCTTCATAGGAATCTTTCAGAGGATAGTTACATGGAGAAGTCTTAGGGATTCATACAAAAATCATCCTTAGTATGCCGACTTAAAAATTCCCTCTACGGCCTCAAGAAAGCACCTAGATGATGGTATGTAAACAATGATGCTTAATTTCTTTCTCAACACTTTGTGAGGTGAAAATGAGATCCAAATGTCTACATGTTAAGAACCTCATATTCCTTACTGATCTTAGTTTTATATGTTGATGACCTTGTGATCACACGAAGTTTGGCCTCAATAATTGTTATGGTCAAAGACCTTCTACATGATAGGTTCTCTATGACAGACTTAGATTTACTACATTATTTTCTTGGTCTCGAGATCAATCATGATTATTTCTCCGTCAAGCTATCTCAGACTAAGCATGTCAAGAATCTCTTGGTTAGATTCTACATGACCAACTCGAAGTTAGCACCCACACCATTTTTTTCTGGGGTACATATTGTGGATGGTAGGGATACACCATTAGTGGAAAACACCTTGTATTGATAGCTTTAGGGGGAGCCTTACGTATCTTACCCATAATGAACTAGATATCTCATATGCAATAGAGGCACTTTCTAGGTACATGTAGGATCTGCATGAGTTATATTGGAAATTTCCAAGCACATCCTCAAATATGTTCAGGGAACCATAAGTTATGGGATCCATTATGTAGTAGGTTGTGTATTGGATCTCATAGGCTTCACATATTCTAATTGGATTGGTTATACACTGATTGGAAGTCAAATTCGGGGTACATGCTTAGTTTAAATTTAGGTCCCATTTGTTGGTTAAGGAAAATGCGATCAACAATTTATTTATCATCAATAGAGTTCGAGTACCAAGGAGTAGTCAACATATCTATTCAAACACTTTGGCTTTATAACTTTCTCACTGAGCTTGGCATCCAGTTCCATCATTTGACTATCATTTGGTGTGACACTCATAATACTCTCAAGTTTTGCAAAGATCTAGTGCAATGATATGAACCAAACATATTGAGATCCATATGCATTTCATCAAAGAGATGGTTCATGACTAGATCGTTGATTTGTAGTATTGTTTATTCGCTAACCAGATTGTAGATATCTTCACCAAGACATTTACTAAGCAAAAGTTTCACTATTTCTGTGGTTGTCTTAGAGAGAAGGACACAATCACTTCATACATGCCTTTTATTTCTTCTTCTTTCATACATTGTACTTTGAGGGGAGGTTTACTAATGAGTTTTTCCATTTTTCTTCATGTTTAGTTATTCTATGTTATTTAGATGCATTGTCAAATGGGTATCTAACATGGATTCTTGTCAGGATCCATTCATTTGGTTCTCCCCAATAGTGCTACAACGGGGATATCAGAGATGTTTCCTTATTGGAGATTTTTCCTCCTTATTGGTGTTAGATTTTTCCTCCTTATCTGGGATGTTTCTTCCTTAAGTATTTGTGTTTCCTCAATTACATGGATGTTTCCATAAACTTGGATATTTCTACACATCTCTCTAGATTCACTACTATAGCTCATTAGTTCTACCATGTAGAGTATATTATGTATGTTTTTTTTTTCATTCTTTCTATCAAGCTTGTATTAGCGATCTCTATCTCTTGCAAGCTTCATGTAATTTTTCTATTAGCTAGGTTCATTGTGAAACTTTTACAATATTATCATATGAAGACACCACTCAAATGTAGACTTTTCTCCAGTCCTTATTGTCACATGATCGCCCTCCTCACAACCATGTGGTTGTCCTCAATTCTTCACGGCAATCATTTGCATGGATCCCCTAACTAAATTATTTAATAGGTCAGTCTACATGTGTATTGTACATACTTTTGTTTCATAAGGTGATAACTCCTATCAAAATAACAACGGTCATAACCTTCCTTCTAGTCTATATGCAAGAATAATTTAACACCACTGTTCAAATTACATTGAGCATTCTCCTTCAACATTAATCCACCACTGTAATTTCCCCTCAGTAGCATGAAAACAATTTCACATTGTTTCAACTATGCACACAACAAACTCAGTGTTTTCCAATAGGAAAAAGCCAACATAATCATATCTCACAAATCTTCACTCCAAACTCTAATACCAAAATGATGCAAATCACACTCTCGGTAGTAATTATTAATTTTATTATACTACATCTATGAACGTACATTCAATCCACAAGAATCATATTTATAAAAATAATGAGGAATTGTTTGAACAATAAGAGAATATATGATATCCTCCATTCCTATAAAATACTAAACCTAATCCCTTGAATATCTTTACTATCACTAAAAGTACTAATGCCTCCAACTATATGGTGATTTGATATATTTTTTACATTACATAATATTTGAAAGAAACCATACATGTAGATATTTAATTTTATAAATTTATATATATTTAATTATTTGAATTTATAATTAATTTTTAATGGGAAATATATATTAGGTTAATATAATTTTTTTTTTCTTATTTTAATAATGATGTCTTAGTTTAATAAATTTAAAATTTTGAATATAACTTTAACAATAATTATAATAGTTTCTAGGGGAAGTTCACTTGGAAATGCATGTAAGTGGGTCATGTACATTATGAGGTCCTTCTTTTAATCCACCAGCTTAACCTATGTACACATTTGGTATTTGATGGTTGTTAGAGTGGTTTTATAATGCCTTAACAAAACAACAAATAAAAAAATCCTAAAGAATTTGGAATGTCAAATATTCCAAATTTAATGAAATATTAAGGATTGGTAAAAATACTCATAAAACTGAAATTTTAAAATTTTCTCAATAAGTCTATGGGGTGTAGCTTAATTGAGAATTTTCCTCATATGAAGTATTGTATAAATCAAGGTATCGAAGGTTCAGATCTTCTAGAGTATCTTGCTTTACTTAGAAGGCATGTCATAGTCCCTAGAGATATAGTGGTAGCAACCAGAATCGACCATGAATCATGCTAGTATGAGACACACTAAGTTTCCCATTCCTATGATTACAAAAAGAAAATTTAATAGCCTTGCTCTCATTAAAAACACTCTATCAAGAAGAATGTTATTTCTTTTTATAAATTATTAAAGTATATTATTTATATTATCATAGAAAAATATATACATTATAGTCTAAATATATTACACTTCAAAAAAAAACTATGCATTGTATAATTGGTTATTTATGACATTCTTTATAAATTTGAACAATTTTAATGTATATTAGAAATTTTGATATAGATTATTTTATATATATATATATTCAATTTTAGATCTCAAAAAATTTAATTTCTCTCTACACATAAACTAGATAATCTAAACCAACATATCTAATAATATTTCATTATACTCGTAATAAACATATCAAAAACTAAAATTAAAAACTTACCTTTAAAGTAGTGTCTTCAAAAAATCTACAGATTTGATTATGCTCATACCCATCATATTAAAATTCTTTTAAGATTTTACAATTATATTTTTGAATGTAAAAACCTACCCTCCATAAATGGAGTCAAATCGAGTCAAAATCACTAAGACCCTTGAAATATCTAAATATATAATTAAATCAATAGGTGAGATAGATAATTTATTTAAAAAACCTTTCTCCAAATAAAAACAAACCTCAATAAACCAAAAGAAAATGATGTGCGGGATTTTTGAACCACGACATGAAACTTATATCTAACGCTAACGTAGCTAGTAGATATAAATTTTCCTTGGAAAACCTTGTAGAAACGGTTTTACCAATCTCAATAATTCAATAAAAAGGGTTGGTTTCAATAACTATAATTATCATTTTTTTTTTTAAATTTGTGGTTTCCTCAAATCCTACTAATTCAATAAAAAGGGTTGGTTTCAATAACTATAATTATCATTTTTTTAAATGTGTGGTTTCCTCAAATCCTACTAATTCAATAAAAGGGGTTGGTTTCAATAACTATAATTATCATTTTTTAAATATTTTTTTAAATGTGTGGTTTCCTCAAATTAAAATATATATTTGGTATATTATCAAACTCTTAAATAGGGAGATTTTTTTATTGAGCGGAAATTTCAATAAAAAAAAATTATATATTATTAAGTTTTTTGATATCTGTATATGTTTTTTTAAAATATATATTGAACAAATTAATATGACATAGATAGAAAAGTATAAAAAAGAATAATAATATATATTTATTTTTTATTATTTTTACTAAAACTTGTGTTACAATTTTTTTTATAAAGCTTCACAATCCTCCACTCTTTTTCAACATACATTAGGAAAAAATTGCCTTTCAATAGAGAAACTTTAACCTTGAAAGCTCTCCCATACTTTATTGGTACACAGCCACATATTTGAGTAAGAGGGTTTTCACGCACACAAATAACCCTATAAAGTTCGATATTCATCATTTCCGCACTCTTAATGATCAACTCATAAAGCAAAACAATTATTTTTCCACTATCCCTCATCTAAATGTAAGGTTCCGGTGCTTTTGAGGAAGTCCATAGACCATGGAGACCCCTTCTAATCCTATCATGAACATCCTTTCTGATGTAGTGGCTATGGTTCTTCTAGGCTGCACGAGTATCACAAAGCTACTAGGAGCCCTAGTCACGCCACGCTTCTTGGCACTCAACCTTCTTCAACAACCACAACTACCTCTTAAACATTCGGTAAATACACCCAATTTATGATTTATAATCAATATTACACCTATAGACAATATCACCACAAAAGTGTATGAATTGTAACTACACAAATTTTTGAATATACATACCAAATAAATAAGATTTCACAAAGTTGTATGTATAGTAGCCTACACAATTCGATACTTAATTGTTTCTTCTATGAAATATTCGATGACACGTTTGTAATTCTCAACCAATTTCGATACTTAATTGTTTTTTCTATGCACAACTAGAATATTCGATCACACGTTTATAATTCTTATCAAGGAATTCTAATAATAGAATTTTTTTGGATACGTTAAGTTTTATTAGTATAATCATTTGAGGATGGGCCTAGTATACTTATTTGAGGATTGGTATAGTCAACAAGATAACTTAAAATCAAATTTTATGGAGTGGTTGTGTCTTATGCTAAGATACTAGATAAAATAAAAAATCTAATCAACTTTAAATTAAGTGGAGACTCTTCAAACCACATATCAAGCTTAAAGATCAAATACAACTTAACAAACAACAAAAATACAAATTTTCTAAATTATTCAATGTAAACTAGGATAATTATTTGAAGATAAACCTAGTCAACAAGATAACTTGAAATCAAATTTTATGAAGTGATTGTGTCCTATGCTAAGATATTAGACAAAATAAAAAATCCAATCAACTTAAAATGAAGTGAAGACTCCTCAAACCACATATCAAGTTTAAAGATCAAATACAACTTAACAAACAACAAAAATACAAATTTTCTGTAAACGTTAAGAGTTTATAACCGGTCATGTCGATGTCATTGATCCCGAATCTTACTTTATGCATGCGATTTCCGTGTATTTTCCCTTCCAGCGCAATGACAACGACAAAATTTCTTCAAAAATGCGTAGCAATAAAATATTTTCCTCGGTGTAGTATCGTTCATTGAAACCGTAAAGGGAATTGTCAGTGTTGGTGTCATCGGTCCTCATTCACGTTTTATGAAGGTCAATTCCATGTATTTTCCCTTAATGGCACATTCCAATAATTTCGAAATATTTGGAGGGTATCTCATATCAAATTATATTGGCAGCGAGCAGTCATGAAACTGACACCGACCGACACCTACCTTATTTAACAAAAGATCCAATTATAATTTTTGCACTAGACTTTGTGTTTGATCAACGCCCATTGGTATTTGGTGAGGGGTTTGGATGTTTGTTGAGTTTTATAGTTTAATGTTTGTTGCTTTTTATAGTGGAATATGGGGTAGATTTTATATAAAAATGTAAACGTAAATGTAAATATAAGCAATCCGGTATAGGGTAGATCTCACATACAAACATAAATATGTAAATGTAAACGTAATGTTTAACATTTAACATTTTTAATGTAATGCCGGCCTTATTTAAAAATCAATCTAATTATTTGTATGTATAAACAAAATATAAATTTAAAATATAAAGAGGTTTATGAACACTGAAAAAAGATTTATAGTAAATAAATAAAAATATAAATAAACTAGATGTATGGTAAATAAATAAAACTTTTTTTATATTTACTCGAGTTATGGTAAATAAATAAAAATATAAATAAACTAGATGCACCGTAAATAAATAAAACCTCCCTTTATATTTATTCCATAAACCTCTTTATATTTAGGAAAATTCAAAAAATATGTTTTATTTAGGTGAAGTGTGTAGGACAAATACCATGGGACAAATAATTATTAATACCATGAGCCAAATACCATATTTATAAAACAGGTATGGTAAATAAATAAATATAAAAGATGTATAAAGAAGTATGATAAATAAATAAAAATATATCAAATAGGATTAGAAATCAACATCTAATTATATACCAAGCCTATGGGCCAAATACCAAGGTAAATAAAAGAGATATGATAAATAAATAAAAATATAAATAAACGAGATGTATGGTAAATAAATAAAACTTTTATTTTTTTATTTTTTTATTTACTCCATAAACCTCTTTTTACTTACCAACCCTCAAAAAATAGGTTTATTTAGGTGACCCCTATGTGCCTAATATCATGGGCCAAATTATTATTAATACCATACAAAAAAAAACATTATTAACCCTATTATTATTACTATTACTATATTCATATTAATATATTAATATTATTAAATTTAATAAATTTGGATTAATATAATATTAAATTTGTTATATTATAATATATATTAATATATCATGATATATATTAACTCTAGATATATATGGGAGGGCACAACAAATACATAGAGTGATAGAGGTGCTGAGATAGGGGGAGTGACAAGGGAGAGATCGAGATAGACTTAAGGATAGGGGAGAGGAGGAATGAAGAGAGAGGGGGGAGATGAGTGAGAGATGTAGAGAAGGGTAAGAGAGGGAGAGGGAGACACAAAGATGGAGGGGGAGAGAGAGAAGGAGAGATGGAGGGAAGAAGAAAGACACAGATAGTGAGAAGTGGAGAGAGAGGGAGTAACAAGAGAGAGAGAGAGAGAGAGAGAGAGAGAGAGAGTATGTTTAGGGGTGAGATAAAGAGACAAAGAAAGAGAGATAGAGAGAAGGGGGGAGACAAGGAGAGAGGGAGCGATATAGTAACATAGAGAGAGAGAGAGAGAGAGAGAGAGAGAGAGAGAGAGAATTGAAGAGTGAGAGAGAGAGAGAGAGAGGAGGAGAGTGATGGGGGAAGAGAGAGGATTGGAGGGCAAAGAGAGAGAGTGATGGGGGAAGAGAGAGGGAGGTAGGAGAGAAAGGGAGAGAGAGGAAGTATGAGAGAGCGGGAAGAAGAAATACATATAGAGTGAGAAGAGAGAGAGAGGGAGTGACAAGGGAGAGATGGAGAGAGAGTGTGTATGTTTGGTAGTGAGATAAAGAGACAAATAAGGAGATATGGAGAGAATGGGGGAGAGTAGGAGAGAGGAGAGAGGGAATGATATAGTAACAGAATTGGAGGGTGAAGAGGGAGAGAGAAAGAGAGAGAGGGAGAGAGAGAGGGAGGGAAAGAGAGATAGAGTTGGATAATAATAAATAAATAGAGAGAGAAAGGTGGAGAGAGAGAGAGAGAGAGTGATAAGAAACAGGGAGAGAAGATAACAAGAGGAAAGAGAGATAGAAGCGGGGGAGACGGAGAGAAGGGGGAGAGAGAGAGGGAGGGAGAGATAGATAGATATATTGGAGAAAGAAAGTGTGTGTTTTGGGGGTGATATAGAGAGACAAAGGGAGATAGAGATATAGATGGAAAGTGAAGAGAGGGAAGAAGAGAGAGAGGGAGGGACAGAGAGATTGATAGATATGGAGTGAGAGAGCATGTATGTTTTGGGGGTTGAGATAGAGAGACAAAGATGGAGAGATGGAGGGATATATATATATATATATATAGGGGGGGGGGAGAGGGAAGAATATTTATTGCAATAGATGCATTGATTTTAGTGTAGATGTTGATTTCTATTGATATTTGATTGTTTGCACTAGATGCATTCATTTCAATGTAGATGATTTCTAATCCTATTTGATTGCTTTCACTAAATGCATTAATTTTAGTGTAGATGGTGATTTCTAATCATATTTGATTGCTTGCACTAGATGCATTGATTTCAATTTAGATGTTGATTTTTAATAATATTTGGTTGCTTGAACTAGATGCATTGATTTCAATGTAGATAATTTCTAATCCTATTTTATTGCTTGCACTAAATGCATTGATTTCAGTGTAGATGGTGATTTCTAATCTTATTTGATTGTTTGCACTAGATGCACTGATTTCAGTGTAGATGTTGGTTTATAATCTTATTTTCTTACTTGCACTAGATGGATTGATTTGAGTGTAAATGTTGATTTCTAATGGTATTTGATTGCTTGAATTAGATGCACTGATGTCAGTGTAAATGTTATTTTCTAATCTTATTTGATTTCTTTGATTAGATGCATTGACTTCAGTGTAAGCATAAAAAATTATTGATAATGTACATTGATTTTTGTGTTATAGTAATTCAACCTATTAATATTGGAGAGAAAGGCAGACAAGGTATGATGTTTACCACAATATCTCGAGCTAAAGATTTAAATGGTTTACAATTTAACCTATCCTTTTCATATAATCAATATGAAAAGACGACAAAATTAACAAAGGGTGACAATAAGAATAGTAGAAGAAAATAGTTTGAGATTAATCACAATGAAAGACTATTTGTAATTTACTATATTCTTATTATTCACATTTTCTATCATTCAATACTATTACATTGTCACTTTACATTCAAAATTTGTATTTCATCATTTTTTATCATTAAATTTATTCACAATATTTATCATCTCAACAAACTAAGGTAACTAAGAAAATTTAAAATTAAAATGACCAGATTAATGTCAGACATATTTAGCATATTTAAAATGATTATATTTAATATTAGATGATTATACGACTGAAACCAGCCTAGATCTATCTTAACTCTAGATCTATCAAGCACCGAGATGGATCAAATCTCTCGAGATGAAAAACTTTCCTAATGTTTTTCACTCAAAAAATAGGTTTGCACCTCAAGAGATTTGATCCCTCTCAACACTTGATAGATCCAGAGTTAATATGGATCTAGGCTGGTTATTACAAATCATTGCTAGTTTATGGTTTACAAAAGTGAGTGAAAACAAAATTCCAAACCTCCATTCCTGGACTTTTTCATTTAGAGGATTGAGGGTGGACTTTTAAGTTCAGGGAGGCCGCTTGTCAATTCGAGAGGACTTTTAGGTTGCTAACAGAATTTTCTTCTTTAGTTACAATTATCATTTTCAATTCATTTATATATATTAAATGAAATCTTTACTATATTATTATTAGCATAGATCCATTTTAAGTACAAAGCTAAATTTATTCAAGTGCAATTTGTTTTACAGTGCAAAATACAGTTTTATTTTTCATTGTTTAAATTGTATTTTTGAATGCTAAACAGAGTATATATAGGACCAAATATAAAACTTTAACCATAAAACTTTTATTTTATTTTATTTTATATGTAGATATATATGAAGTTTAGTTAACATAGATTTCCAAACAGTTTATTTAAATCTCTTGTTGAAATATTTTTGAAAAGTAGAAGATTTAAACATCCAATTCACACATTCTTTTTACTTCTAATTACTTGACAACATATTTTTTTTTTCAATTATAGATGACATTATTTTTCTATCTAGAACATAATTTTTATTTTAAAGGACACTGACGGACAAACTTACACGTCCCCTCATACTGGGTTGTAGAATGAGCTTCTCGTCTCAATTATTATTATCCAATATTAAGGTCACAGCCAAGCCAGACACCACATTTGTGTATAAGACCCCCTTGTTTGTGGGACAAGGGACCCACCTAAGTGATTTGACTACTAAGTCTATGAAGGCATACAACTCTACCCGCCTCTCCTTTTGATCCTGTGTCCTCCTAGGAGGAAACACATGCTATTAATCATTAGGCTCTTAACCATTAAGAGGTGTATTGAAGATGTATGATTTTTTTTGGCTTTAACTTAAAGCCAAATACATGTCTTTTCACCTCTTCTCAAGGATTCCAGTTCCAAATCCATGTCTGAAACTTCAATTAAGTCTTCGATCTATTGAGAAAGCTCTCGATCCTCTATTTGTTCACCCTGCTCCTCTATTGCTGGCTAGTTTTGTTCTTGTTCTTCAACTTATGTCAGTGTTGTTGCTCCTGCTATTGCGCCTTTCATTTTCTTCTTCTTCTCTTCTTGTTCTTTCCTCCTCTACTCCTCTTCTTCCTTCAATTTCTATTCTGCCTCCTACAACTTCAGTTCCGCTTCTTGCAACCTTTGCTTTTCTCTCTTCTTCCACTCTACTCTCTATATCCTCTGTTTCCTCTTTGCTTCTGCTCCTAATGATTATGTCATAAGAATCATATCTTCTTTCAACTTGCAACTTTGTTCTCCCCCTGAACTTTCTGTAATCTTTCTCTTTCCCTTTTCCTGCACAATATTAATGCCTTCTGCCACCATTTTAGTGTTGACTCCTTTTCTATAAACAATTGAGTGTTCGCATATACTAGCAAGTCTACTGGCATTTTCTCAACTGCTTCCCCAGTACTACTTTCAATGGTCTCTTTTGAAGAAAATCTCTAGGATTCCATGGTAACAATGACTACTAGAGATAAGTGCTCAACAACTGTGGTACCTATCGGACAGAAAAGGCACTCATGGCAAGCAAACATTAGATTTTCAAAATATACGTTCAAAGCATGATCAAGCAGCAAACTGGGAAACTAGTGAGAGGGATTACGCAGTTTCCATGAAGAACTGAGGGGGACTAGTCGTGGGAACTATGCATTGCTTAGAACGAATAGTCAAGGATGTAGCCTGAGGCTTGAGACTACACAATGTGTAGTTCAACCTAGGTAGAGACTGGGAGAGACTATGCATTGCGCAGCCTTAGTGGCCAAGGTAGTAGGTTGAGCCCTACAACTTCACAATGTGCAGTTGGGCTAGGTTGTAGGGCATACTATCAAGTATCATAGGCCAAGCTTTCAGCTTGATCCTTAGGATTGCATAGTACCCAACTGGCCAAGGTGAAAACTAGACAACGGAAGTGCAAATATGCCTGGTGGAAGTGTGGAAAATGAGCAGATATAAGTGATAATGTGAGTTCGCAATTAGATCTGGTTAAGTATAGATTAATCAATGTGAATCAACTGTAGAAACTTGACAAGCGAAAGGAAAAATAAATATGTGAGGAGAGTCACCAAAACAACAATCATTGGTGCAACAACAAAAAAACAATGTGACAGTTGTGAAACGGAAACAACAAATTGAAACAAAAAATTATACAAGCTAAAATAAGTTGAAACTCCAACAACGATGAATAGAAATAAGAAAAAAAACACTCACACAAGTTAAACAACAAAAAGTGACAGAAAAAGTGGCAAAAGACGATAAAATCAAAACTCACCCAGAAAATTGATGAAAATTGCACCGAAGGTTCCTTGATTTCCTTGGGAATGCTATAGCTCCAAGATTGAATATCCAAATGAGCCCTAGAGGTGTCGATTAAATATATGCGAGCAAATTAGGATTTATAATGCGCACGCGTAAAATCAAGGAAAAAATGACACTTGGCGGAAACTTCTAAAAATAGAAATGTGCCAACTTCGAGAAGCTAATAATAGATCCCTATTTTCTAGGGATAATTTTTCACATTTTAACTTTTTTGGGAAAATTTCCATGCACACTGCTGGGAGAGATTGCGCAATTCCCAAGAACTGGGCCACTTTCTGGCTCAGTGCACTGCATAGTTTCTGAGCTTAGTGAGGGACTGTGTAGTTTATGGGCTCAGTACTGGGTTTCCTTCCATGTCTGCATAGTTTCTAAGCTAAAGGATGATTTCCAGTCTGTATTGTGCAAATCCAATCATCAAGGTTCATTGCCCTCAAGGATTGCACAATTTTTTGAGGAAAACCCAAAATTGTTGTGTGACCAAGTCAAGAGGTTAGCTTGTGACTTAGAAAGATCAACTAAATGTAAAAGTATGCAAACAAAAGCACAAATGAAAAATATAAGTCTTAGTAAAATCACAAGTACTTGACAATAGTACAAGATAAGCTCCCCAAGTATAGGAAAGAAGGCTCCAAAATCAAAGCATAGGAAGGAGGGTTGTTATAGCCTCTACAACACTGGCGACACATTGGTAGAACTCTAACTCTCGGTATGGATCTTGTCTCAATTAGAACATGTCTAACTCTTCGGGAAGTATTTTTATTTCATTAATTGTCGCAACTTGTTCACTTAGCTTGAATTAAATATATAGTCACTACCATTTTCTTCATAGATTTGTGACTCAAATCATCCACAGTGTTGTGTGCCTCTTGTCGACATTTCGAATCCTAACAGGGATCCATCTTCAAGACATAAATTTTGAGTGATAGATTGAAGGAGGAGCTTGCCAACCAAAACAAAAATAAATACCTAATGGATAAAAACAAAAATCCAACTAATTTTGAAAACTAAACCTAAGCCTATGTGAGACTAATAAATAGATAAAAATATTTAATTTATTATATTAAATGTAGTTGTTTTAATATTAAGTCATATTTAATAATCATTGCTTTTAATTTTATAATCAAATATCCAAGATTTTAATTTTATTTCCTAAAGATCTTTAATTTAAGTGAAAGTTACATCCTCAAACTAATTTATTTTATAAAACTTATTATTTAATTTATTTTATAAAATTTATATTTAATATGTAATAAATTATTGTCTTTTTAATAAGAAACACTAAATTAATCAATTTGTTTTTATTATTAATAAATTAATATTGACAAAATCTTATTAAAAGTGAGAAATTACTTAATAATAATAATAATAATAATAAATGACTAACACTAATTTAATAATTTATATTAAAGTATCTCTTTGTTTTAACTAGCTCAAAGAAGAAAATTAATATAGTCAAGATTAGAATGAACTCTCATGAGCTCCATAGTGAAACAGGTCATTGGACAGTTCCTAAAACACCATGGATGGAAAGGTTCTGCCATCTCTGTGAGAATACGAACATCGAGGATGAAAATCACTTCCTCTTAGAGTGCCCTGCGTACAACCACATTAGATCTCAGTTTCAAAATCTTTGTTGCAATACTGACCTTCGTAGCCTTTTACATTGTGAAAATTACAGTGAGCTCGGGAGGCTTCTCTCCAAGCTTTTTGAGCATAGGAATAAAATCTTAAATCAAACTAAATAATTCGTTTCTTTAGCTCCAATAGACGAAAGTTTGGTCTCAGTGGACGTTAACCATCATCATCATCATTATATTTATTTTATGATGAAATATATAGTTATCTATGTATTTAGAATGTTCATGTTAAATTAATATTAATATGTACTAGTAATAATAAGAAGGGCGTAATTTTTTTTTAAATAGAATTAATAAAATCTTATTTATTACAAATAAAATTATAATGAATATTAAATAATAAATAATAATATTATTAATAATAATTGTTTATCTATTTAGTTAATAATGATTAATTATTTAATTCTTAATGAATGAATAAATAATTATTATGAATAAATAATTATTAATAATAAATTATTTATTTATTAATAAGTAATACTTAAATGGGTGTTCGTTAATTTTTTTTAATAAATTTCTTATAAGATGTAATTTTTAATTATTAATTAAATCAACTTATTAATGTTTACAAGTATTTATTTATTTAATTATTAATTTATTAATGTTTCAGAAACATTTAGAGAATAAGGTCAGGAAAGAGGGTTCATACCTAGAGTATTATACCTTAGAAGACATGGAAGTGCCGATATGCCTAATCACGGGAAACCAATTTCCACTGATCTCATTCTCGCCATCCCTGTTGAGGTTATTCAGACATTTCCTAATCTCAAGTGCCTCTTTGATTTTCCTTTTTTGGTAATGATCTTCCCTGGCGATAATTTTGTCGTTCTCGAGACAAACATGATGCTTGGTTTTTGAGGAGTTCTCTGCAAGTGCTGAAGTGTGTGATCTCCCATTCTTGATATCTGCTCCATGTTCTTTAAGTCTTGTTTTTAAGGAATGCCCTGTCTCTCCAATATAACTTCTACCGCAAGAACAATCAATCTTATAAAATCCCTTGAGCCGCTGTTGATCGATGCTATCCTTGATAGATCTAATCCTTTGCGTAATTGTTCCACAAGTCGTAAACTGAGTGAATATGTCCTTCTTTCTTAGAACCTTGGCGATTTTATCCGTATAACCCCTTGACTGATTGGAAGGTAAACTATCCCGCAATTTTCTTCAGGGCCCTTAGGGAGGACCTTTCCTTCAACCCTTTTTATAGCCTGCTTAATATCTTTTTCCTTGTATCCTATATCTTTAAAGACAAAGGTTAAGTGCTTAATCTCCTCATCAAGCTGATCGACATCAGAGATTCTAAGGGCTCTAACGGCAAGAGTTTTAACGACCCCAAATTTTTGGGATGGATGATGGTACAAATCAACATGAAGGTAGCTCTCAGTTGGGATTTCTTCCTAAAGTCCTAGTGTCCCAAAGTACCATCCTCGTTTCTGATCACGAGGACATCTAAAAAAGGAATTTTCCATTTTTCTTCAAGCTCCATAGTAAACTTAATTTCTGAAGAGATAGAGTTAAGGTGATTAAAAAACTTCTTAAGCTCTGTCCTACCATGGGTCCATTTTAAGTTAGTGTCGTCAACAAACCTTTTCCACCATGCTAGTTTCAAGGGGTAAGAGTCAAGAGCCCTTTTTTCAAAATACTCCATTTATAAATTGGCGACTATTGGTGAGAAGGGGGTACCCATTGCGACCCCAGATATTTGCTAATAATAACTACCTTGGAAATGGAAGAAAGTGGAACGCAAACATATTTCCACAAGTTTCGTTGTTTCTGGATCAGTAACTTCTTTTATAACATGAACAACCTCATCCAAGGGGATCTTGGTAAATAGGGATACTACGTCAAAGCTAGCCAAAATTTCATCCTTATCCACCCTCTCAATTTTAATCAATTTTACGAAATCATTAGAGTCTTTTAGAAAAGCGTTTGTGTTCCCAACTAGAGGTTTTAGAATCTTTGCAACATATTTAGCTAATTCATCGGTGGGGGATCCAATGGTATTAACTATTGGTCTCAAAGGGATCCCTTCTTTGTGAATTTTTGGCAACCCATAAATCCTAGGGATAACCACACAGGAATGCAACAACTTATTTTTTATTTTATGATCAATGTTGAACTCTGAGATTGCCTTATTGACTTCTTTAATAACCTTGGGAATGGGATTGGTGTTAATTCTCCTATAACTACCACAACTGAGATGATGATTCATTTTTCATATGTAATCATCTCTGTCTAAAACAAAAGTTTCTACTCCTTTATTTTCCTTAAGCACCACGATCTTGTCATTATTACGAAGGGGTTTGAGAGCAACCTACTCATCCTTTCTTAAATTAGTTTTTGGCAGTTTTTTTTTCTCATTATAAGGGAGCATTCTTGTCTTAAAACATCTTTGTCATCTGAGAAGAGGTCATGAGTCCCATTCTCAATATTAAAAATAATGCTCTCAAACGGAATGCAATTAGGAGTGACAACAAACCCCAAACCCTCACTGAGAACCTTAAGAGTATCAGGACTGAGCTCTAGGGAGGAAACATTAACCACCTTCTTCTTGTGATCAAATCTTGAAACTGGGTCGTCAACAATAGCGCTGTTTGAAAGCTCCTTGCAGGTAAGGACTGAACTAATCTTTCCGTAACATTTTTAATTCTTATGCTTAAAATGCTCATTAATTCTAAGGTTCTTATGCTCTCAAATCCTAATGTTTCTGGATCTCCCTCCCAAGTCAGAATCAAAGGGGTTGTTATCATTATTTTCGATAATCTGGTTAACTAATTTAATGGAGCTGCTATCCTTGCCTTTCAAACGACACCAGCATCCACCTTCATCACTGCAATCGCCTTTCTCTAACCTGCAAACATCATTCATGATAAACCGGCTTATGCTTTTTCTGGATCTGCTAACCTTATTTGTCACAAAGTATCTGTTGCTGCGTTCATTGTTTCCTGAGTTGACCTCGAGAAATCATTGCCCTCTTCAAGAGAGGTGCCCATCCTTTCCATATTTCTTAACTCAAAAATGCAATCTTCAGGACAACCTCCATTACTTCCTAAATCTTTGATTGCACCAAGGATTTTATCTTCACAATCGGAATTTCTAGAAAAAACCTTGCTACCTTGAGCGTCTAAGCTCTCCTGAATCTCGTAAATGTCCATGGAAACATCAAATGCAGTAATCAAATCATTGGTGGAGCTGTTTAAGAAAACATTGTGTTCCTTGATTACGCTGTTGCTGCTACCATTAAAACCAATATGACCATCATAGAAATCCTTGTGAAGAATTTCACACTCAGTGCTCTCCTCTGCGATGTTTATCCTCGCTAACGAATCCATGGAGATAAAGTCGAAACTGCCTGGTTTACTGGAGTGCTAAATCGGAACCGTGTTTGGAGAATTGCTCCCCAACCTCGAAAGATTTTTGTACTGTCTTTGAAGAGCGATTTTCCCTTCTTTTTCAGCTTTGAGGGAAGGCTTCGCATCAATGGTTCTCCATAAATCATAATTAATAATGTTGGCTAACTTCAAGTGACTGGTAAGTGCCAAACGACTTAGCTTGTCTAGGGTAGCCCTAGTTTTCTTGATTTCACTATAGATGAGTGCCAAACTCAATTTGAAAAATGAATTATTATTATATCTATTAAGAAGCATGTGTTTTATACTAGCAATTGGAGGAATAATCTTATTATCATGACAATTTTTCAGAAAATTCAGGTCAACCACTCTTCTTTCAATCTTAATCCTTGAATTTTCGAGAGAACATATCTCATTCCATATATCCCCTCCGTACAGGGAAATTATGTTAGATTTTAAGCTTCTATGGCTATTTTTTAGAGATTTATGATTCAGATCATCCACAGTATTGTGTGCCTCTTGTCGACGTTTTGAATCCCAACGGGGATCCATCTTCATGACATAAATTTTGAGTGATAGATTGAAGGAGGAGCTTGCCAACCAGAACACAAATAAATACCTAATGCATAAAAACAAAAAGCCAACTAATTTTAAAAGCTAAACCTAAGCCTACGTGATAATAATAAATAGACAAAAATATTTAAATTATTATATTAAATGTAGTTATTTTAATATTAAGTGTTATTTAATAATCATTTCTTTTAATTTGATAATCAAATATCCAAGATTTTTATTTTATTTCCTAAAGATCTTTAATTTAAGCTAAAGTTACATCCTCAAACTAATTTATTTTATAAAACTTATTATTTATTTTATTTTATAAACTTTTTATTTAATAAGTGTTGGCATTATGACACAAGTTTGTGCTATGACACAGGGGTTGTCCTTGATGGCAACTCACTCAGATGACAGATCACATTTCAGGTTCTAAGAATGAAAGAAAAAGAGGTATACGCAGGTTTCCCTTGATCAAGCCGCGTATACACACGGGTTCGCAGTCCAGAAAGCGCGTATGCGTATACACGCACTTTCACGCAAATAAAAGCACGTACATGCTTGAAAACATGGTTTTGGTCCGTGGTATTTTGACCCGTGATATTGATCCAAGGTATATTGACCGAAGTGTTGACCCCAGGTATTTGGTCCAAGGTATTGCTTCTAACTGGTTTTGGACCATGGTATTGAGTAAGGCCTAAGACTATAAAAGGAGGAGGAGATCATTAGGCAAAGGCACTGAAGTATTGAATATCTTATGAAGAATAAGGTCTAGAATACTAGTCATTGGGTTATGGTGCATAGCTGTATCTGAATCAAGGAGGAACCTGAGTGCTAGAAGAAGGATAAGTTCTATTGATGGGTCAAGATCTTAAGTCTTGAAGAGAATTATCTTTGTGAGATTTTGATTTTTTATATTTGGCGCATGTCTTGATCTGTAAATCTGATGATCTGGGTATAACTGATGTCTGAATAGTTGAAAAGGGTAAATCATCTTTTACAGATCTGTACGCAGGTTCAGTATAGAAAAGGCGTGTATACACGCTGGTTCGACAATTCAAAACAGTGTATATGCAGGTTTGCCTTCATATAACAGCGTATGCACGCAGGTTTGACACATTGAAGTAGCGTACGTCTCATAAAATATGTTTTAGCTACTTCTGTTTACTGTTGCAGTGTTCTGGGTTCTGGTACTGTTACTGTATTTTGGTTACAGCATTCAGAGAAGTGATTGTTTGATTCAGTTTTGGTTAGTGCAAGCGACATTGATTGATGCAGATATATTTTGATGTTTGATTGATGTTGTTGATGGATCCAATCTAAAAATTTATGAAACGTGGTCCCTGGAAGAAAAGAGAAGGTTGTAATCTTCTGTAGGTCACCACCTACGTACTAGTACATCAGCTAGTACGGGGTTGTAGCTCCCTTCCAGGAGAAGCTGGAGAATGAGAGAAGGTTGTAGCCTTCTATAGGTAGAAGCCTACGTATTGGTATAAGACTACACCAGTACAGAAATATTGTAAAAAGAAGTTTCTTATTAAAAGAAGATAGAAACGAATTACAGCAGGTGGTTTTCACCCACATTAGGTTTCCACCTTATATCTTGTGTTCTTGTGTGTGATTGTTTTCTCTGTTTTTACTGTACATGTTACTTCTTATATGGTTCTAATGCACAGATTAAAGATCAATTGACTAAATAATAAGTTTACAAGGCATACGCTGGTTGCTCTAAACACAGTTGCGTACATACGCAAGTTGCATTAATTGAAGTAGCATATATAAATCTGTTTATGGAAATGAAATATTGTTAAGTTGCTAATACTGATTCACCCCCCCTCTCAGTATTATTTCCAACAATTGGAATCAGAGCAGGTCCTTCAGAAGAAGCTTGATCGCTTGAAGGAAGATCTAATATCATGAGAAACTATGAAAGAGAGGCATCCATCAGGCCACCAATCTTTGATGGGAGCAACTTCGTCTATTGGAAGGTAAGAACAACAGCCTATCTTCAATCTCTTGGAACAGAAGTTTGGGATATCGTGGAAGGAGGATACACATTTCGATGAGCAACTCCTACAGATACGACAGGTAAAAAGCAGTATGAAACAAATGCGAAGGTTGTCAATACTCTATTGGGGAGTCTGTCACAATTAGAATTCGTCAAGGTTATGCAGCTCAAAACCGCCAAAGAAATATGGGACAAGATCATTCTAAGCTATGAAGGAGACAATCAGGCAAAACATGCAAAATTACAATCTCTAAGAATTCAATATGAAACTCTCAGAATTCACAATGATGAAAGTGTAGCTAATTATTTCTTACATATAGATGAGATTGCTAATCACATGAAAAACTTGGGTGAAGAGATAAAAGAAGTTACTGTAGTTGAAAAGGTTCTAAGATCCTTGTCTTCTAAGTTTGAATCAAAAGCTTCTGTGATAGAAGAAAAGCAGGATCTTCAGAGTATTACTATGTCACAGCTGCATGAAATCCTAACTACTTTCGAAATGAGAAAAGGGGGTCCATCAGATATGAGAGAAGCCACAAGAAAAGGAGAACTCAATGAGTAAGGACATACGTCAGAAGGAGAGGAAAAATCAAACTTTGTCAAGAACCTTTAATGAGGCTCTGGAAGATTCAGAGGTAAACTACCTTTCAAATGTTATTCTTGTGGAAGAGTAGGTCATTATGCTGCCAAATGTCCTCACAAAGATAGGCTTGATAAAGGTAAGGAATCAGCAAAATGGAATAGAAAACAAAGTATAAATAAGAAGAGCTACTATACACATGAAGATAGTAATGGTTTATCAAATAGTGATGAAGATGAAAATAATAATGATTACAGACTTTTGATGGCTTTGGAAGATGATGATTTCTTGGATGCTTTAGATGAAGATGGTTTCTATGAAGAAATTTCTAAACTTAAAATCTGTCTAGAAGAAAAGAGTATGATTATAGATACTCTGACATTCCAACTTGCTGAAAGGGAAAAACACAATGAAAAGTTAGAATGTGAAATTGTGGGTCTAAGAAAAGAAATTGAGAAAACAAAAGCTCTCAATCTTAGGTTTGCTAAAGGATCAGAAACTTTAGATGAAATTATCAAAGTGCAGCGTTCTCCTTTGATAAAGACAGGTCGTGGATATACTGAAGAACCATCTCAAGCACAGAAGCCATCAACCTCCAAAAGTTATCTTGATGCACCAAGGAGAAGTGAACATGTTGACAATCATCAGCAGAGGCTTAAAGTAGATCACCAGGTAAATTGAGTTCAATCTACTTCAAGGATGAATAGAAGCTATAACCAACTTCAGGTAAATCATTCTCAATTTTCTTCAAGAACGAATGTCAATGGAAACTACAATCATTAGGTCAATAGATTCGATAATCGCAGGAATTTCTTTAATGGCCAATGTTTTTCATGTCATAACTTCGGACACAAAGATTCTCAATGTGTTGCTTACAAGACCATCATGACTAGAGAAGCATGAAATCAAAGGAATGTGACTGGGATCATGAAAAGGACCTACAATAACTTTTCTGCTCTTGAAAATGAAATAGAATGCTCTATCTGTAACAACTTTGGTCATGAAGACTCTGAATGCAGGAGTAAATTTCGGCAAACACCTCAGAAGGAGCAAGCCTCATTGGTTCCCAAAACATGGAAAAAGAAAGAACCGCAAACCGAAAGATGTGGTATAGCCTTATATGCAAAAGGACAAGAAAATCAATGGTACATCGACAGTGGATGCTCGAAACACATGACAGGTGATAAAGAAAAACTTCAATCATATAGTGCCTTAGAAAAGGAAAGGAAGGTCTCATTTGGAAATGACACCCCTGCAGTCATAAAAGGTAAAGGCTCTGTTCTCTTAAAAGAAAAGGTCAAAGCTGGGAATGTTATGTATGTTGATGGTTTAAAGCATAATCTATTGAGTGTTAGTCAAATGTGTGATCAAGGAAATGAGGTAGTATTTCAATCAAATGGATGTGTTGTTCGTGAGCTTGATACAGGAGAAACAATGATCAAAGGCATAAGAACTCCAAATAATTTATACATACTCAAGGGAGGACAACAACAATGCTATCTAAGAAAAAATGATGAACACTAGCTATGGCATAGAAGATTGGGGCATCTAAGCTTCCCTCAGATAAGGAAAGCATGCAAATACCAGACTGTTCGCGATCTTCCTAACATTAGAATTCCAGAAAATACAATATGCAAATCATGTAAATTTGGTAAGCAAACCAGAACACATTTCCCTGAGAAGGAAGGATCAGCTAGTAAGCCACTTGAACTTGTCCATACTGATTTATGTGGTCCATCAAGGAAAAGGTCACCTTGTGGAGAAGAATACTTTATATTGTTCATTGATGACTTTTCCAGAATGTGTTGGATAGGAATTCTGAAGCATAAAGACGAAGCATTTGAAAATTTCAAAGCCTTCAAAGCTTTGGTTGAAAATGAATCAGATTGCAAAATCAAATGCCTTAGGTCTCATCGAGGAGGGGTATTTACCTCAGATAAATTTTTCGACTTTTGTGAAGAACATGGAATAAGAAGGGAATTATCTACCGCAAGGACTCCTCAGCAAAATGGAGTGGTAGAAAGGATGAACAAAACTGTTCAACAAATGGCTCATGCCATGCTAGATGAGTCTAGAACTCCTACAACCTTCTGGAGTGAAGCTGCATTTGCTATCGTTACTGTTCTCAACAAAACGAATGTTCAGGTAAATAGCACTCAAACTCCTCATGAACTTTGGTATGGTAAGACTCCTACTGTGAAATACTTCAAAGTTTTTGGAAGTAAATGTTACATCAAAAGGACTAATGAAAAACTTGGAAAGTTTGAACCTAGAGCAGATGAAGGCATTCTCCTTGGTTACTGTTCCCAATGTAAAGGATACAAGTGTTATAATAAAAGACTAGGGAAAATTGTTGAAAGTATTGATGTTGTGGCTGATGAAGTAGGCGAAAATTCAAAGCAGGTAAAAACTGAAGAGTGGGAAGAAGATGAGGATTATCCTTCCACATCAAATTAGACTAATGCTGAAGAAGAAGAAACCAATGAAGCACCATAAGAGTAGATAACGGTAGAAGAAAAGACTCCATCCAAATATGTTCAGAAAAATCATCCAGAGTCTCAAATTTTCGGACAGAAAGAGGCAGGTGTATAGACAAGATGAACTATTATAGAAGCTTCAAGCTATCTAGCATTGCTCTCCTCCATCGAGTCGCAAAATGTACATGAAGCATGCGAATATGAATGCTGGGTCAAGGCCATGAATGAAGAGATTGAGCAAATTGAAAAGAATAATACTTGGGAATTAGTTCCTAGATCTCATGATAAGAATATCATTGGAACCAAATGGATATTCAAAAACAAGTTGAATGAAAATGGGGAAGTTGTTAGAAACAAGGCTAGACTTGTTTGTAAAGGATATGCTCAACAAGAAGGTATAGAATTTGAAGAAATTTTTGCGCCTGTTGCTAGACTTGAAGCCATAAGAATGTTCCTTTCTCTTTCTAGCTTTCAGAAATTCAAAGTATATCAAATGGATGTGAAATCCGCATTTCTTAATGGATATCTAGAAGAAGAAGTATATATTGAGCAACCAGACGGATTCATCCTTGGAAATGATCCAAAACTTGTATGCAGTCTCAGAAAGGCTCTCTATGGTCTAAAACAAGCTCCAAGGGCCTGGTATTATCGTCTTGACAAATACTTTCATCAATAAGGTTTTTCAATAGGATCAGTTGATAGCAATCTATATATAAAAATTGACAATGATAAATTGCTAATACTTGTTGTGTATGTTGATGATATCATTTTTGGTAGTAATGAAGAAGCTATGAGTCAAAACTTTGCTTTGGTAATGCAGAAAGAATTTGAAATGTCCCTCCTTGGTGAACTCACATATTTTCTTGGCTTACAAGTTCAACAAAATAAAGATGGCATTTTTCTATCACAAACCAAGTACCTCAAGTAGATCTTGAAGAAATATGGAATGGAAGATGCTAAACCAGTATGTACCCCTATGGTAACAGGATGCAGCCTCAGCGCAAATGATGAATCAGAAGCAGTGCATCAACCAACCTACAGATCTATGATTGGTAGTTTGCTCTATCTAACAGGTACCCGGCCAGACATCATGCATGCAGTGGGAATAGTTGGAAGATTCCAAGCAAATCCAAAGGAAGCACACCTTCAGGCAGTCAAGAGGATTTTTAAATATCTTCAAGGGACACAAAAATTTGGTTTATGGTATCCCAGAGATACAGATCTTACACTTCATGCATATGCAGATGCAGATTGGGTAGGAAGCGTGGATGATAGAAAAAGCACTAGTGGTGGTGCATTCTTTATGGGTTCCAGATTGGTGTCTTGGCTCAGCAAGAAACAAAGTTCAATTCCATTATCTACAGCTGAAGCAGAATATGTGGCTGCTGCATCTTGCTGCACACAACTTCTTTGGATGATGCAAACATTGCAAGACTTTCAAATCACATGTACTCCACCCATCTCCATTCTATGTGATAATACAAGTGCAATTAGTATTTCAAATAATCGTGTCATGCATTCCAAAACCAAGCACATACCTATCAAATATCATTTTCTCTGGGAACAAGTGCTTGAACAAAAGGTCAAATTGGAGTATGTTCCCTCCAAAGAACAGGTTGCTGATATATTCACCAAACCACTACCCAGAGAGACATTTGAATACCTCAGACAGAAGCTGGGAGTAGTTGATGCATCTTCTTGCCATTGATTCTTATTTGTTTCAGAGAAAAGTGGGTGTACGTGGGTTTCACGAAGTATATACGCGTACATACGCCGGTTTCAGTGGATACAGGTGCATATATGTTGGTTTGAAGAATATCAGTGGGACAAACTCAGGATGAAAAGAGTCTGATATGGGTCTGGCAGTGATCACCTGGCACAGGTTCAGGGGGAGCATATACTTCTAAGAATACATTGTTGGCATTATCTTAGAAGATTTTGGTACAATCTCACAACTGTTTTTGGTTCAGGTGGAACAGGTGCAAAGGGAGATCATGGTTGCTGATGGTGATTGACAGATGCTACTGGTGATAGTTTTTGATAACTATCTCGTTTTAGATATTTTGTCTCTATGTCATGTATATCTTTTATTATCAAGGTCATGTAATGACCTATTTTGTTTCCCCACTATGCCTGGGATGGATGTTGTAATGTTGCTATCTTGTATAATCTATTGATGTATCCCCACTTGGTTGGGTGGATGAGTTAATCTTGGTATATCCCCACTTGGTTGGGAGATGGATGTATGTATAAGTCGTTGGATGGATGTATGTATGTATAGGAAGGTCATTCATGATGCATAGAGTCTTGTTCTTCTTGTAGAACATCTTGTTGCAGACCTTGCTTACAATCAGGGGGGAGCATGAACAACACACTTCAGCATATCAAAGATTTCAGCATGTACTCAGGGGGAGCATAACCCTTTTCTGTTGATGACAAAGGGGAAGAGTGACTTGGAGTTGCCATCAAGTTCAAAGGGGGAGATTGTTAACACTATGACACAGGTTTGTGCTATGACACAGGTGTTGTCCTTGATGGCAACTCACTCAGATGAAAGATCACATTTTATGGTCTCAGAATGAAAGAAAAAGAGGTATACGCAGGTTTCCCTTGATCAAGCCGTGTATACATGCGGATTCGTAGTGCAGAAAGTGCGTATGCGTATACACTCACTTTCACGCAAAGAAAAGCGTGTACATGCTTGAAAACTTGGTTTTGGTCTGTGGTATTGATCCAAGGTATATTGACCGAAGTGTTGACCCCAGGTATTTGGTCCAAGGTATTGCTTCTAACTGGTTTTGGACCATGGTATTGAGTAAGTCCTAAGACTATAAAAGGAGGAGGAGATCATTAGGCAAAGGCACTGAAGTATTGAATATCTTATGAAGAACAAGGTCTAGAATACTGGTCATTGGGTTATGGTGCATAGCTAGATCTGAATCAAGGAGGAACCTGAGCGCTAGAAGAAGGATAAGTTCTATTGATGGGTCAAGATCTTAAGGCTTGAAGAGAAGTATCTTTGTGTGAATTTGATATTTTATATTTGGTGCATGTCTTGATCTGTAAATCTGATGATCTGGGTATAACTGATGTCTGAATAGTTGAAAAGGGTAATTCATCTTTTACAAATCTGTACGCAGGTTCAGTTTAGAAAAGGTGTGTATACATGCTGGTTCAGCAATTCAAAACAGCATATATGCAGGTTTCCCTTCATATAACATCGTATGCACGCAGGTTCGACACATTGAAGTAGCGTACGTCTCATAAAATATGTTTTAGCTACTTCTGTTTACTATTGTAGTGTTCTGTGTTCTAGTTTGGGTTCTAGTACTGTTACTGTATTCTGGTTACAGCATTCAGAGAAGTGATTGTTTGATTCAGTTTTGGTTAGTGCAAGAGAGATTGATTGATGCAGATATATTTTGATGTTTGATTGATGCTATTGATGGATCCAGTTTGAAAATTTATGAAATGTGGTCCCTGGAAGAAAAGAGAAGGTTGTAGCCTTCTGTAGGTTAGCACCTACGTACTAGTACATCAGCTAGTACAAGAGCTAAGGGGGTTGTAGCTCCCTTCCAGGAGAAGCTGGAGAACGAGAGAAGGTTGTAGCCTTCTACAGGTAGAAGCCTGCGTACTGGTATAAGACTACACCAGTACAGAAATATTGTAAAAAGAAGTTTCTTATTAAAAGAAGATAGAGACGAATTGCAGCAGGTGGTTTTCACCCACATTGGGTTTCCACCTTATATCTTGTGTTCTTGTGTGTGATTGTCTGCTCTGTTTTTACTGTACCTATTACAACTTATATGGTTTTGATACACAGATTAAAGATCAATTGACTGAATAATAAGTTTACAAGGTATACGTTGGTTTCTCTAAACACAATTGCGTACATACACAAGTTGCATTAACTGAAGTAGCGTACATAAATCTGTTTATGGAAATGAAATATTGTTAAGTTGCTAATATTGATTCATCCCCCCTCCCCCCCAGTATTATTTCCAACAATAAGTAATAAGATAATGTATTTTTAATAAGAAACACTAAATTAATAAATTTTGTTTTATTATTAGTAAATTAATATTGATAAAATCTTATTAAAAGTGATAAATTAATTAATTTATAAGCAATAATAATAATAATAATAATAATAAATGACTAACAATAATTTAATAATTTATATTGTATTTATTTTATGATGAAATATATAGTTATTTATCTATTTAGAATTTTTATGTTAAATTAATATTAATATCTACTAGTAATAATAAGAAAGGCCTAATTTTTTGTTAAATAGAATTAATAAAATCTTATTGCATCAAGAGGCACTCTACAACACAATATATGAGGGAGATGTTGTCACATTACATTAAAAAATATTAAAAGAATATGAGCGAGATGTTGTCACGTAACCTTACATTAAAAAAAATATTAAAAAAATATGAGGGAGATGTTGTAACATAAAGTTACATTAAAAAAAATACGAGGGATACGAGGGAGGATGTTGTCACGTAACGTAACATTACATTAAAAAAAATATTAAAAAAAATATGAGGGAGATGTTGTCAGGTAACATTACATTAAAAAAAATATGAGGGAGATGTTGTCACGTAATGTTACATTAAAAAAATATTTAAAAAAAATATGAGGGAGTTGTTGTCACGTAACATAATGTTACATTAAAAGAAATATTAAAAAAATATTTGTGTAGGCTAATATATATTGTATATGCGGAAGATATGTGTAACCTTAATATATATGTGTTGGCATATATTGTATATGCTCAAGATTTGTGTAACGTTACTTTAAAATAAAAAAATAATTATAAAAAAAATTATGAGGGAGATGTTATCAGGTAACGTTACATTAAAAAAATATTAATTTGTGTAACGTTACTTTAAAATAAGAAAATTAAATATAAAAAAAATTATGAGGGAGACGTTGTCATATAACTTAACTTTACATTAAAAAAATATTAAAAAAATATATGTGTTGGCTAATATATATATATATTGTATATGCAAAAGATATGTGTAATGTTACTTTGAAATAAAAAAATAATAATTAAAATAAAAAATGCGTCGGTTAATTAAAAAGTTCAATTTTGAAAACGATATATATATATATATATATATATATACAATTTAAAAACATACATATTTCATTGCGTGGTTTCAGTTGTAGGAAGGTAAAGTCAATATAATGGAAGGTGCTCAATAAAATTAATAGGAGTGGGGAAATATTGAGTAAAATGTAATATTTAGGGTCGCGTGTGACCTGAAATATTAGGTAAAATTTAATAATATTACATTTTAATTAGTATTTGTCCCCACCCCTGGCCACTACTTATTAGGTGGGGGTGGTTCTAAATATTGGGTAACATATAATATTGTAATATTATATTTCATGTAATCAATATATTTGTAACAATTAATATAAATGTGTTCCATCTATAAATTTCATTAATAAGAAGATAAAAACTTAATATTTACAGTATGACAAGATTTTTAATCATGAATATTTACCATGGATATTATTAACTTCTAAGTAGGTTTTTTTACAATACCATGGGCCAATACCCACAAGAGAAAGATTGAGAGGGAGAAGAGGGAAGAAAATTATAATACCATGGGCTACTACCATGGTTTATCAATACCATGGCCCATCTAGACTTTTGATTATTATGTTATGGATCTAGGCTTTTAATTGTTACAATAACATGGGCCAATACCATGGCTAATCAATACCACATGCCCAAAAACAATAAATTATTTCAAAATAAAAATATTTTAATTTAATTTAATTTTATAACATTTTTTAATTAGATCTAAGAGCAGAAAGGTTATAATTACTCTTGAGGTATATCTAAACCCTCCATAGTCACGACTACTAACAATATTTTCATAGAGATTAAATGGAGGTTTTAATAGATTAAAAGATGAGAATACTTTAATATATACATATGTGAAATTTATATAATATAAATAATATTATAAAGAACTAGGATAGATGTATCTTAACCAAGGATTGAAGCGATAAAAAAGCAAAGTGATTAACAATGATAGAGAAAATATAGTGCGTCATTCTTTTAATTTTTTTGTTATTGTATTTTCTTTAACATGATTGATCCAAAATATAGGTTTAATATTTTACAACCAATTATGTTTTTTTATTAATTTTTATACTTTCTTAAATACAATACAATGGGATCATATTTAAGAAAGAGAGTGAGATGGAAGGGGGAATAGAGTGTGGGAGAGAGAGGTGAGAGACACAATGAGAGAGATAAAGGAAGAGAGAGAGGAGGGGGAGAGAGCGTCGGAGAGAGATAGATTTGGAGAGGGAAAGAGAGGGAGTGACAAGAGAGAGATGAATATGGAATGAGGGAGAGAGGAGATGAGGGAAGAGAGAGAAAAGGAGAGGATAAAGATAGGGAAAGAAGGGGAAGAGACAGATAGGGAGACATAGATATGGAGGGGGGAGAGAGGAGGAGAGAGAGAAGGAGAGAGGGAGGGAGATAGTGACATAGTTGGAGGGTGTATAGAGAGTGTGTGTATGATGGGGGAGAGACAGAGGGAGGTGGGAAAGAAGGGGAGAGAGGAAGGAAAAATACAGAGGACTTAAGAGAGAGGGGGAGAGAGAGAGATAGAGTTGGAAGGGGAAGAAAGACATAGAGAGATAAAGGTGGAGAGGGAGTGACAAGGGAGAGATAGAGAGTGTGAGAGAGAGAGAGAGAGAAGGGGAAGAGATAGAGATGGAAAGGAAGAGGGACAGATAGATATATAGATAGATAGATACGAGGAGAGAGAGAGAGAGAGTGACATATGCTTAGGGGGTTAAGATAGAGAGACAAATAAGGAGATATGGACGGAGGTAAAAATATAGATAGCAGGGGAAGAGAGGAAAGAAGAGAAAGATAGAAAAAGTTAGGGAGAGGCAGATAGAATGAGACGGGTGATAAAAACATAATATATTACCTAAATGGCTCTCCAGGTGAGATACCTGGACAGTGTAAAAACACTCATTCACACACTGTCTATATTCAATCAAGAGAACAACCTAGTACATATAGGCTTTCACACAACCAGGGTGGTTTCAACCACTCCATAGATAGTAGGATCTGAAACCTAATCTTAGAGTCTCAATCCTATCCTTAAAACAACTAATTGTATCTTTCTCCATTAATTCTAACACTCCCCCTTAATGGAGAAAGTTTACTGAAAAATAACATACGCCTGCTGGTCTCAATCTCAGCTAGGCTTACAATGGTAAAAGACAGATCTTTCATTTTTGTCTTCTTGCAGCAGAGCCCATACTCGTTCATTTGTGGATGAGGCTTCATCTTCACTTTCTTTGGCATAAGAAAATGATGGAGCTTTGCCTCCTTTTTACGTTTTCTCCCCCTCCGGAGGAACACATGAACTCTTATCCTCTTCTTTGAGTATATACTAACATTCTTTGCATTTGATGTTGCAGGTTATTGGGATTCTTCAATTGCTTCTTCTTGTCTCCCAATATCTGCAAAAAAAGCAATGTTAGATTTATAAAGAGGACCACATTTGTTTTTGTCTTCCTGCTCCTTCAGGAGAGATTTCATTTCTCCGTCTCTCCCTACTTCATCCCTTTCTGCTGACATAGTTATGCCTACAACCTCATCACTCAGTTCTGTTGCTGCAGTCATGTTTTGCATTTGATCTGTATGTGAGGATAGGCCTTCCTTCTCTCCAGACAGTAATTCATCAATAAGATGTTTTTCAATAATCAAACTGATCCACTCATCATGAGGTATATAAGTCTCATCAAACTTGATTTCTGCATCTGGAAAAATTTCAGGTTCTACAATAATGGATGTGTTTTCATCATCACAAGTTTCAGTTATAGACACACATTCATCACCCATCATTGCATCTTCAATTTCAAAATCAAATATGGGATCATTTTCAAGAGCAATATCTTCAGCATCATTGCCCTCATTCAAACAATATTTCATTTCTAAAACATCCCGTAAGAATTTTGTACTAAGAATCTCTCCATGTTCATATATTATGCTGACTATGATGTTGTCATCTAATGCAGATGTTATAAGACTTAATGCTGATGCATCTCCACTATCATTGATAACATCTTCAACATAATCCAGTAAATTTACCTTCCATAATACTGTTTTCATTTCATTTGCCCATATTTCATAATTAATACCTGAAAAAGACGGTAAATCTGGCATTAAGCATTTAATAATCTCACCAAATTCCAAATCTGCATGTTGATCAGCTACAAGTCCATCAACATCAACTCGAAGCTCTTCACCAAATTCAGCAAAACAATATATTGCAGCTATCCCTTGATGCTTTCTCCTTAGTTTCTTTCGAGACTCTTTCAATCTCCTTTGTTGACCCATTTCTCCTTCTATTTTCTCCCTTGCATCAAGCACGCAAGAACTCTTCGACCAGGAATATTTGTGTCTGATCTTTGCTTACAATTCACTAATTTCTCCAACCCGTCTCTGGTTTTCGGGACTTCTGTGATCCTTCATCGATCTTACCACAAACTGTAGTTTCAATCAGCAACATGACACTTATTTCGACCAATACTCTGTTTCAATAACAAGAGTTTGACTCTAGTTAACTAAAACCACATGCTGTAGAGCCTCCTCCAATGGAAATATTGTTATTTTTGTTCCAACAAGTACCACAATCTTCAACAATTAAAAAATACAATACTGGAATGATTTACAATAAACCACAAGTTGACCAAAGACGCACAATCAACTTCGTACCAGATCTCTATGTCTTTAATTAAGAAAACAAATAGCTTTCTAATTAGCATTACTAATGATCTTACATATGAACGATTTCAAAGATGGATTGAATCTTCAAGGCAACGAATCAAATATTTGAACCAATCTCTAAACAAAATAGACCCTGGATCTCAGTTTGTTTCGCTGCAACTCATGACAACTCGCACAAGCTTCACGCAGGCAGAACCAATAGAGGCAGAGAAGTTCTTTGAAGAAAAAGGATAGTCGTCTCTGCTATCGAATGACATCCATTGCAATAGGCATTTACCTCTACTGAATGACATTCATCTCACTGAGTAGAGCAATAGTTTGATGAGAGGTGGTTGCTTGTCAAGGAAGTGCCACAACCAATTAGGGTATTCGTTGTTTGGCTTCACGGGAGGATCCACTCCTTCTTTCAAGATGTTGGCCCCCACAGTTGTGCTTGATTTAGCTCTTTGCTAATAGTCGGAGCAGCAGGGGCGCCCGCTGCACCCCTTTCGCCCCCTTCTTTGCTTTCACTGTGAATGACCATGCGTTGTTGGCTCCTCTGGCCTTCAATGGATCTCAGCACCACGATCTTCTTCCAAATTCTCATGTGGCCATTAACATGCAGCATGGTAAATCTGTCGACAGGCAGCACGCAACACTTCCTCCGGATCTGTTTGGCGATTTTCCCTCATGGTGATCCGGTCTCCCACCTCACGTCGGCATTCAACAACCACTGAGCAACAATTTCTTTTGTGCTGTCGCCGGTCTCATGCAGTGCCTCCTCAGACCACTACGCGTAAGTCCGATCTATGCTACCGATCCACACAATTTTAAACACAACTTTAAGAATGGATGTTTACAAAAACTAGTTCCACCATGCAACCAAATCTATCTCAACTTGCAAAATACACACTTATCACTCTGCACCAGAGGATTCCTTCACAGATCTGATGGTTGATTCGAGAAAATCAACAAGCCTTCAAACCTCTCAGATCATCCACAAAATTCACTCAGGTCTCACTGCCCCTCTGACCACACACAACTTTCAAAAACAAAACACGTAGCCTTTTCACCGCCAAAAAGAAATCACACAGGTCGGTGCAAGTTCGCACCACAGATTCACGAAGGTCTTCGCGACTGTACACGACAGACCTGCAATGGCCGACTAAATAAAAAACACGGGAAGGGATCGACGTGTTTATGCACTCAACACTTGCAACGACTTTGGCTTAGTCATGCCCTTCACTCAGCGCACAGGATCGACAACCCTCAAGCTCTGATACCATGATAAAAACATAATATATTACCTAAATGGCTCTCCAGGTGAGATACTTGGAGAGTGTACAAACACTCATTCACACACTGTCTATATTCAATCAAGAGAACAACCTAGTACATATAGGCTTTCACACAATCAAGGTGGTTTCAACCACTCCCTAGATAGTAGGATCTTAGACCTAATATTAGAGTCTCAATCCTATCCTTAAAACAACTAACTGTATCATTCTCCATTAATTCTAACAACAGGGGAGAGGGAGGGGAAGAGAGAGAAGGAGAGGGGGAGGGAGGTAGACACATAATGGAAGGTGGAGAGAGAGGGAAGAAGAAAGAGTCAGAGACAAATACAGACATAGAAGTTACATCTAGAAAGTCATGAATATTTAAGATTTTCAATGGGGTTGTTGATTTCTAATCCTATTTGATCACATGCACTATATGCATTGGTTTCAGTGTAGATGTCGATTTATAATTCTATATAATAACTTACATTAGATGCATTGATTTCAATGTCGATGTTGATTTCTACTCCTATTTGATTTCTTGCACATGATGCATTGGTTTTAATGTAGATACTGATTTCTAATCCTATTTGATCACTTGCACTAGATGCATTGATTTGAGTTTACATGTTGATTTCTAATCATATTTAATACCTTACACTAGATCCATTGATTTCAAAGTAGATGTTGATTTCTACTCATATTTGATTGCTTTCATTAGATGCATTAGTTTCAGTGTAGATATTGATTTCTAATCCTATTTGATTGCTTACACTAAATGCATTGATTTCAGTATATATGTTGATTTCTAATCCTATTTGTTTGTTTGCACTAGATGCATTGATTTTAGTGTGGATGTTGATTTTTTATTTTATGCAACAAGATGTATGATGTACATTAATTTCAAAGTAATTAGATTAATAGTGTGCATTGGTTTTAGTGTAAGCACATCTCTACCTCCTCCATCTATATCTCTATCTCCCATTGTCTCTCCTTCTTTATCTCTCCATATCAACCCCTAAACATACACACTCTCTCTCCATATCTATCTATCTCTCTCCCCTTCCCTCCCTTTCCCCTCTCTCTCTCTTCCCCTTCTCTCTCTCTCTAACATTTCTCTCTCGATATCTATATCTCTTCCTCCCTCCATGTCTTTGCCTCTCTCTTCTCCCCCCCCCACCATCTATATCTCTATCTCCCCCTGTCTCTCCTTCTCACCCCCAAAACATACACACTCTCTCAGTGTAAGCACATAAAAATTATTCAACCATAAATACAATACATGAATTTTCATCCAAAGAAAATGTTTTCTTACCCCAAATGTTTGCTTCTTGAAACTATAAACTATTTATAATTGGGTACATTCTTATTATTCCCGTTTTCCATCATTCAACATTGCTAATTACTTTTCATTTAAACATGGTAATAGAAAATAACTACCATTCAAAATTATTTGGGGTTTAGCACTCCATAAGTCACAATGATTGAATTTCGAGAAAACTACTATTAATATTGGAGAGCAATAGAGACAAGGTATGTTGTTTACTACAGTAGTTGAGTTAAATATTTGAATGGTCTATCATTCCAACTACTCTTTTCATATGATCGATATGAGAAAATGGAAAAACTAATAGGTGTGACAATAGGAACAGTAGAAGAAAATAGTTTTAGATTGATTGCAATGAAGATTGTTTGTAATTGACTATATTCTTAGTATGCACATTTTCTATATATCAAAATCATTACATTGACACTTTGCACTCAAAATTTGTATTTCATCATTTTTCATCATTCAAGTTATTAACAGTCTCTCTCATATCAACAAACTGAGGCAACTATGCAAATTTTAAATTAAATTGACCAAATTAATATTAGAAATATTTAGCATGTTTAAAATGATCAAAATAATTAGAAGTTCAACGAATTTTGTATGACCGCACACTACTAAAACCAACCTAGATCCATCTTAACACCGGATCTATCAAGCACCAAGAGGGATCAAATCTCTCGAGGTGCAAACCTTTCCTCAAGTTTTTCACTCAAAAAATACGTTTGCACCTCGAGAGATTTGAACCCTCTCGGCGCTTGATAGATCTAGTGTTAAGATGGATCTAGGCTGGTTTATTACAAATAAAACAATAATTATTATTAACTAATAAATAATAATATTATTAATAGTTATTATTTATTTATTTAGTTAATAATGATAAATTATTTAATTCTTAATGAATAAATAAATAATTATTAATAATAAATTATTTATTTATTAATAATTAATACTCAATTCTTGATGGGTGTTCATTAAATTGTTTTAATAAATTTCTTATAAGATGTAATTTTTATTTATTAATTAAATCAACATATTTTTTTTTTCTCAGTAAAATTAAACTATTTCTATTGAGTAAAATATAGTACAATCATGAGAGACAAGAAACCGGCAGACCGGAAATGATGAAACTATCAACCTCGGTCCCGGAGAAGGAGTGAACCAAACACGGAGCTACAATAAATAACTTGAGAGCAAAAACTGACTATTACCCCACAGGGGCGATAACCTCAACACGGTGTTTTTTCCCTTTCTTTTTATTGACTTTTATCCAGCCATCCTGGGGAGTATGAGCTAAAACAACTTGAAGACTGGAATTCTCCATCAGGGGGATCTCCTTATCTGATTCAGAAGAGGAGGTCTCATGGATGCATTTCTGGGAGATTGCTGTGACAGTGGTGTGCGCAGGAGTATCTGTGGACGGATCCATCGTCTGAGGAGCCTGATTCGGTTCTGAATCGCTCTCCTCATCTTCCGAGCTTACTGCTGGCGGTGGAGAACAAGGGGTCCAACGCTTGGGTTTGGTCTTTGTAAAGGTGCCCTTTTTCGATTTTGCAGGCAGTGACGGGCAGGTATTCTGCAGGTGCCCTGTTAGGTGACAGTGGCGGCAGCGGAAGGCAGTGTTTTCGTAATCCGGGTTCTAGGTCCAGACAGAGTCATTGATCTTGAGATTGATTTGCTCTGGCAGTCCCTTGCTTAGATCTAGCTCCACACATATTCTAGCATAAGTGTAGAGACCTTGTTGTTCCCGCCTGTAATCTCCCATTAAAAAGCTGCCCAAGGTGTTGCCTATGCTCCTATAGACTGCTGTATGCCACAGGTGAACTGGAAAGTTTGGAAGTCTGATCCAGACAGGGGCTTTGGTAATGACTGCAGAAGCTAGGTCAAAATCTAAGAACCATGGAGTTATGAAGAGTCCTGTTGTACCCATGAACCAAGGACCTTCTTCTAAGGCCTTTTCATAGTGCTTAGGACTGTCAAACAGAACTATAAAATATCCTTTTGAGCAGAAGCAAACCTTGCAATGGTGAGTCCAGTTGTCATTGATCCAGTCATAAAGGTCCTTAGAGCGAGGCCACAGCCCATTGAATCTACAAATGATAGCCCTTTCAGCAAATCTTTGAATGTCATCTTCAAGTTCAGAGTGGGAGATCTCAAGAGAGGGGACCTCCTCTAACTTGTCAACCAGAAAAGGCTTAGGTTTGGGAGGTTCAGTGGAGATGGGTATCTCAGAGCGTACAACAGCTTTGTAGGAGTAGGGAGGAGCTGAAGAAGATTGACCTGCAGCGCACCCTCTCAGACGAAGGGAAAACACTAAAGAGCTATTATTTTTTATGCTGTAAGAAGAGAGGGGAAGAGGATCATCAAGTTGTTTACCTTGAAATATAAGTCTCTGTAGGGCAGTGGGGATCCCGAATCAGTGTTCCAGATTTATTTTGAGATTCTGCACCAGATCTGAAGGGAGTACCCAGTGCAAAGTGGTCTTGCCTGAGATCTGTATGATTTGAACCTGAAAGGGGGCAGAGAAATTTTCTGAAACTTTCTGAAGCAGAACAGGCTCAGAGGCTTTTGGGTCTCCTATCTCTTGACGCACTGGAGGCAGAGGGGGAGGAAAAAGCTTCTGTCGATGGTAGCTTACACTCCAGCCCAGATCCGCTGCAAAGGAATTCTTTCGCGCAGGAGACTCTGACAGAGATCTCATTTTCAGGTTCGCACTATCAGGGGTTTCAGACTCTGAAATTTCTGAAACGGCTTTGGAGGTATCAGGCAACGAACATGAAGGCGGAGTCAGGGGCAATGCCACCATAATCTCCAGATCCGAGAATAGTGATGGCGCATCAGGCATTTCGTTCTCCATATGGGCATTCTCATCCGATAGCTTCTTCGTGCTTTCTGCGGAAGAAGAAGGGCACTAGATCGTGAAGGGATCGGTGCCATTTCGGTGGGTTCTCTTCTTTCTTTCGCTAAGGGAGAATAAATCCACCTTCCTCTTGTATCCGCCATTGCTGAGCCTCTGCAAGCGATTTGGCAGCGATTTTTCGGAGAGCAGCTTGTGTAACTTGCTGCGGGAAAGCCTGGGGAGTTTCTCCATAGGCTGGAGAAGGCCAATTAAATCAACATATTAATGTTTATAAGTATTTATTTATTTATTTATTACTGTTTCATAAATATTTAGAGAATAAGGTCAGAAAAGAGGGTCCATACCTGGAGTACTATACCTTAGAAGACCTGGAAGTGTTGATATGCCTAATCACGGGAAGCCAATTTCCACTGATCTCATTACCACCATCCCTGTTGAGGTTATTCAGACATTTCCTAATCTCAAGTGATTCTCTGATTTTCTATTTTTGATAATGATCTTCTCTGGAGATAATTTTGGTGTTCTCAAGACAAATATGATGCTTTGTTTTTTAGGAGTGCTCTACAAGTGCTGAAGTGCATGATCTCCCATTCTTGATATCTCCTCCATGTTCTTTAAGTCTTGTTTTTAAGGAATGCCCTGCCTCTCCAATATAGTTTCTTCCGCAAGAACAATCAACCTTATAAAATCCCTTGAGCTGCTGCTGATCGATGCTATCCTTGAAATATCTCATCTTTTTCTTAATTGTTCCACAAGTTGCAAAGTGAGTGAATATGTCCTTCTCTATTAGAACCTTGGTGATTTTATCTGTAACCCCTTGAATGGATGGAAGGTAAAATATCCCGTAATTTTTTTTAGGGCCCTTAGGGGGGACCTTTCCTTCAGCGCTTTTTATTGCCTTCTTTATAGGGAGGACCATTCTCTTCATCAATAGCACACATATCAGGCCAAGTTAGACTGAGTTGTTTCGATTGGGGATAAGGAGTATATAAATTCACAAGTAAAATAAAATGTTAGAGTCTTAGTTTTCCTCTCTAGTGTTGCTTCACTCTGAGGAGGCTTGGACGGTAGCCCGGTGGAGTCACTTTAGGAACAAAAACATTGCTCTGCTACTAGTGAGGTTGGAAAGTACCTCGACTGATCTAGATCTTGGGGGGAGGCCCCCAAGAACTAAAAAAATGAAATGGATCTTGGGGGGGATGCTCCCAATATCTAAAAAATTGAAATTTCAGACGAAAAGGGAAAACACACAATAACAAAACCATAAATATTTTTGTTTATAAAAACATATCATAATTGTAAAGGCTACATTGTGGTGGACCATTTATCCTTTTACAAAATGTCACTTGTTACTTATAGTGTTTTTTAGTTACAACACAATGGGTAATTTCCATGGGTGGGTAAATATCATGGGTAGATGCCACTTACAATACCATGGGTGGATGCCATTTACAATACCATGGGTAGATTCCATGGGTGGATGAATACCATGAATAGATAAATACCATGGATGGATGCCACTTACAATACCATGGGTAGATGCCACTTACAATACCATGGTTAGATTCCATGCATGGATGAATACCATGGGTATATGCCACTTTCCATTCATATCATTCCTCCCTCCTTAATAAGCAATGGTCCCCAATGCATGAAGTTCTCTCTTGATAAGCCTTTGTTGAATATGAAGAGTTAGTGAAGAGGAGGGTTTTGTGTTGTTAATCCATAACCATGATGAATGAAGATCTGAGGATAGAGATACCCTGTAATGCTTGTGACCAACTGCGATATTGACAGTGTGCGACCTAGCAAATAGACTTTGATGAGCTATAGGTTTGTGGATGACCCATAACCATGACAAACAAAGATCCAATGATAGAGATACCATGTAATCCTTGAGACCAACTGTGACCCTAACAGTGTGCAGCCCTAGAAAATGGACTTTGATGACAAGCATTTTCTGTGGTTGATCCATAACTGTGACACTAATTGTTGATGAAGTAGTAGGTGCTTGCATAGCCAGGGGTGGGAGGGCATGTCTCCAAAGAACCCAAGCTGAATGCTGCTATGATAGAACTAATGAATGCGAAGTAGGTGCCTACTAAAGCGAGGTAGGAGGGCACGTCTCCAAAGGGAACCCACTCTGAATGTTGCTCCAAATATAAAAACTAATTTAAAATGGGCATAACTTGGTCAATATAACTTAGAATATTTACTATAACTTGTTTTTGGAAACAGAATTACCATTCTGCATCTTCCCATGTCATTGAAATCCCTATCTGGACACTTTGGAAACTCATATTTGCACCGTAGCTGTCTTGTCATCACAAAAGTTCAGAAAAAAAAGTTTATTTTAAATCAGCAATATCTCCCCCATCCAAACTGGGATTCGACCAATTTTGTTTATGAAATTGGGTGAATTTTCAAGAGGAGCTCAAATATGCAATTATTTTTCTGAAATTCTACACAAAAAACTACAAAAAATTATAGGAGAGTCGTCCTCCACGAATTAGAGTGAGAAAAATTTCCACAGCACAACTAATTTTAAATCAGCGATATCTCCCTCATTCACACATTGATTCGGCCGATTTTTTTTAATTTAGTTATTTTTTCTTAAGGAATCTATATTTGTTATTTCTTTTTGTAAATTTTGCACCAAAATTTTCAGATCTGAGCTACAAACTCGCCACCCAAAAAAATATCCTGCAAAAAAATGAAAAAAAAATATTCCCGCTTTTCCCAGGAAAGTGTTCTTTGGAGTTTGTAGCACGTGCATGAAATTTGTTGAATATTTCTACAAAACTTTGAAACACAAATATACATCAAACCCTCATTCCCATGGAGCTGTAACCTGAATCTGATGCCACTGATCTAGATCTTGGGGTAGGTCCCCTAGATCTAAAAAAATGAAATGGATCTTGGCAGGGAGGACCCCAAGATCCAGAAAATTGAAATGCTAGAAGAAAAGAGAACACAAAATAAAAAAACCACAAAGTTTTTTTTTTTTTTTTTATTAAAACATGTAATAACTATAAAGGCTACATTATGGTGGACCATTTGTCCTTTTACGAAATGTGACTTGTTACTTATAGTCCTTTTTAGTTACAATATCACGGGTAAATTCCTTGGGTGGGTAGATACCATGGGAGAATGAATACCATGGGTAGATTCCACTTACAATAGCATGGGTAGATTCCATGGGTTGATGAATACCTTGGGCGAATAAATACCATGGGTGCATGAATATAATGCGTGGATGCCACTTACAATACCATGGGTGGATAAATAGTATGGGTGAATGAATACCATGGGTAGATGCCACTTTCCTTTCGGATCATTGTTTCTTGCTTCACCTCTCTACGTAGGAAGCCTTTCTCTTCTTTCGCCCTTTATTTCATTTTTCATTTTTTTCATTTTTATTTGTTGAAAGAACTGTGCATGGACACTTATTTATTTCATGCGGGTGGAAGAGGGATCCTGACTTATTGAGAGCAAAAGATGTTGTCCCTTCAAAGAAGGATATTTATATATACCTTTAACATACTTTGTAGGGTTTTCCTCCCCTCCTTACTCTACTCGACTTAGTTGACAAGGATTAACTAAAAATAGAAGATGGATTAGAGTAGGTAGTACTAGTTAAAAGTGAAAGCATCATGATTTCACTATGGCTTTCTCTGAAAGGAATGTATTCTCCAAAAAATTATCATCGACTAAACAAACAAAATATTCATGTAAAGAGAGGGAATAGACAGATAACCAAGCATTGATAACAATACAACTTCCTTTTGAACTTCACCCATCTTGTATGAGAAGCCAAACACGGTCTCATGCAAAATCTATCTTGTGACTGAAAGAGAACATATAGAAGAAGCAAACAACTACTCCTATTCCTAACCTAATAGTGAATAGGCTAGACTCAAGTGAAATAATACTTCCAGTTACAACATTCCCGTAAGCACCCTTCGAACGTGAGAATGAACAATCTATAGCTAACATGCTCATAGTGGATGTTGTGCTTCATGTATAAATCAAGAAAATGAGTGGTGTGCTCAAATAAGGTTGTTTCACCCTCGCCATTGAATTTCAAATTTTACAAGTCATTAATAATCCTTGCCTGCACTTTCAGATTTGTGTGTCTAGAAAAACATGTCAGGGTTGTGGTTTTGGGAGAAGTAATTATATGAGTGCATAAATTCATAACAGACATCAAGGGCTCAACTTGTCATCTTACCCTCCTTCTAGGGCCATTAATGTTGAAAGTACTGGACCCACTAACATTAAGGGGATCTCCTCGATATGAAGTCCTAACTAGACCTCACACTGTTATGAGTAGGGGTCCCAGTAGTAGTAGTGCGATGTTAATGATTTGCATTGGTTGAAAATATGCATAGAGTGGTGCATGGTGTCTTTGGTGAGAACAAGTTTGTGACCCCGTGCATAGTCAAGTGTGATGCATGAATGGTTCCAACACACAAAGGGAAAAGTGAGTGATCCCCTTAGAAGCTTGTAATAGTACGCAACTTAAAAGGAACACACGACCATAATGACATCACGAGCTAACATGCATAATAGTCCACAAGTTAAGGTGATCAATTAATACAATAACACATGTTCAACAAGATTCATACAAATGAAAACGAAATAGTTCATAAGGATGAGCGTAATTTAAATAACATAAATTGCAAATCAAACGAGAATAGTCCTACTATATTGACAACATATGCATGAAAGCATGTCTGCCCTGAGTTTTATTAAAAGTGAAAGTTATAATCATACATATACCATTGATGAACCACTAGCTCAAATAGTGGAATGTTAAAGTCAACAACACCTTCTCCTCCAAATAAGTATACTCCATCTTCGCTACAGAGAAGCCAAGGCTCCCACAAAACTCCCAAGCTCTTCCTAAGCCTAAGCCTAGCTGAAATATTGGCTCCCAAAATCCCCTTACATGATCTATGAGGTTCTATTTATAACAAGGGGGTGGACGACCCTTTAATTCCCCTTTGTGACCTTTGGATTACCCTCATGACTCTTCAACTTCTTTCAAATGACTCATTACATTAAATCATGACTCTTCAAGTTCCAATATCGAGACTTGGAATTTCACTTAAAAAATAATTACAAATAATATTACAATTTACACTTGTACCTGTATAATAAAAAATATGGTAGAGACAACATGACATCCTAACAAGACAAAACACTGTGATGATTGAGTTTGGGAGAACTCTAGCTTAGTAACTTCCACTTGATGCTTCATTGTAACATATTGGTTCCAATATTGGTATTGTGCAATGAAATCCTGAAACTACGTGATGGTATCTGGATGGAAGTGGACTCTAACCTCCATGGAATCTAGGTATAATGAATTGGAACCAGTTTCAACTTTCTTCTGAAGCATGAGCAACAATGTTCTAATTTAGGCATGACCACCAATGTAGCTTTTCATGTTCTGTCTATTAAGCTCCAAATCTTCCTTGGTGGCAATCTGTCTTAGCTACTCTAGGTACTCTTCGATCTCCGCTGCACCTGGTTCCTAGGATTGGCTTTGGTGAGTGAGCGGACTTATGGGATCTTGTGTGATTTCACCAAGACATCGAAACTACTTAAGAATCATACATATGAGGTTTGAATGTTACCAATAAGTGAGGCTATTTTCTTATTGTTTTGAATCAATTTTCAAACTCTCGCTCTCCCCAACTCTACCTCTAGCTTCATTTTCTTCCCCAAGTCAATCAATGCCCATTTGTATCACATTGTACATTCTTGCACATAGGTAATGGAAGCTTGTATGTTCCTGAGAGTTTTAACAAAATATTTTCTCTGCTAATGTCGGCCATGCAAATGTATAACTGCTTTATATACAGTCACAAACTCCTCATAGAGGTTTCACATGGTTTCTCCATGTGTTGATACTTCAGCAAGTATAGTTGCTTTCATCTCCTCTAAGTAGAATTGTGCGGAAACTGTGTTCTATGCTGCTTCACGGAGTTGTTCTGCCTCTTTCCTAGCATCCTGTAAGTTTTGTGCCAATTGCTCATTCTAGGCCATCAAATATTGAATGTCTGATCTTGTTGCACCTACAAATGCCAAGTTGTCTTGGATAATGGCATTTGGATTCTTGCATTTGGATAATGGCATTTGGATCATCTGGAAAATTCTTTCTCTGCACTTGTACAATCTTCTTTTAGAACTCATCATACGATAGATTGTACAAGTCCATTACCAGATCATCATCAAGAGGAACAACATCACCTTCCTTGCTCAGAGCTAGCTCTGCTATGGGAAGTGGTGGAGACTGAAGAGTGAATTGTGGTGCACTAAGCACCATGTCGACATCTTCATTTTGTAGCTCCAGTTCCAACTCCATGTCCGCAACATCAATTAAGTATTTGATCTACTAAGCAACCTCCCAATCCTACATATGTTCACCCTCCTCCTCTGTTGTTGGTTGGTTATGTTATTGTTCTTCAACTTGTGTTGGTGTTTCTTCTCCTGCTATTGTGCCTTGCCTTTCTTCTTCTTCCTGCCTCTTCTCCTCTCCTCGTTTTTTCCTCCTTTGCTCCTGTTCTTCCTTCAATTTATGTTATTCTTCCTGCAACTTCAGTTCTTCTTCCTGCAACCTCTTCTTTTATCTCTTCCTATGCTCTACTCTCTGTATCCTCTTATTCCTATTTGCTTATACTACTAAAGTTTCTTTCATAAGAATTAGATCTGCTTTCATCTTCCAGTGTTGTTCTCCCCCTAGACTGTTTGAAATCTTTCTCTTTCCCTTATCCTACATAGAATTGATGCCTTCTGTTTCCATGCTAGTGTTGACTCCTTTTCTATAAACATTTGAGTGTCCGCATACTCTAGTAATTCTACTCGTGTTTTCTCAACTTCTTCCCCAGTAGTGCTTTCGGTAGTCTCTTTTGAATTATCTCTCTTGGGTGCCATGGTAACAATTACTACTAGAGAGAAGTGCTCAACAGTTGTGGTACCTATGGGATAGAAAAGGCACTCGTGGAAAACAAATTTTAGCTTTTGCAAATCTACCTTCAAAGCATGATCAAGCAGGAAACCCGGAGACTAGTGAGAGGGATTGCACACTTTCCATGAACAACTAAGGGGGATTGGTTGTGGGAACTACGCATTGCACAATCCCAATAGTCAAGGATGCTACCTAAGGCTTGAGACTCCGTAATGCGTAGTTCAACTTGGGCAGATACTGGGAGAGATTGCACAATGCAGTGACCAAGGTAGTAGGCCAAGCCCTGAAACTGCACAATGCATAGTTGGGCTAGCCTGTACTACACATTGTGAAATCTCAGAGGCCAATCTTTTACCTTCAGCCTTAGGATTACACAGTGCCCAACTGGGCAAGGTGAAAACTAGTTAAGGGAAGTGCAGATATGCCTTGTGGAAGTCTTGAAAACGAGCAAATAAGCGATAATATGCGTTTGCAAGAAGAAATGGTTAATTATAGATGAATCAATCCGAATCAAGTGTAGAAACTCAAAAAACCAAAGGAAAAACAAATATGTGATCAGAGTCGCCGAAACAACGACCATTGGTGCAAAAACAAGAAAACTAATGCGACAATTGTGAATGGTAAACGACAAACTGAGAAAACATTTTTATAAGATAAAATAATTTGAAATGCGAGAAACCATGAAGAGGTATAGTAAATGTTCCATAGTCTCCTCTTGTAGGCCACATAGGTGGCATTTGGATGGGCCAACAAAGCCCCTTTTTAGAAGATTCTCCCATGTGAGAATTTTCTTTTGGTGAACTAACCACATAAACAATTTGATTTTCATCCATTGCAAGTTCTGCCAAAGGTCATTCCAAACCTGATCAGGGTTTGGATGATCAAAACCTAGGGCCATGCAATTAGCTTCTTTGAGGTTGAAGGTGCCTTCGGTGTTTCAACCCCATCTCAGTTGGTCAGACGAGGATGACACCAAAATATTCCTCTACTCCAAGTCAAGAGCAAGAGACTCCGCCTGGGCCTTCAAAGGACTCTCTTCACTATAACCAAGATCCTTCCACACTCTCCATTTACCATTGTTCCTTGCCTAATCCTAGAAGTCACTTACCATAAGTAAACCTTTGTTGTCAGTGTCATTTTTAAGAGTAGTTAGTACTTCCCTAAACAAATTTGGTTCCTACTGCCAGTTTTCCTCCCAAAACCGTGCAAGGTTCCTATCTCGGATCTCACAGAAACTATGCTTCTGGACAATGGCTCTATTCTCCCAAGAAGGGTTCCAAATGTGGGAGCGCTTAATGAGCCCAGAAATTAGGATATGATCCCTCTCCTGCCAATTATTTTCATATTTCTGCTTCCAAAGTTTGGCCCAAGGGGTGGTCGATTCCTTAAGCCACCTCCACCAAAGTTTGGCTCCTGAAACTTTGCTGAGGATTTCAGGGTCATGCAGCCCCAAACCACCTTGGGCCTTAGGTTTACAGAGCTTGTCCCAAGCTACCAAAGCCCACTTCTTTTTCTCTTCCCCCTTGCCCCAAAGAAAATCTCGTTGAATTCTCCTGATTTGTTGCATAACTACTTTAGGAGCAGGAAGAGCTGAAAACATGAAAATGGGTATAGCTTGCAAGACAGCCTTAGTAAGCACAAGACGCCCTGCTAGATTCAAAGACCTACAGGTTCATTTCCTGACTTTGTCCTGAAGTTTATTAATTACCAGCTCCCACAGTCCCTTGCTCATCGGTTTGTCAGTAAGAGGCATTCCATGTTACTTAGAAGGTAACTAATCCCTTTGAAACCCAAGAATTCTGGTAAGGTTCCTCTGAATAGAAATGTTAGTGTTAAAAAAGAACGCCTTTGATTTGTCAAGGCTTACTTTTGTACCAGCAACCAATGCAAAGTCGTTTAGGATTTCTTTGAAGGCTCTGGCTTCCTTGATCGTAGGAATGCCTTGTAGCATTGTGTCACCCACAAATTGTTGATGAGTAGAAGCAGCACCATTTAGAATAAGTTTCAGACCCTGGATTTTTCCTTCAAAATTTTCCCTATTGATCACTCTGCCTAGCCCTTCCATCATGAGAACAAAAAGGAAGGGGGAGAGCGGATCCCCTTGTCTGAGACCCCTAGAAGGCATAAAGGTTCTAGAGGGAGAGCCATTAAGCAGAATGGAGAAGCTGGCCATGGATACAAGGGCCATAACCCATCTTATCCAGTTGTGGTCGAAGCCATAAGCTCTTAGCACTACCCTGATGTAAGACCAACTTAGCTTATCATAAGCTTTCACTAGGTCAAGATGCATGATCATACCAGCTTGCTTATTGCTCTTTAGAGAGTGTACCACCTTGTGATCTTGTATGATGTTGTTGAGAATCTATCTTCCTTCCACAAATCTAGTTTTCTCCTTTGATATGAGAGCAGGAGGAAGAGGCTTGAGTCTATTAGCGATCACTTTGGAAATAATTTTGTACACCACATTACATAAGGCTTTGGGTCTGAATCTGTCTGGTGTCATAGCTTTTTCCTACTTCGGAATCAAAGGTATGAAAGAGGCATTAAGAGACTTCAAAATAGTTTTGGATATCTAGAGTCCTCTACAACTTCAAGGATATCTTGTTTGATTGTTTTCCAGCAAGATTTGAAGAAGTCTACATTGAAACCATCAGGGCTAGGAGCTTTCCCATTTTGCATCTCATTGATAACTTCACTAACCTCCTCTTTAAACACTGGCCTGTTAAGATTGTGGTTGTCTTCCCTAGTTACAAGCTTAGGAATGAACTTTGTGAATTTGCTAATGAATCGAGATCTGTCAATGAGAGGCTCCTCTGCTATGCTAAGGAAGTGTTGAACTAGGATAGATTCCATTTCTTTGTGAGAGATGACCTCTTTCCCTCAAGAATCTTTATGTTTTGAAATTCTGTTATGTGATCTGTGATCTAAGGTTGATATATGAAAAAACTTTGTGTTTCTTTCTCCTTCTCTGATCCACTACACCCTCGATATCTATCTCCAGAAAATCTCCTCTTGCATGCACCGATATTCCCATTCATTCTGAAGAGAGTTAGCCTGAATTTTCCATTCCTTGGTAAAACCTTCTGTGGTGATGATCTGATTAATCCCCTGGAGTTTCTACTCAACTTCTCTTTTGGCTTTAAAAATATTACCAAACTTTTTTTTGTTCCAATCTTTAAGCCTAGATTTGATGTGCTTAAGTCTTTGTTGTAACATGAACATTTTAGTGCCTTGAATGGGCATATCTTCCATCCACCATTTGTCAATATTGTTGGTGAATTCAGGGTGAGAGAGCCAGACATTTTCAAATGTAAAAAGTCTGTTCCTCAGTGTACCCACAAAAGTAGCTTCAAGCTGGACAGGCCAGTGGTCCGGGCCTCTGAAGGGGAGGATTATCACTAACATATCAAGGCCTATGAGAAGGAGGTCCTCTGAGATTATGAATCTTTCTAGTTTAGAGGCAACTTGAGAAGCCCCTCCCCTCTTATTGTTCAAAGTAAAAGTGCCATTTGCTGTTTCACTGTCCACTAGCCCCATGTTATTCATGAAGTTATGGAAGGCAATGGAGTCTCTGCCCAGTTTTCTGGTACTACCTTTTTTCTCTGTAAGAGATCTGATCATATTGAAATCCCCTGTCAGAATCTAGGGCATATAAGGATATCTCTTTCTCAGCTCCTCAAGGGAGGTGAGAAGCTTAAGTTTGTCTTCTAGTTTTTAAGGACCATAGATGTTAGTGATCATGTAGATCTCCTTATCACCCAAAGGTTGAATCACTAGAGATAGATAGTTCGTAGAAGCTTCAACATCCAGGTTTCCAAGTTTCTAAGGATCCCATAGCGTAAGAATCCCACCCTCTAATTTGTTTGCTTTAACCTCTAGATACTCATACTTGATTAACCATTTGATGTGCATCTCTCTGATCTTGTGCAACGGACATTTTGTTTCTTGAATAAAAACCATATCTGGTTTTTATTCTTTTCTTCTACTACTAAGATTTCTTTGTTTCCTTTTACTTTCTAGACCCCTAATGTTCCAGGTTGTAAGCTTCATTAAGAAAGGTTTGTAAAGGAGTAACTAGTAAGATCCCTATCTTACCTGAGTTAATCATAAGTTTCCCACATTCGGTAAGCAGCTCATTCTGTTTTTTTCTTCCTCTTTTCCTACCCGGGTTCTTGGAAGAAAACATCGGTGTATACTCCATCGTTTTCACCCCTCTGTTCTCCTGGCTATCATGGTTTCTTTTGACTCCAGAACCCTTCATTTGTGATCTCTAGAGGAAGAGTTGTTGAACCCTATCAAACTCCTCTTTTGGCAGAGAGTCTACCCCTTTGGTGATTCCCTGCTCCAGAAACTTTTCTAGATCTAAATTCTCCCTCTCTAGAATCTCTTGCAGTTCATGGTCTTCTGTTCCAGCCTCACTTGGGTTCATCTCATGGTCCCTACTGAGCTCCATAATGCTCAGCATATCATCCTTTTGTTGAATGTTCTCTGGTATATCCTCCATGTTAGCATTCCTTTCCTTCTCAGTGGGAATATTCTCCGATTCCTGGTTTGTCCCATTGTTTCCAACTTCTTCTTCTAAGATCTTGAAACTATTGTGGCTCAGTTGTCCATCTTCATTAATTTTCTTTTGGTACTGCTTGCCTCCTTTCCCTTTAGCCCCAACCTTAGTAAAACCCTCAGGATCTTTGCTTGTAGTGTCTTTTGTATTCCTCTCCAGCTTGTTCAATGGGCAGTCCCTATATAGGTGCCCATGTTCATGGAACTTATGGCACCTAAATGGGACGTGTTCATAGTCCACTGCCTGCACCCATTCCTCATCATACACTTCTAAAATGATTGCATCCAGAAGTGTCCCAGATAAGTCCATTTCCACACATATCCAGGTGAAGGAAGTGTATTTTCCTCTTAGAGTAGCATTTGAGATCTTTATAAAATGCCCTAGCTTGTTGCCAATAGCCTTTAGAGACTCTGAAAGCCAATAATATAAAGGAAGGGAGTAAAGTCTTATTTGTACTGGTACCGATGTGAAAGCTTCTCATTTTGGGACAAAGTTCATCACCCATGGTTGCATGTAAAGGCCTGCAGAAGCGTAAAAATAGGGTCCTCCCTCGAACACTCTGTCTTTATCCTCTAAGCTTGTGAACAGCACCGTGAAGAAGCCCTTGGACCGAAGGTGAAGGTTAATTTTCCCCTTTGGTTTCTAGTGGTTCCTTATCCATGCCTGCAAAGTCTTCTCCGTCGGTCAAATGCCCATAAATTTGCAGATAACCGCATATTCCACCATGTGATCTCTGTGCACTTGTAGCGTTGGTTCACTTAAAATGACCCAAGGAATAGTGGTCGACTTGGGTTTACAGACCCCTGTTGTACTCATAGGAGCAACTTTCTAACTGCTAACCTCTGTCCTCATCTCCTTACTATCTTCCTCGTGATTCTCTTCGTGTCCATGAGGTATAATATTTTCTGATTTTTCTATATTCATAGCCTCTGTTTCCACCTCCGTTGGTATCTTGAAGCGATGAGATCCAGCTCCCTTGATTTTGTCCACAACCACTCAACTATAGGAGGGAGATGAACTCCCTCCTTCGCGCCCCGCCATGGTAACCAACGACAAAACCCTAACCCAAAACCATAGTTCAGATTGCAGAGCCGACATCCAACGATGTTGTTTTCACTATCCCCAACCACCATTATTCATCAAAATAATAATACTTATTATAAAGGAATAAACATAAATAAAAAACAATCACTCAAAATATATATATATATATATATATATATATATATATATATATAGATATAGATATATATATAACTAACATTAGTATTAATATTCTTGTTAAATTGAAAACATAAAATAAAAATAAAAAATATATATATATATATATATATATTCAAAAATTATTATAAAAAATGTAATAAAATTTTTTCAAGTGTAAAATAAAATTAATAAATGAGATGGATAATTACTTTGATAAACTTTTCTACAATGGAAAGGATTACTAATAAAATAAAAGACTTTGTTTTGAGAATAACATCATATTTATTTGTAACACTAATTTTGTTAATAGAATATTTATAAAGTTCAATTTAAAAATTAAGAAGGTAAAATTTGTAATTAGAGTTTTACAAATTGTAATAGTATAATTTAAAGATTTAGTGTCTATCATAATTATTATTGTTTTTTTGCTAAATAATATTTTAAATGTGTTTAAGTTTATAATTAACCATGTTAAAAAAGATTTTTTATTAGATATGTTTTAAATTAGGTTAAATTTATATATTATATATTGATGTATATGGTTGTAAATTTATCACAATATATTACTACTCATTAAAATAGTAAATTTGTCTTTTTATTCATTTCTCAATTATATGTTAAATGATTTTATATGATATGTTGGGAAAATGTTGAGAAGAGTGATAACAACCATTTTCTTTTTGTTATATTTATTAAGTTTTAATCAAAATAATGAAAATTAGAGACATGTGGAGAGAAAACTTTCTCTTCATATGAAAAATGTTATTATCAAATTAATGATACTCATAAATAATATAAATGGAAATACAAATGTAAAAATCAATAATAATATTGGAGCGAAAAAAGAAATCCTCTTTTCTCTAGAAAATGTTATAAAAAAGATGGGAGACTTCAAAACTAACTACCATTTAATATAGGCTTTTATTCTATGATGTTAAAAGAAACAAGCATTTTTCTATTATTAAGAGAGTCTTACACTGATTTCTAATCTATATTTTCAAATAAAAATAACTATGTAACTTCAAATTCCACGAGCAATTAAAAAATTCAATAGTTAATGATAAAAAATTTGACTTGTGAGGGTAAAAGAAAAACTTCATGGCAGATTAAGAGAATATTTTTTTGTTACTTTCCCATATTAGAAAATACAATCCTAATGAGAATCCTATCATAATTGGCTCAACAAAAAAACCTTTGAAAGAGTGGATTCAAAAATGGTCAAATGCCTCAACAAGGCCTAAATCCCAATGGGAGAAGGTTACATCATTTAGGTCTGTAGCCTAAAATAAAAAATTCCACTAAAAGCAGTAACATAGCCAATAATAATACCCAGATTTCCTCATCTTATCCACTCTAATCGAAGAATGTGGAGGAGATAGATTGAAAGGAAAAAAGCCTTCGCATGCTTACTTTTACACAAAGAGGAAGCTACTCATGAATATTTGAATGAACCATACACTTAAAGACCTTTTTCTTCAAAGTAGAACTAATTTTCAAGCATATAAATGCATCTATAATAATGAAATGAGTGACTATAAGCCATCATAATCAATAAATCTACAAGCAACCTATCACTTTCCGAAGAACTACAATATATATGCATTAGATGAGAATGACATATATTAGAATAAGTATAGTCATCCTTTTTCATTAAACCCAACAACATGGACATAACAACCTTAAGAGAACCCTAAAAAGGGTCATCCACCCCCTTCCACTAAGACAAAGACACAAACATCATGAGCACGACCTATTTACAAGACATAAGAGCCTAAAGGAGAACCCTCTCTAGTCTTGAATGACATCGAAATAATATCATACCATAGATTTTATGTTCATTCATAATCCTCTTAGTTAATGAAGGAAAATGATAAATGCGGGAAATGGTCTAAGAGATATCCACCAAACCATTGATAACTAGAGTATTTAGCCTAGGAATTTTAAAATTCCAAAATGTCTTTTAGATGGGAAATGGTTATTTTTTTTCGAGGCACTCATAAAATAAATTTTCTTATGAGAAATAGATAATGCTCCCTTAGATCATTGTAAGAGACAAAAAAACCCCTCGTTATGTCATAAGGTGCTTCCTTCTGAGAATAACTCCCTTCCCATGCCACCTGTTCCGCCGTGAGCCATTGATTTTGGTGTTAGACGATTGAAAATTTTCCTACCATCAGATTGAAAACTGGTATTACTTAGCTACAATTCATAACATATTCTCTACCAAAATCTGGTATTAGATGGTTACAATTCATAACAATATTCTCTACCACCAATTCTATTATGTTTGTCATTATCTCATTTTAACACAAACTAGGCAACATCCATGTGCGCTCATTTTACTGCAAACCAGGCAGCATTTATGTGATAGACTTCAATACCAAGATTCATCCACAGGAACTAGTGTTTGCCATGCGACATAGACTTGACTACAAAGATTCATCCACAGGAACCAGTGTTCGACATAGACTTGAATGACTTGAATATCAAGATTCATCCACGGGAACCAGTGTTCGCCAGGTGTAGGTGTGCATGGATAGATAATAAGCTCTCCAATGTATCTGCCACAATGGATATAATATGTTTCAATCAGCATAAGGCATAAAAACATACATATAATATGTTTCAATTGGATTTCCATTGTTTTCCCTTAAGAAGAACAAAATATTTGCAATATTTGAAAGCATATTGAAATGTATTATTGTACTTGAAACAAAGGATGAATCTCCAGAGTCAATGGTGAAGATTATTAGGAGTGTTCTAGGATGTGCAACCATTGTTCCTTCCGAGAAGGACGCCATCTCTGCTAATCTACAGAAAGACGTTCTAATCTACAAAAAAACTTTAGCAGAAGTGCACATGTGTTCTTCAGGTAAAAGTGAAAAGACGAAGATGCCAGATTACCATGTTGAAGGACGTTATGCCAAGAGTTGCTTCGACCTTATCAACAATTCTAACGAGTGCATTTCAGAGATCTGATAGTCAGGCCTGGCTACGACCAAGCTTTCATTCTGGGATTGATTATCCCTCTAAATTAGATCATTCCGTCCATCTAGGCATCCATCCTTTACAAGGAACTTAGAAATTCCAAAGCAGGTATACATATTTAGATACTATTGTCTGTACTTGTGATAATCATTATAAACAAATGATATAAAGTTGAATTAATATTTTCACAAAGAACAAATTGAAAAATAAAACAATCATCTCATAGACTCTAAAGAAACTTCATTCAAAGTTGGAAGTTGGAATATTCAATATGCCAGGAATGGACATTATATACATATATGAATAAAAGTAAAAAAATATTGACACATAAAAGGGCCGAGGACCATTTCAAAAGAAAATCTATTACAAGTAGGGTGCATGTTCCAGCCCGAGGGGCCATAGCCAAATGGAGAGTACTTAATTAAAAGGGTCGAGGGGCACTTCAAAAGAAAATATTTTACAAGTAGGGTGCATGTTCCAGATCGAGGGGTCGTAGCCAAATGCAGAGTACTTAAACATAATTAACCTGAAAACCCTAAACCTAGGGGTATGAAAACCCTAGTTTACTTTTTTGCCGGCAGACTATAAAAAAACCCTTAAGGTTGTCGAGACTTAAGTCTTGCCATGGTCATGACCTCTGCCAGAATAGGGAAACCTGAATATTCAAATGGAAGTGGAGTAAATGTTAGAACCTTGAAACTAGGCTCGAAAAATAAATAATGGTTATAATCTAGACGAAATATTAAGAAAACGCCATATCCTACAGTAAAGTGAACCTGTAGCCAACGTACACAAAAAAAGGAAAAATGTGTTAGGGTTTCACTCATGAACCTAAGAGAAGGAGCATTGCTAAGACTAGAAAGTAGAGATAAAAGAAAATGTATACCTGTGACAAGAGAACAAAAAACCCTTCCTCTGTCTTTGCATCCAATTATAATTACCTTAGTTGAAGACAACAAAGAAAAAAATAATTAGACTAAAGGAATGGGAATCCCAAAGATTTCTAGAAACTATTAAAAAAATTGCCTTCAAAATCTTTAAGCTAGAAGGGCCAATAGTTAATTCAGGATTGGAAACTGGACAGGATTTTGTGATCAAGCCAAATGAGCAGAAACGAGGTATGCCCTGCAAAAGAGACCCAAAACACCATTATCACAATAGGTAAGCAACCTTGCTGTGATTAACGAAAATGATGACAACTTTACTCCGCGAAAACATAATTTCCTACCCTGTCAACAAACATGTATGGAACGCACTGAGCTGAGTAGAGAATGACCTCCAAGGACTAGTTAACCAACCATGCCATCAAATCTAGAAAATAACAAAATTAACAGTAAAACCCTAGGAGCCGAAGTTATTGTTTTCTCTACAGATAGAAGTGAAAAATGAAGAGTTAGGGGGAAACCCCGCAGGTAGTTACACCTCTACCTGTCGGGATTCTTTTTCTCACCATTGGGTCAATATTAAGATAAGTGTACAACGAAGATGTACAGGGATGAAAACATGCAAACCACTGGATCATCAAGAATTTTCCATTACAGATTAAATGCCAGGAACCATAGTTCGTGCTATTAATTCAAAAATAAACATAACATATGCTTAATCGAAATCCCCAAACGTTAAGTTGTGATACATATTGGTGTTAATCCTATATGTTTTGGATGGACCCCACCATATTAAAATATAGATATCAATCGAATATAATTTCGATCTAAAACATTGGGTGCAGTATTTACATATAAGAGTAGTGGCATACTGCTATGAGAAACCATGATAAGTAACATTTATATAAGAGACCCGAGTGCAAGATATATAATCCCGAGGATGTCTCCATCGGTATATTTTAATTAAACTCGCGTAAAATTAAGAGTCATCATCATGGACACAATTGATATAGGATGGTTATGTATTTAAAAAAATAAAAAATAATTTGAAACAAAAATTTACCATCTGAAAAATATTTTTAAGGAATAAATACTATTTTCATTAACAGAGAAGGAGGAATTTTTCCTATAGGAAGATTATGTATTGAGAAAAGTGTTTAAGGAATAATAGGTACAATTTTCATTAATCTAAAATAAAATAAGGAATTTTTCCTTTACGGAGATTACTTATTGAGAAAAGTACATCAAGTATAAAAATATCCTCTTATTTGCAATCACACAAACTGGGTAAGAATTGTTAAGTTAATTGGGAGATATGGAGACAAATAGAATTTAACATACTGCATAGGTCCTCGCCTTTCTTTCCAGATGCCACCCTTGCAACCTGAAATTGACCTGCACATTGAGATCCGGGAAAGCTAGCCCACACGACGAAAAAAATTGGGGTGTCAGACAATTATCCCGTATAAAAGAGAATGCCTCTAATCCTGCCTTGAACTATCTTACATTGATGAAGGAAAAAGCGTAGTGTGTTGCAATTCTCCTCTGCAAAACGATGACCATTACGATGCAAAATACCCTATCCCGTCCACAGTTCTACCCCTAGTGATTTCTCTGAAAGCACGGTCTCCCTCATGATCTCCTTCTACTGATGATGAACGCTCAAGGCGAGTAAGCTTAACAATGCCTCGGTGTGAGTCTGGGCTTTCGTGAGTTTTGGTTTTCTTCAGTGTCAACAGTCTGGTCAAAAGTTGGTTGTAATAAAGTTTCTGAATCACTTGAACAATCTGGTTCCCCTGCCTTCCTCCTTTCCCCCTCGTAAGTAAGCCTCCTGGAATAATCAATAACGAGCAACAGAGCGTGGAGATAAAATTTCAATCCTCTACTGGACGGAATCAGAGTTTATCATTGAAAAATCTCAAAAGTATGGCCACCTTACAGATGAGTAGTTTTTTCTTCAGTTTTGAAGCAACACAAAGTCGTTACTTGCACTCCATGATTGGATCAAATATTTGATTCCTAAAAAATTAGGAATCATAACAAAGAATATTATTGTCCTGGCTTTCCTTATGAGCAATGGTCAACCTATTATTGAGAAACTTTTGAACTCGAAAACATATTTCATTGAAAAATAAATTTTGTTGGCTTTCCTCGTCAGTGATGACTATTAAATTCATCCCTGAGTCTCTTCCTCTATTTCCTTAAATTCACTACTCCAAACATGGCTATAAGTTCAACAGATAAGCATATTTTGGTTGAGTAAGAAAGAAGAAATTTTGACAACCCTTGAATTGTTCCAACCATGTTTTAATAATGATATATAACCTTGAAATTAAAATACAATGACAATACCTTCGTATTGGCATTCACTCATGGCAAGTAATTGACTTAGAACAGTTGAATCACATCATTACGTTGATATGTCACTCACAACGGGGTTGCACAGAATCGAAGCCTGGCTATGACCATGAATGAGAGCGTCGAACGAATGCTTATAGTTGGATCTGAAAGCGACCATGAATGACAACGTCCAACGAATGCTTAGTTGGATGTGACATATTCTCCAGATTTGAAACATATATTCTAAATGGCATATATATCTGCCTATGGCCTTTGACAGATGTCCTAAACATAAATCACTAGCAACTTCATGACCAATTAAAGGAAATATATTAAATATCACTTGCCCGTGATATAATTATGGGGTTCATAAAAATAACGAATATTGAAAAACCAATTCAATTTATTATGGCTTATGTATTCCATATATTTAGTTTATATATAATTTAAGTTGAAGGAAAATATATAGAATGAAAAGTCATATATATATGGTACAGGTATTATTAAATGTGAACCTAATAAAAAAAATAAGCATGTCATGGTAGATTGAAATTTCAGGGTTAATTTTCTTTCCCATATTATACTAATGTTTACATCCAAATAACTTAAAAAACAAGTAAAGTATATGATTTTGTAAATAATTGTTGTAGTTCTTGGGAGCCGGTCTCGCCAATGAAGGTGAGAAATAATTTTCTATGGCTTGTTTTGGGTAGGGTATATAGTGTATAGGTGGAGTAGTTTGTTAGGGGGTATATCACTTTGTAACAAGGAGTTTGTTGTTGGTTATGACTTGGTAAATTATAATTTTTAAATTTTATGGTATTGAGTTGGCAACTTTTTAAATGATATAATAATAATGATTTTGACAAGCTTTACTATTGTATTTCGACTCTTTTATTAGGAATATAACTTTCTCCATTACATGATTTTGAATTGGTCACCAACACAACATATAATTTGGTTAAGATTTAGTTCAATGCATCACATATTCCATACTTTTCGTATTCAATTAGATGTTGTTGAATGTGACATGCTTCAAGACAATTCAAATGTTTAAGGTCAAATAGTATTGAGCCTGAATTGAGCACTTGGGAAGGAAGTTGCACTTAGTTGCACTTGCCTTTGTTTTGAGTAAATTGTTCGATTATATTACATTTAACATTAATATTTCATTTCACTCAAATTGGGATATAGTTAGATCACATAATATATCACATATTTTTCTTGGATGCGGGTGTTTAGGGGCATTGGTACTATGCGGCAACCTTGCATTGGCAAGTGGCAAGGCCACTTGGCCACCCATGCTTCCACCCAGAAGGTCACCATCGTAATTAATGGCATATTAATGCACTGCATGGGTCGAGGCTGCATCAAACTGGTTATTAAGATGGCTTCTTCAAACCATCTTCCCCCTGCTCTACCTACACTGAACTGCAATTGTCTCTCTGCTGCTGCAGAGCCGAGCTCACGCACGACAACGGGGAGACGCTACCAAATTCTGTGCTGCATTGAGATGGTGGATGATGCACATTTCTCGTAGAGTCTTCTATGCCACCTTAGGATTAGTTCTTTGGTCTTGAATCTCGGCTCTGAACAGCTGATTACAGGTCCTTCTGTTCCCATTGACCACTCACTCTTTGGCACTGCTCCTCCTCATCCTCATCCGCTCAATTTTTCCCAAGTGAGCATGCCTCATCTACGTCATCAGATGCGCTGTAGGAGGGGAAGTAGCAGATGAAGAGAAATTCGCCCCCCCTACTTGTCCCTTTCTGACTCGTCCCCTTCTGACTCTTCCTCCACTTCGAAGGCTCATTTCACGGGTCGTTACCTAGCCACGCATAGTAGTCGGGGGCGAGCTTAGACTATAGGTTTTCGGTCTATTGACGCTGCTCCCCAGCCTCCTGTTGCCTCTGTCTCATCTCTGCAACCCAGTCATTTTGCTCAATTTCAATTTCGCTGTACGCTGGAACATCTCTGCATAATAGCGACTATTTCGGTGGCATTTAGAGAGAAGCCACAAAACTCTGAAGACCCAGCCCACAATACTCAGGTGCAAACCACCACCAGCAAGAGAGAAGCCCTTGGAAGCAGCTCAGGGATGCACAGAAGCAGTGAAGGGATGAACAGAAGCAGCTCAGGGACGCACTAATCCAGGCCGCTTCAAGAAGATGGAAGCAATTCCGAGAGATAAATAGGATGCATAAGATGACATGGAGGCGTACAAATGTCTGATAATGGAAGAACCTCCTCCTCCTAATGACACCTAGCTGGTCAAAGTTTTTCAGGTTCTGGGTTCCCGGCTCCCAATATTATGGGTCTATTCTGGTGTTTCTTTTATGCAATGTTGTTAATTTTAATGATTGTTCAAAACATTGTTCCACTGTGGCATTACAGGTTGTTACCCTTGCGTGGGTAGCAAACACTTATAGTTTTGGAGTGGTTTCCCTGGTGCGGGCAGTGTCTTTCCAGTATTTTATAGTTAAACATGGCATAATTTGAGGCTTGCTCTGTAGAGGTCGATGTCTCTTTGTACTATTTTTGCTACATTAATAGAATTAGTCAAATTTAAAAAAAAAGAATATATCACATATTTTTTCATCTATGCTCTTCTTCCATATGCTATTGACTTACAACATTTCCTTTGTAACATTTGGTGTAATTGCTAGTTATTTCCTTTTGTGAATGAGAGGAGGCAAAAAACCAACTGTCCTCCCCTTTTCCTTGTGAAGGTCCTTGTAGGGAAATCCCACAAACTATGGCTAGCTACATGAGAGAACCTACATCTAAATGGAATAAGCTTGTAGTCTAGTTCTTCAATCCATTTTTTGTTCCAACACTTTAGGGATATTTTTTCTAGTAATCCATCATTCTATTTCAATAAAACTAGAATATGTAGAACCCCTTCCCTATTTAGTATTTTTAGTTTTTAGAATAGCTATCTAAAATTTGACAAATGAGTCATTGATATCCCTCAAAAGTTTACAACACCAAAAGTGAAGAACAAACACACCCATAATAACTAAACTTTTGTCACAACCAAAAAATAAAAATGTTCTAAATGAAAAAAAAAACCAAATCAACATTACTATAGCACTAAAAACCTTGCATTAAAACTAATTCATAATCCTTACTATTTTAAAAATAACCTTCATGAAAAGCAAACACAAAGTGCCCCATACTTCATTGATGTTAAGCTCGAGTAAAATAATTTTCACCCACAAAAGTAGCTCTACAAAGTTGAATCTCATCTTTTAATCACCCTCCATGATCACTCAAAACAATATTTTTCTTATTATTATTATATAATTAACGTTTCTAGTGCTTCTCAAGAAGTCTATCCGAACGCTCCCTTTGTGGCACCACTAGTAAAAGACATATAAGCCTCACCCTTTCCTGACACCTTTGCCTCCCTCGAGTTGCATAGTAAGGCCCCCCTTCAATGCCAACTACAATATTTCTCACATCTATATAAACAAAATACAAAATGGCAAATCAAAAGGAAGTATTCTATCTTAAAGAATGAGATTTTAACCATGGAATATGAATGTGACGTTAACTCAATATTCAAATAAATATATAATGAATAATTCAAATCCAATTCATATTATGACAAAAACATTCAATTACATTCTAGAAACTCTCAATTTTATATGATGATTTCAATAACTTGTTCTTGAGTAAATAGGATTTTACGAGATAAGTTAAAATCCAATTTGCCTAACTTATCCAATAGGCCTAATTTTTATTTTTATTTTTTAAAGTCATCCAATAAATCCCATGTCGTAAGAGTTCCCATCTAAATTTAGTTCAAAAAATATTCGATTCATGCTTTATGTATACATTTGCATTTGCCGACAATATTATGGATGAGATAAAATACTATTCCTTACCAACCGTAGTGTGGTCGGTAGACAATTACAGCTGTGGATTTTGTTGAAGGATAAACCTTAGATATAATTTTACAACTGGTTAAAAGTGTAAACACATGAAAACCCTTTATTTCTCAAATTATTCAGGCGTGAACTTCAGTATCTGGTGAGCCTAGAAGTGTCCCGAAGGTTTTTTCTCAGTATTTTTGCTTTCTCTGGAGTCAAACGCCCCGTCATAAACTTGGAACGCTTGGATGGAATTCCCTCGATTTCTTCGGCATCATCATTTGAACTCTTATTTTAGGGTTTACCAAGAAGACGAGCAATGGGAGAATGATACATAGTGTGGCCCCTTGCAAACTTGGAACGATTGGCTGGAATTTGCTCCATTTCTTCTTCAATATCATCTGAACTGTTAATGAAGACATTGTCTTTTGGATTCTTCTAGAAGGATCGAACATCTGATGACACGTTTATAATTTTAAGCCCAGGAATTATCCACCACGCTTTCGTTCCCCATCGATATTTTATAAATAATTTCCTATACTAAAACCAAAAAATGCATAATGGAAATTTCCTCGATAGGAGATTTCATGAAAACCGTTGATGGAATTTTCTTGTCGATTGTCATTAATGGTCCCCGTACTCACTTTAGGAATGCGATTTCTTTCCACTCAAATTACAACAAAATTGTGGAGGTTTGCAGTTACACTAAAACCCGCAGATTTTGGTAAACGTTACAACCTAGTAACTAGGATCCCTTTCCACTCAAATTACAACAAAATTGTGGAGGTTTGCAGTTACACTAAAACCCGCAGGTTTTGGTAAACGTTACAACCTAGTAACTAGGATCCCCAGGATGGAAATTACGGATTCCATAGAGGTGTGGTGATTCTTCCAACACCCCCAGGTTGGGGGAATCAAATCTGGGTCCAAGCTGTGATACCATGTGGAGGTTTGCCGTTACACCAAAACCATCAGTTTTTGGTAAACGTTACAACCCAGTAACTAGGATCCCTAGAGTGGAAATCACTGATTCTTCCAACAAAAATTTCGCCACATTTCAAGAGAAAAATATCAACCTAAGTTTTTTCAGAATATAGTACTCTTCATCGAAGTTTTGTCGAGAGTCGTATCTTTCAGGAAACCACGAAGGGAATTGTGGGTGTTGGTGTCATCCGTCCAGTTTCATGATTTCAATATGCCAATTCCATGTATTTTCCCTGGCTCACAGCTACCGAGAACTCAGAAGAAATCATATTTGCAGCGACCAGTCATGAAATTGATAAACTTGGGTCCAAGCTCTGATACCATGTGGAGATTTGCGGTTACACCAAAACTTGTTGGTTTTGGTAAACGTTACAACCCAGTAACTAAGATCCCTAAAATGGAAATCACTGATTCTTCTAACAAAAATTTCACCACATTCCAGGAGAAAAATATCAACTAAGTTTTTTCAGAATATAGTACTCTTCATCGAAGTTTTGTCGAGAGTCGTATCTTTCAGGAAACCACGAAGGGAATTGTGGGTGTTCGTGTCATCGGTCCACGTTTCATGATTTCAACATGCCAATTCCATGTATTTCCCCTGGCTCACAGCTACCGAGAACTCAGAAGAAGCCATATTTGCAGCGACCAGTCATGAAATTGACACCAGCAGACATCTTCATTATGCGACAAAATATGCGATTACAGGGTCGGATCCGAGGCAGGTACTCGCGGCATCTGTATTTTGGACTGTAATTAGTATTGATCAACGCCCATTGATATTTCGCATTGGGATCGGACGCGTGCTGGTACAACGCATCGGTATTCTGTTCGTGTGACGGTAACCCTGTCTCGTTTACAGAGAGTGATAATGAAATGAAATACCTCTAGGTCTCAGCTCATTAATCTATTTCCTTAATTTAAAAAAAAAAAAAATTAATCAAAACAATTTCAATCCAAACCTTAAATTTAACCTCCTTAACCAACTCACATGGACTAGTTAGTTCAATTTTAACCGCATGTTAAATAAATATATAATTTAATTGACAAAATAGATAGACAACCATATCTATCTGTGGAATCGATGTATCATGTCTCCTACATGAATAATGGTGATGAATTCATTTGAAGATTATTAATTAAACCATTTGTAAATTTAGTTGAGCTTAATAGTAATATGTTTTTCCTTCTCATTTTATAAAGATGTGAAAATATAATTGTTGAAAATTTGCAATTTTATATTAGATTAATTATAATGGTGATGAATTCATTTGAAGATTATTAATTAAACCATTTGTAAATTTAGTTGAGCTTAATAGTAATATGTTTTTCCTTCTCATTTTATAAAGATGTGAAAATATAATTGTTGAAAATTTGCAATTTTATATTAGATTAATTATAACTGTGAATGTATTAATAAATGTAACTTTTTAAATTTGAATTTATAATTTGATTTAAGTGATTTTATTTTTATTTATTTTTTATGTTGTCTTCCTAAAGGATGTTGCGACCTGCGTTGCTCTTCATGTGATAATCCGAAACCCTGCCTCCCTTCGATCTCCAACTGCGTCGCTACAGGACTCGCGTTGAGCACCAATCCATGGATGCGCCCCTGGGAGGGGCGGGATCAGCCCCCCCTCCTCATTCAGGTACACCTTTTGACAATCCTCAATCCGCATATTCTCTTTCTACAACAGAGGATCTTCCAGGGAAAGATCAGGGCTCAGGACCTGACATCAGTGAAGATGGGAACACAGAGGCCCGCGATGCGATGGCCAATGAAAAAAACGCAAATCAAAAGTCCCCAACGTCACAGCTAAAGGCGTCTTCGGCAACCTGCATTCCAAAAACTGCAGAAAGAATCAAAATCAACCTCCCCAGTTAAAGAATCAACAACGAAATCCAATTCATGAAGGATCATGCTTTAATAGGCAAGTTCCTTGGATTCTGGCCAACGGAAAAGGCCCTGCATGGCTGGATCGCTTCAAAATGGAAGCCTAAAGGACAAGTCACTTTGCAGCTAGGCCCCAAAGGCTTCTTCACTGCAACTTTCAACTGCCTGGAGGACAAAACTCGCGTATTTGAGGGAGGCCCGTATTTCTTTAACTCTTCAGGTCTGTACCTTCGAGAATGGAAAGAAAGATTCAACCCTGATAAAGAAGATTTCAGCTGGGCTTTGGTATGGATACACTTGTACTCCCTGCCTCTGGAATACTGGAACGAGGAGACGCTAATGGACATAGGCAACAGTCTGGGAGCCTTCATCAAAGTTGCAGAGGAAACCAAAAATCGAAGATACACCTCATACGCCAGGATCTGTGTTCAAATGCACCTGACCAAAGCTCTTGCAGACTCGGTAAGTCTTTTTCATGATGACTATGAATGGATCCAAACTATAGATTATGAGCACATTCCTTTTCGTTGCCGAAAATGCCATGAACACGGCCATCTGTATAGGGACTGTCCCTTAAACCTTCAACCCAAAACCCCAGCCGCCGATCCCAGCAAAGACTCTGAGGGATTCACCAAAGTTCCCACCCGACGCAGGCATGCAAAGAAAAATCCAGCAGGCCCAGAAAGCTCTAATACTCCTGAAACCAAGAACAGATTCATCCTTCTTTCTTCTCAAGAAAATACAGAGGATATCCATGCTGCTCCTCCAGAAATCCCTCCTCCATCCGTTTCCTCCCTGAATCCAAAGGCCTCTCTGTCGTCCTCCTCTAAGGACCCCTCCAGATCTCCCAACCCGACAACATCGGGGACAACTAGTCCTAAGATCGCTCAACAATCTTTTGCCATGGAGCTGGATGCAACTTTAGCCCTTAGTTTGCAAGATAACACTAGAGAAGAAAATCAGAACACCTCGACAAAGATGGATGAGGATCCAGAGAGCATAAGCTTGGAAGGCCTGGACCTCCTCAAACTGGAAACAACATGCAAACAAAAAGAATACAATACAATCCCACCTTAGGAAATTGAAAGATTGGAAGGAGTTCTAACCAGGGCTCAGCATAATAAGTGTTTAGGTATCCAAGTCGGAAGTCCTTGGGATGGAAAGAAGATCTTGAAAGAAACAAAGAAAAGGGGGCGCAAAACGGATCTGCAAAGAACCATTATTTTAGGTGAAATGCTTATGGAATCTGGGAGATTCCCCAAGCTGACAAAGTTCTACAAAACCAAATCCCACTGTTCCTCATGAAGCTTATTTCATGGAATGTGAGAGGGCTAAATAGCCCCTCAAAACATAGAATGCTAAAAAACTTGATCCAGCAAGAAAAACCCACACTAGTTTTTCTTCAAGAAACAAAAAGTATAGCATTGTTATAGAAAGGATTTTTAATAAAGTCTGGTTCGGAAGTTGTTCAGTCTTAGTAGATGCATCAGGTGCTTTAGGTGGGCTGGCAATTGTATGGAACCCGCATGTACTCAACCTTTAGGACTTCCATGCCTCTCATTTCCTCATTCAGGCAACCTTCCATCTCATAGGAACAAACATTCACGGTCATCTCTCCAACGTTTATTTTCCGCAAAACATTCAACAAAAATTGGATCTTCTAGATACACTCACAGCCCTGAATTCCAACAGGCAGTTTCCCCTATGGATTAGTGATGGCGACTTCAACATTATCACAGCCTTGGAGGAGAAAACAGGAGGCATATCGAAGCTAGACAGCGACAGTAGTGGCTTCAAAGACTTCATTCAAAGCAATCAATTAATGGACATGCAGACCTCAAATGGTATATACACCTGGACAAACAAACGGAGAGGATCTCAGCATATTGCATCCAGGCTAGATCGCTTCCTCATCTCGGACAATGCCATACACCTGGGCGGGGACTTTCATGCATCAATCGTGCCTCAAGCAGGATCCGACCATTGGCCCATCATGTTACAATGGACACGCCCAGGCACTAAGTGTAACAGACCCTTTCGATTTGAAGCCTTTTGGTTCTCAAATCCCAACTTTAAAAAAGTGGTCAATGAAGCCTGGAAATCCTATATTCCACCTGAGGGAGCAAAAATGTTCCAGTTTCAACAAAAATTAAAGAACCTCAAACAAGTTCTAAAAGTCTGGAATCAGACTCAGTTTGGCAACATCCTTGAGCATCGAAAACAGCTGGAGCAGCAAATGTGTTCACTTCAACAGAACATAATCCTGGAGGGAAGGACAGACGAGCATGCACAACAGGAGAAGTCCCTCTTGACAACCATTGAAGAACGAAGGAGGCAAGAAGAGATTCTGTGGAGACAAAAGTCCAGAATCCGATGGCTTAAGGAAGGGGAGAAAAACACTAAATTTTTCCACAGGTCGACCATCCAAAGAAGAATGTACAATAATATAGCCTTCATCAATAATCGACAAGGGGAAAGATTAGAAGCACATGAAGACATGGAAAAGGAATTCAAAGAGCACTTTTAGGAAATTCTCAAGGAACCACCAGGGAGTAGAGAGCAAGCCATACGCTCAATTACGCAACACATCCCAAAGATTATAACGGAGGACCACAATAACAAGCTGCTCCAACCTATCTCTAAGTAGGAAGTGGAAGAGGCCATGGCCAAACTCAAGGATGGCAAGGCACCTGGTCCAAACGGTTTCACAGCCAACTTCTTTCATGAGTTCTGGGAGCTTATCAATACAGAGGTTTGGGAATTAGTGGAGGAATCCAGATCAATGCACTGGATTCTACCATCCCTAAACGCTACTTTTCTGGCGCTTATACCGAAAGGGGATGAGCCAAACACGCCAGACAAATACAGGCCAATTGCATTGTGTAATGTCATCTACAAAATCATATCAAAAATACTGGCGAACAGGCTCAAACCTCTTCTCCCTCTTCTTATATCGCCAGAGCAAACTAGATACGTAGAAGGGCGCCAGATAATGGACAGAATCATCCTTTCAAATGAGGTAATCCATTCACTGAAGCTTCTCAAAAAGCCAGGTATGATTCTTAAGCTAGATCTATCCAAAGCTTTTGATAAACTAAGTTGGGCCTATATTCATCAGATGTTATTGGCTTTTGGTTTCAAAGCAACCTGGACAAGGTGGATCATGAATCTCATCTCCTCTCCATGCTTTTCGATCCTGCTCAATGGTTCACCCTCCGCGTCGTTCTGTCCTTCCTGAGGTATCCGACAAGGGGACCCCCTTTCCCCCTTCCTTTTTGTTCTCATGGTAGAGGGTCTCAGTAATCTGATTCACTCGGCCATCTCTTCTCACTCCCTAAAGGGCATTCCTCTCCATGGTCTCCAGCCCATTTCCCACCAGCAGTTTGTAGACGACACTATGCTATTTGGCCACCCATCCACTCAAGAAGCTATAGCCTTTAAGTCCCTGCTCTCTCTCTTCTCTGAAGCCTCTGGGACCTCCATCAATGCCTCCAAATCCTAGCTTTTCTTCTTTAACACCCCCACTTCCACTCAAAGGAACATTGCCAGGATTCTCGGGTTCACTATAGCTGTGCTTCCCTCGAAATACCTGGGAGCTCCTCCGATTGACTCTGCTTTAAAACATGCCTCATGGAGAACTCTTCTAGGCAAGCTGGAAACCAGACTCTCCTCTTGGACTTACCACTCACTCAATATTGCTAGCAGACTCATCCTGATCAAATCAGTTCTTCAAGCGATGCCTCTTTATCTCTTTTCTATTCTAGCCGCGCCCAAATGGGTCCTCAAAACCATTCGCAATTTTCAGAGAAATTTTCTTTGGGGATCCTCTGGTCTTAATAGGAAATGGGCGCTCATTAACTGGAAAGAGGTATGTCAGCCAAATTCTGCAGGTGGATTAGGACTAAGGGATCCCCTTCAAAGCAATAACACTATGGGAGCCCGAATCTGGTGGAATTGGATCTCCAAACCTCATATACCTTGGGCATGGTTATGGCAAGCAAAATATGAGCCAGGCAGTCAATGGGACGATCTTATCAGAATCAGCACCAACACTCCAGGCTCTCTGATATGGAATGCCACCAAATTACATAGCACCTTCATCCCAGAGCACTGTTTCTGGGAAATTCACTCAGGAACATCAGCTAGATTTTGGGAGGACTCTTGGCAACAACTTCCAAAACTAGCCTCACTCTTTCACAAACCCATTTCGCAAACTTCTTTGCAGCAAAAGGCTCTCATCCACGTCCATCAATTCTAGCAGCAGCATACAACACAAGGTTTTCGACAATGGAAATCAGCCAGCACCTGGCAGGCAAACTGGCAAGGGGAAACATACACAGATATCAATCATGAGCTAAATCATAGAAGAATCAAACACTCGGCTCAGTAGGACAAGCTACAATGGGGACACACGCAAAAAGGAATGTTTACCACTAAGGAAGTGTATCAGCTACGCTATCCATCCACGCAAGCAGAACAGGATCAGCTCTGGGACAAGGTCTGGCAACCAGGAAATTGGCCCAAGGTGTCTACCTTTTTATGGCTCTTGAGCAAACGGAGAATCCTGACCTGGGACAACTTGCAAAAGCGGGGATTCATTGGACCCTCGCGATGCCCCAACTGCAATTGCAACTCTGAATCCATCGTGCATCTCATGGAAACCTGTCCTTTAGCTACTCAATTGTGGGAAAGAACTGACCAATGCAATAGAAGATCAGGCAATCGGCCGGGAGATATCACAGATACCATCAGAAACTGGCCAAAGCAACCTTTCCAAAGTCCCCTCCTCAACTCTCTGTGGAATCTCACGCCGGGCTTCATCTACTAGATTCTTTGGAAGGAAAGGAACAACAGAGTTTTCAACAGCATCAGCAGGCCAGTAGACGCTCTATGGCTTCTTCTCAAGCAAAACATCCAAGAAACTCTGGCAACTAGACAATGGCAAGTTTCAGACCTGCCAGACTCCCCTCAGGAACGCCTCATCTTGAATGCATGGAACTTGGACCTCACTTTTATGGCTCTGGCCAAATCCAGACCCCCGTCGAACTCCGCCTCCCCCATCATCTGGTCCCCTCCAGCCTTCAACTCTTATAAATTGAATTTTGACGGGGCAGCCAAAGGCAATCCTGGGCCGGCTGGTTATGGCAGTGTCTTTAGGAACGAAATGGGCACAGTTTTACACATTTATCATGGTACAATTGGCAATGACACCAATAACGCTGCAGAGCTGGAAGGATTATGGACAGGTATCTGTATAGCAGAACAAAACAACTTTTTCCCGCTTGAGGTAGAAGGGGACTCTCTCATCCTAATATCAGCAGTCACAAAGATTCAAACAGGTACCTTGGCAGCTAAGATCGCCTCAAGCTGGAGGCTGCTCAGTAGAATGGAACAAATTGAGGAATGGCTCAGAATCCCTTGGAGCATCACCTTTAAGCACATAAGGCGCACTGCCAACAAAGTAGCAGATAGACTAGCAAATCAGGGAGTCGACCAGCAACACCCTTTTTTCTCAGGCCCTCTAAGTGACTCAGATGATGCACAACTCCGACATGAATGCTCTTCCTTGGCGCAACAGGACTATTCTCCCCTGGATGTGGGTGAATAGATGGCTCACAGGTACGAAGCTGGCGTGGAGGAGGGGCGCGTGGCCTTCCGCAAGCGCTAGTTGTTACGGAAGTAGCTGGGTGACATGGTCTCGCACATATCGTTTAATGGCAGTGTTAATGCTGCCCCTCCCAGAGTTAAGGTTATATGCAATGGCGCCTGGATTATTAATCCACCAGGCTTCTCATCTACGCGTCTTCAGACATAGCAAGGTTGCAGCTCACTGCTGCACCGCTTCCGCCAACTCCCACATCCGCTGGTCATCAACTCTGAAACAGGGGGCTCAGTCTCCACCTTATGCGGTGAGCTTGCTCCTCAAGTGTTCACCTGTCATTCCCTCTGCGTTTGTCACTCCAGTTCGTTGCAAGATGCCAAGGGAACAACCTAGAATGGGTTGCAGACGGGGAAGTTATCGTGGTCGTGGCTCCCGCCAGTCCTCTTCAACCACCTCAGAACCTTCCTCGGACGCCTTGGAGTTCTGTTGCTACAGATACCCGGCCACAAGAAGCGGCAGAGGCAGAGGAAGGGGGCATTCAACAGCGGAAGTCTGCGCGCATCACTCTCATACGCACACTGCCCGCTTTCGCATACCATGCTCACTGGGAAATTCCTCTTTTATTGTTTCAGTCTCTGTCGAAATGTGTGAGGCAGTGGTCAGTTCAAGGGAGGTTAATCTTGAGGCTCCCCCGCAGCAGAGAATGGCTAACCAGAGCATCAACCAGTGCCAAGACTTAGGTGGTTTGAACACTATGCAGATAAAGGCAGATGCCGGCCCAAGTGCACCCGCGGGAGGTGACCCTTCAAGCTCTGTTGCTCGTCATTCTGACTCAAAAGATTCAGATCACTTTGGGTGCAGAATAGTTGAAGAACAACCATCAACCTCGGAAGATGATTGATCCTGCCTGCGCCTTCAGTTTTATGTTTGGTCAGTTGTCAAAGAAAGATGCTTGTTATCTCGTTGATTCTGGTCTCAGTCCTTTTTACCTGATGGTCACTCCTAGGAAGCAGTGTTTTACTTATATGTTAGTGTCTGTTAACGTTTATGCTTATGGTGGTACTCGGTCAAGTACTAGTTGCGCACAAGTCTATCCTGGTTACTGTATGGGTCAGTTTTTAGTTGCAGTCTAGATCAATTTTGATAAGGTCATTGTCAAGTTCTGGAATTTCATTCTCTCTGAGACAGTAATTCCTGAAGCAAATCATTATGTAAGTTCTCGGTTTGGCAAGTTAGGAGTCTTTTGTAAGAATGCCAACTCCATGGCTAGAACTCTTGTGGCCTCGGCCTCTCTGTAATATCATTTTGTATCAATATAGGAGTAGACTAATTGAGAAAAAAAAAAAAGTGATTTTCTTTTTATTAAATATTATTAATAATTTTAAAAATAAAATAATATATCATTATTTTTAAATTATGTAATTTGGAAAAATATAATTACATATTATTAATAATCCTGAAAAGTAAAATAAAATGTAGATGTAAATACTATATCATTATTTTAAAATTATGTAAATTGAAAAAATATAATAAAAGTAAATGGTGCAGTTTAATTAATAGATAAAATGGTTTTTTTTTAATAACATGGTCTTTTTTTTTTTTTTTTTCCGTAATACAATTTGAGTATAAATTATGGTTAGAAAGAAAAATACCAAAAAAGGGTCATGTTCTCTATTAGTTAAAAATTAAAATATAATGAATAAAATGTATAGAAATTAATGTCAAATATAATAGAACACACTAAATAAATTGTTTATTAAATGAAAATTTATAGCTTTTAAAATGAAGGGGTAAATTGGAATACAACTTTAAACTCGAAATCCACAAATTATGAAGAACAAAGAAAACTAAAAGAAATGAGTTAGGAAGAGAGGATTAGGACAAGAGGATTATGCAGAGGGATTGAAGATATACACATTGGAAAGGGTTTGAAGATCATGAAATAGTAATAAAATATAAATTAGATAACAAATTAATATAACAAATATGAGAGAATAAGTATTTAATGATGCTAGAATATGGTATAATTTAAAATGATGTGATAATTGATATGCAATATGTTTGAAATAAAATATGGTTATACTATTAATTATTTAATAATGGGAAGTGAGAATCATCATAATAAAATATTGTTGCAAATAAGGATTGTATAATTTTAAAATAAAAAATTTGGAAGGAAAAGAAAGGGGAAAAGGGTGTCCAAGAAGGAAAATATTTTATTAATTAAGGTTTTTTTTAATAACAATAAAAATATATTCAATTAATAGAGGGAATTCAAAGAATACTGAAAGGCAAGACAAAAATAAAGAAAGTTTTAAATAAAAGGAGGGGATAACGGGAAAGTTAAGGTTGAGGGTCACACGAAGGACTAAGAAATAAAAATAGCTAAGAGAAAGAGTGGGGCATGGGACATCTATGCTCATTTGAATAGGGCCTACTAAGGAAAGGGGATTTAAAATAGTAATTTGAATGGTGTTCACCTTCAAGTGCTCACATTCATAGTAGGCTCTTAATGAATCGCTTGCAAGAGAAATAAAATATTTGAAAAAGTGGGTGATATGGTGAATACGTTATCTCAATGAATGAAAGAGAAATATTACTTATGTCTAGATATTATTCATCCTTGACACAAAAATTAGAAATAACATGCAACGTTGGAAATTATCAGGCCATACTTAATCCTTTCATTAACAACCCACCCCAAGCTAGTTATTACAATTTGCTAGGAACTCGATTAGTGGTGAAGATGATGAATGAGAGGTTGCCAAGATTGACTAACTTTATAACCATCTTATTGATTGAAGTTACAAGGTGCTTCTTAATTTCAAAAACTTTGTTGATGATGCACGAGGATAATGACAAGCTTACACTAGGATTTTGGTTTGATCGAACAAAATGAGGTGTTTATTTTTAAAGAAATCTTTAAAAATGGAATATTTTGAGATGTAGTTATGGGTTGTGTCAATTTTGTGTTACTTTATATAGGATTTGAAAGAAAACCTTGTTTGAATTATGAAATACTTGCCATAGGAACAAGGGATTTTATAAGCCCTTAATCCCATCATGGGATATGATTTTATCTTTGAAAGATCATAAAAATTGATTAAGAGTCTTGTGAGTTTTTCATACATTTTAATGTCCTTTTTTGTTAATAATTTGGCAATGAAATTTATGGTGCCTTTGATATAAGAAAGAGAGATAAGAGCATGGGGCTAGGAGAAGCTAGAAGTTTTAGAAATTGGATTCTTAGGCCATGAAAATATATCCTAATTTGGGAGATGGGCTAAGAATCATCCATTAAGGATTTGGTAATTGGGTTCTTTCCCTCTCTAGCAATTGGGGGTCAAACATTTGAGTGGCATGAGTGATAAGGGTTTTCACGACTATGGATTTTTTAGCAAGGTAATGTTGTGAATGGGCATAGAGATACAAGTTGTGTAAATATTTTTCCTATAAAAACAGTGGGAGGGAGATCTATTTGGAAGATGAGAGATGAGGACATCCAAAAATGGAAGAACTTGATCTTTTTCTAGATCCATGGTGAATTGGTTATGGGCGGGTATTTTGTTAAGGCATTCGAGGAAGATGATAAGAGTTGATTTTCCATGAGACCAAAAGATAAAAATATCATCAAAAAAATGGTACAAGCATTTTGGTTTCATTTTCAAAGTGTTTAGGGTGATGGGTTCAAAATGTTCTATAAAGTTGCTAGAAATAACCAGGGATAGAGAAGATCTCATGGTTTTGCTTTTGGTTTGCTCATAAAAATTTCATTCAAAGGTGGACATGGTAAAAGAGAGGTAGATCTGAACAATGTTAAGATCATGGTCGACTAACTTAGAAATGAGATCAATGGCTTCAGGCATTGATTTCTTAGTGAATCGAGATACTACATCAAAGCTAACCATAATTTCTTATTCATCCAACTCAATGTCATTTTTTCAATGGATAATGTTAGAATATTCCGTTATGAAAGAGGAGGTTTTTTTAGCAAAATATTGGTTTTTTTTAGCAAGAAAGAGACTAACGGCGTGAGTGGGATCTCCTATGGCATTGAAGATAGGGATCATGGGGATGTTAGGTTTGTGAATCTTGGGTAGACCATATAATTGGGGAGTTTAAGGTTTATGAGGAATAAAATAGCTTTTAAATAAAGGGTCTAAAGAGGAAGCTTTGATAGCTCTAGACAAGGAAGAGAGAAGGTTAAAAGGTTTATATTTGTACCTTGAATCTATGAATCTAAAATTATTGAGCTCATCTCTTCCTCCTATAAACGTCACACTAAAATTACTATAAATTACATTAATAATCTTGTTCTCGGAGCCATCAAATATTCCTCTTTAGACCCTTTGGTTCAAAAATGTCTTATTCCACATAACCATAAAACTCTTTGAATCTACAGCCAACCCAAGATTCACAAGTCTAATATCTCCTTGAGGCCTACTTTCAATGCTACATAATCTCCTAGTCATGTTCGTAGTGATTTGTTTTCTAAGAAACTCCAATATTTCATTTGAAAAAAATTCCTTCATAAAGGATTCTTCCAACTTCATTCATAAAACCAAGTACTTTAACTTGTATGAAAAAGAAATTATGGTTAGCTTTGATGTAGTATATCATTTCATTAAAGTCCTGGTTCTAAAATCCATTGATCTCATTTCTAATTTAGTCGACCTTAAAATCCTTAAGGTTATTCATATATGTCTCTCTTCCAAATTCTTCTCCTTCAAAGGAAGATTTTATGAGAAAATTGAAGGCACAACCATGGGGGTATCTTGATCCCTCATTGTTTCTACCATCTTCATGGAGCATTTTGAAACCATCTCCATAGACAATTGGTACGTGAAATCAAAAAGTTCGTATCATTTTGTTGATGATATCTTTTTCATCTAGCTTCATGTCCGATCTAATCTTATCACCTTCCTTGAACATCTTAACAACATCTCCCCCCATATTCAATTCACCACGGACCTAGAAAATGATCAAGCTCTTCCCTTGTTGTACATCCTCATCTCTTGTCTTTCGAATGGATCTATGAACGAAATTTATAATAACAATATGCACAAATAACAGTATCCCCATACCCACTACATCATCACTTTGCTCAGAAATCTACATTCTTAAAACCCTATTCACTCGTGCAATTTTAATTTCTAACCCCAATTTCTTCAAGAAAGAAAAAACCCATTTAAGGAATTCCCAAATGACCAATGGTTACCCTGTAATGTCTCCTCCACCACACACCAATAGACTCGAATTATTTTATTTATTTATTTGGGTATTCAACTAAGTCACATCTTCTAAAAATTGAATGATGAAAGAGTAAATATTAACAAAGAGGTTCAAAGATATTTGCATCACCTTGGAGAAATAATGCAATGATAGATTGACTAGCAATGAATTTTCATTTTCAATGTACTCCCTTTACACCATAATGACAATTGTCTAACAATCAAATACCTATTATGTCCATTTATCCATAAAGAATGGAACCATGGATCAAGGATGCGAGGTACTGACACTTATAATTTTAGTCCTAATTAAAATTTATTTTTATTATCATCGAATCATAGATTTTATACTTAACACACCTACCTTTACTTGCGGGGACCCCTTATATAAAAATCAAAACATATTCATGTGATGCTACCCTTTTTCCTATAATTAAGAGATTCTTATAATGCACTTCCACCCAAGTGTAAACATTGGTAAATAACTACTAATCCGACAGGGATCTTGGCATGACACATGGTAATATTATTTTTATACAACAAATTTTAGTCTCGTTATATTATTGTTGATGTTTGGTTCATACATTGGTTGATTGACACCTATCAACATCATTATGTAGGACTATATCAACGCTTGACAACCATGGCATAGTCATTAAGATGCAAAATTATTTTTAAAATTTTTGAACTACCTGGAATTTGGATGAGTTGTTAAGCTATTGGGCACAGGTTACCGAGAGATGGGATGGATCGGAACATCTCAACCATTCATCCATGGCCACCTCCTTCCAATAGTAACGATTCTTTCTAGTTAGGTTTTTCTAACTATTTGAAGGGAATAGGGTCTTCACTTGCAGTTTTTTGTTTGTATGTTGTTGGAGAAACTCTGACTCCATCTTTATGACGAACCGTGCTCCACTTACTCTTCACAGTGGTCTTACTGCTCCTTGGTGCAACATTCATGTCACTACTTAGCATGACAAGAATCCAAAAGCTAGCCATACAACATGGTTGTCTCATATCGACTGTAAGAAGGTAAGGGTTTATTTTTTTAGAACCTTAATGCCTTATATGTGCGTAATCCCATTTTCTATCTCCTCAAAAGGTTTCGATGTTGGAGTTTTATTTTTCGAAGTTTTTACTTCACACGGTGTGTGACGTTAACATGTTTTCTTTTAATTTTTATTGTGCAGGAGAAACATGGTTTGAGAATAAAGGGTATGCGACTTACCATTCTGGTCACCAAGTTATTTTTGGTTAATTATCGTAAGTTAACATTTGCAGGTGCTAATATCTATTTAAAAATTAAAATAAAACCATTGTGCATGCTCGCCACTCCTATGTCAATAAAGAGAAAATCTACCGACTGCTTGATTTTTGAGGGGTTCGGGTTTAAGATTTGTTTACAATTTATAGTGGTTCCATTGAGGGTTTTCATCTTTTTTAAAGAAACCCTTATGGTTTCGAAATCCCAGGTCTCAACCTCTAACGGTATATGTGGGAATTGTGGGGATGGACCCTGGCTATGACCTCCTCCATCACGACTTCAGTTGTTAAGTGTATCCATTTTCTCGATATGTTATCTTCTTTTGGGCACAAGCCCTAAGAACTTGCTTTTGAAGAATATTTGTATCTATATATATGAACAATATTACTGTGGACAAATTATATTTAGTTTTTCATTCTTTTCAAGGAGTACACAATTACTAATTGTTATTCAATAAACAAAAGTAGAGTTTTCATACTCTGTCTTTTCCTAGCTTGCCTACTATACATTTTCATGATTGTGGGTTATTTGAAATTGTTGTATATTGTTCTTATTCTATGGATTACAACACTATTTCTTATGGTTGGAATATTCTCAGAATTCCTATAATTGACATTTCAGTGTTAGTTAATCTTTTCCGATCTTTTTTTTTTCTATGGTTTTAATAGAGATATCAGAATGGGTTGTCTTCATAATTTTTTTTATTATACCTTAATCTAACCAGCTTGGGACTGTACTGAACCGTCGGGCTTACAAATTAGCTAGTTCGGTACTAACCCTATGCAGGAAGGGTTCCCTTCCAGGGGCCTTCTTACCAAATTAAAACTAACTCTTCAGAGAAAAGGGAAATCATAAATTTATCTTGTAGCTGCAATGCCAAAACCACATGATTAGCAATTGGTAAATAATCTTTTCATAAAGAAAATAAATTCAAATTTTTTTTATAAGACACTCCCTCTTCCTGAATCCTTCAGTCCCATTCCTCTGCCTAATGATGTAAACTTGTACCTGTGTTTTAATAGTATTCTATTTCCTGCATACTTAATTCATTAAAGTATATGGAAGCATTGTATGATTAAAATCTACAAGTGTTTTTTTTTCTTTATTTCTCTAAAAATATCTACAGTGTTCTCATTGGGGAGTTCCCATTTCATAGTCATTATTTTTCTTTGTTCTTTTTCTTTGTGTGCTATCTAACTAACAATGATTTAACAAATCCATTAGTTATTTATAGGCATTGGGTACTTATCTCAAAGTTTAACATAATTTATGATAAGGTTGTTTGACCACCTAACCATAACCTAATCTCCTTCTCTTAGCTTCCCCCGAGCCACTATCCCTCAGTCTTGTTCAACAATGACTATTCAGTTTTCTTCCTTGGAGGAAACAAGTTTCTAGCAAAACTGGTACATTGGAAATTGTTTACCAGCATCTATCTCGAATTGGTGTAGAGGCGTTCACTTCCCTTCTCTCCCATAGTGAAAATCCCAATATTACTAGACGAACAACATTTCTCTCCCATTGTTATTGTTTTTCTTATTTCTGGTTGTCTTTTCAAAATATGTCCTCTTTTTTATCTCTCCTGACATCTTTCTCTAGCCAATGAGAGAGAGTCCTGTTTTTTGTTTTCTTTTTCACCCTACCAGGGATCCCAATTCATTTATTTCCTTTTTTTTGTTGAATAACTATTTTTCTTTCGATTGATCATTATTTACTCTTTGAAAAACATTAACATTTTTTTCTTTCCAAACCATTACCATTTTTCATTATTATTCGCTATATTCTTAAGGACATGTAATATCTAGTTAACAACACAAATTCATATCACATTTAATATCAAACATTGTCATTAAATACATGATATAAAATTACCAAAAGTAAAATTGTCCAAAACTTAACATTTAACTCACCTTGGTCATAAAGTTTTTTTAAATCATAGACTTAGAGGCATTACATACCCCATCTCTCGAATTAAGAATATGTTCATCGGCATGAAAATCTAATTTATAAAACTTCCACCATCTCCTAGCCCCGCAATATTATTTCTCTTCCTTTGATTCAAGGCACCATGGATCTCATTACGGAAACCTTAATGAAAAAGGAGATTAAGATTGTAGTAAATCCCTACAAGATGCTTAATCAATTATTTTGATCCCATGATGGGATTAAGGGTACTCTAAATCCCTTGGTCCTATGGAAAGGATTACATTAGTCAAAGTGGGCATTATTTAAATATCATATAAAGGAACACATTAATGACAAAACCCATAGCTGTATCTCTAAATATCCCATTTCTAAATATTCTTTAAAATTAAAAACTTAATTTACTTTAAATAAACCAAAATCTTAGCATCATCTTCCCATTACGTCTCCTGGATCATTGATGAAGCTCTTGAAATTAGGAATCACCTTGATAACTTTAATTGAGAAGATGGATGTAGACGTAGCCAATGTTGAAAACCCTTCATTCATCACCTTGACCACTAATCCAATTCCTAGTCAATCTCCCCCTCCCCGACTCTTTCTTTTAGCTCTCTTTTATTTCTCATTCCCCCTTGAACATCAAACTTAATTTTCCTTTAACCCATCTCTCCCCTGCACTGCTCTCCCCACTCCACCTTTTATTTATGTTCCCTCTTCATTGTGGGATGACATTTTACTATTATTTTCATTCCATTCTTTGGGATTTGAAGCTAACTCAGAAGAATTTTTTGTGTCATTAGTTGAATTTCCATTTGGTAAACAACTTTCCTTCTTGAACGCTGACCCATCTTTTCCTTCTCCTTTCATTTACGGTTTCTATTCTCAAATTCTCCCATCATTATTTTACTGTCATCACTATCACTTCACATGAATTATTGGTATTTAGTAATATTGTATTCCCCTTTTCCAAAATATTTTGTATTTAATTATTAAACCATTTTAAGTTGTGTGAAATAGAAACTATTCCTTCTCCTTTCATTTACGGTTTCTATTCTCAAATTCTCCCATCATTATTTTACTGTCATCACTATCACTTCACATGAATTATTGGTATTTAGTAATATTGTATTCCCCTTTTCCAAAATATTTTGTATTTAATTATTAAACCATTTTAAGTTGTGTGAAATAGAAACTATTTCACATATTTATTATATTGTTCTTATTTTATGGAATATTTATACCATCATTAAACCCTTATTTTATCATAATAATTACATTGATTCATTATCTAATGTCTATCCCATTTTTACTATTTTTCATAATCTCGAAACCGTTTCCAATATTTATAGATTTTTTCCCTCCAACGGTTACGTCTTTTAATCACCCTATATAATCCTCTTATTCCTAATTCATGGAATCCTTCATTCAGTTTTATTTGTTCATGATGATCAATATTGGAATTTCCACTTGAAATGTTGGACATTTCATTACAATTCATAGAGTTTGCTCAAAAAACTATTAACAATTTATTGATTATATAATATATATATATATATAATAACAAAAAAATTTAAAATATCAATGCTATAAAATATATTCATAAAAATTAAATAATTTAATATTATGTAATCATTAATTTGTAATATTTTACATTTATAAATATACTTTAGTCATATATTGATGATAGTGAAAAAAATCAATTCTTCTATAAGTTTAAAAAACCTTGTGAGTTATATAAGTAATTGCGTTGAGAAATATGGAATTGGATTGTAGATTTCTATGGTCAGGTTTTTTAGAATTTACACTTGGATATCCCACAGTTTTCATTTTTGCTTTGTCAATGTTTCGAGTCTAGACCCAGACTCATCATGATAATTCCATATTTTTTAGAATTTACACTCGGATATTCCACAGTTTTCATTTTTGCTTTGTCGACGTTTCGAGTCTAGACCCAGACTCATCATCATGATGAGTCTGGGTCTAGACTCGAAACGTCGACAAAGCAAAAATGAAAACTGTGGAATATCCGAGTGTAAATTCTAAAAAATATGGAATTATCCAAATTCTAAAACATTGTTTTTATGAGTGCACTACAGAGGAACAAATATAGTATATTAAGGAAAGTGTATAAAATCTAGACACATGTGCTAGAAACATAAATACACGTGTTTACAAGAGAAACATGAAAATCATAAGAGAATGTGCTACATTAAGTATCTAAAAGCTTACACCACTTTGTATCTTAAATTGTGAAGATCACAAGATGATATGATATCAATTAGAAATAGAGTTGTGTAATTTTACACCATTCAAGTGAGGTGTTTTTTCAAAAGGTGGTTATGGGCTTATTAGACAAGGGTATATACCAATGGGGTTTCACTGGGGGAGCAATACCATACTACATGAATTCATATTTGGAGATATATATTGAGGAAAAAATGACATAATATATTGGTGGATATACAGGGGGTAATGGCTTTTTATATTGGCAAGTATAAAAAATGGAGCTCAAACTTAATGAAGAAATATAAAGGGGTATAAAAAATATTAATGAAAAATGGATACCTACAATATCGAGTGAAATGAGGGTTTTTTAAATTGGGAAGCTGTATTGCGTTCATATTGGTAGGGGGTTAAATAATGTGAATTTTGGAGGTATTTTCTAATATGTAGTCAAATTAGGTGTATTGTTTAGTATGTCATAGGATGTTTCTCAACAATTATGGATGACATCCATAGTAAACTGGTTGACAGCCTATTGCAACTTACCTAGGGGGAGTTGAATTAGGGACTTGCCCGCATAGCCAAATACCCATTAACATTGGCAACAATTTGTTGAGCTAACCCCTTGTGTGTGTGTATTTAATACAAAAAGTAGTGCACCATAAATGTAGTGGCCTAGGAATAAACACATTGCGGGAAACATTTGGCAGTGATGAGTAGAGGACAACATTGTATTGTGGATCATCATGGTTTCTATCAGTTGGACCTAGCTAGTAACATCAAGATTTGGGTTAATAATGGTTGACTCCAAGCCATCAATGTTGGACCCAAATGGTTGCTTGTTAGGGAGCCAATGGTTTCCCACCCCCTTTTCTTTTATAGCTTTTCTAGCTTAGAGACGAGATTAACCTCCCAAACCCTGAGATTGTTGAGAGTAGTGTGGACATGTTAGAGAGGATGTAGGCTACTCCTTACTCATGGTACATGGGGTCCCTTCATAGCTTAATTCACTGTGTTTTCCATAGTTCAAGGATCAAGTTTGAAAATTGACGTGTTTAACTAGTAGCCACACAAGTTCGATAAGGTTTGGCTAGTTAATTTTTTGTTCAATGTAATTTTCATTTATTAATTACTTTCATCTTTGGTTCTAAGAATTGTTCCATATGGTGATGCATATCTATTTACCTATGCAATAGTTCATATGCATCCTTACAGGTTCTTTGTATTGATTATTAACATTACTATAATGGTTGTCATTTCCACAATGCCTTTGCTCATTAGTGCATGGATGAAATGTCTTGGAATGATTGCAAAGATGTCTTGGCTCCCTTCCCACTAGCCAAGGGACAAATTACAATGGACTGAGGTAATGAGGTTGTTGTTGGTATATGTAAAATGTTATGATATGATTAACACATGAATTGATTTGCTAGTTTTAATTTGATATCACTGTTATAAAATTATATAAAATAAAAACATTTTATGCTCATTAGTGCATGAATGGAATGCCTTGGAATGATTGGAAAGATGCCCTTGTCTCTCTTCCCACTAGCCAAGTGACACATTACCCAATGGACTAAGGTAATGAGGTTGTTGGTATATGTAAAATGTTATGATGTGATTAACGCACAGATTGATTTGCTAGTTTTAATTTGATATCATAGTTACAAAATTATATAAAATAAAATCATTTTATGTATGATACAATCTAAATACCTTATTGTGTAGTAACATCATCTTGTGCACACAACTTGGTCACATGAAATAATCCACTAGTGGTCTATAAGGGGATAGATTCCCATATTTTCCAAATGCCTTTGAGTTTTGGGCTGTTAATTTGTTTCCTTACATTTGAAAAAGATAAGCTCTTAGCCAATCAAAGAAATTTTTAGTTTATACTCCAAGACCAAAATGTGGTTTCAACCAAGTTAATATTTGCAAGAAATCTGGTATATTATAGTATCATTATTGTGGCTAAAATGCTGTCATGAGATTTCAAGTAGTGTCTAGCCTTAGACCCATACATGAGACTAATTACTACCCTTTGTTACAGTTTAGCCTCATGTATGGCAGGATTTTAGTATTTGTTATTTTTATAAAGTTAAGTTTTTTAGTAGTGTATATATATATATATATTCTCAGAAAAGAAAAACCTAGTTTCTAATGACAAAGTTGGGTAGTGTGTATAGATATTCTGAGAAAAGAAAAACATAGTTTCTAATGACAAGGTTGGGTAGTTGAAACTTAGTTGAGGATAAGAAACTAGAAAACAAGATAAAATAAATCAGGACTGAGCTCAATATGGTAGTGGGCATTAAGTTATTGGAACTTTCAATGACGTAATGGATTGATGTAATTCCATCTCATACTCTGTTCGATTCTAAATCTTTAGATTTATTTGTGTTTATAGCTCAATATAGTAGTGGACGTTCAATTATGGGTACTTCGAGTGAAACATATTTTTTCTAGACGTAACCTTTAGATTTACTTTTATTTATAGCATTAATTTTATTTGGTTATAAATTAAACTTTTTACGGAAGTAACAATTGGCACTATTTATTTTCCATCGTTGTGGGCAAGTATTGTATCTGTCTCCCAGACTTGTTACACTGAAAGGCATTTTCTCTATGGATTTCGGTATGTAAACACTGTTCCATTTCGCGATCAAAGAGCTTAATTTTTATGGTCCTCCAACCAATCAAAATTTGACACGTGTCCTCCTTTTTTCAATGAAAGAGTCACATGTGTAACCGTGACTGTCGAACCTGTCGATTCATCTGTTACGCTACCGTATTAACCTCAAGGGCTTGCGGATATAATCGAGAGCATAGCTAGTGCAACAGTTCATCCATATCGAGATCGAGAGACTGGATAGAAAACCTAGTCAAGGCCAAGTCGACGTCTGAGTTGCGAGGCGGCAACAACGGTTACGATGGCGAGGTTGAGGGTTTGATCCCTGCATACAACAAGATTTTGAGAGATTTTGGTGGAGTCATCATCCAATTATGATCCTCGTAACTACAGCCCAGATGAAGAAGAGCGAGACACATATACATTCAATCAATCCTTTGGTAGTTATATTATTGTTGTAAGCATTTTTGAGTTCGTTGTTGGGCTTCTATCCAAGGGCGGGGGCTCTGTCTTAGGTCTCAGGATTTGCATGAAGATCCTTATGTCAGATTCAATGATTCTTTTCATCTAAAGCATATAGAAAATTGTGTGAAAAGATTGAGAACCATAAAAAGGATTCACTAAACAATTCCCAATTTTTTTTACAAAGCCTTTTAATGGTGGTATGTCCTTTGTAAATAAAAGCGATGACAAGGAAATGGAATCATTATGAATTTTTGTACCTCGTGGCACTATCATGGTGGTTGCCAAGTGAACAACGTACTCAATGATAAATACCAAGTTCAAGGGATTTATTCTCTTAGGGTGATTGATGGATCAACCTTCAATAGATCTCCTGGAAGTAATCCCCAAGCCACTGTCATGATGCTGGGAAATTAAGGATATTAAATTAAGCTCCCCTTTATTAGTTTCGCGAGTATCTTCCAATTTGTTCCTAGTTTTAACAAATCAATCTGTGATTCGCTGCTTCAATAATAATTTCTTTTTATAATTCCAATCAATTTCTTTTGATTACTTTTATGTTCTGTGCATAAATATATGGGTTTGCAAATTCTAAAGGACATATTTTCAAAATCTGAATAAATCATGAGCAGCTGAAATGCTTGAGCCCATTTATAAGTATGACGAATTCACCAATGCCACTTTTAGATTTGCTTCAATGACAATTCCGTTCCATCTTCCCGTAATTCCATTAGATTTCTTCTGATTATTTTCATGTTGTGCTCATAGATACATGGGTTGGAAAATTTTAGGTTGAGTGGCTGTCAAATTCTCTGAATCCTCTAAATTCTCATTGGTTGAACCGATTGAGCCCAGTTATAAGTACGATAACTTCAGCAACACCACTTCTGTGATTGAATAATTTAGAAGAAAGCATCTGATGTAAAGGATTTCTATGTTCCAATGTTCCTTCCGAGCTGCAGGGAGTAAGCACAGATACTACTTTTATTCTCTCTATTGAAAGTAGAAATTTATGTTACTGTCCACAATGCTTCTAAAGGGAACTCTAATGTGTGTGTGAGCGCTCTGTGTTTAGTGATGTCTCACACAAATTCATTTAGTGGTAAATACTTAATAGAGATTAGGGAAATGGAGCAGTTTAGTCGTGACAAATTCGATGCCATGGGTTTTAATCAGAGAAGACTGAATGCTGTTATACTGAGAAGATATAGACATCATTTACAGAGCACATCAGACGTATGTATTGCAGCTCAGTGGGATTCAAATTTTTTATGAACTACGAGAAATGGTAACTGGTTATCCAATCAATATTGTTAATTGAATTCAACGTTGGATGTGAGTTATTTTTTTTAGTTTTTTCCATGTTATGTCATTTTCAATGAGAAATTGAAGAATGAAAAGTGAATAAATGAAACATTCTTTGGCTATTTTTTTCCAATGAGAAATTGAAGAATGCAAAGTGAATAAATGAAACATTGTTTGGCTATTTATTTTCCCACTCTTCTTATCCCTGTTCCTTTGTACCTCACGAAATTACTAGTTTTATATAATGTAACCAAAATATATGTTTTGCTGCTAATATTAGTAGGGAATTTATTTTATGAATAATTGTGTCGGTTGAGAAATTTTGTGTAGAACTGAATAAAAGACAAGTTTTGAAGTAACAATGGGAAAACTGGTCTCGATTGGAGATTGAAGAGAAAAGATAGAAGTGGGGATCAAATAAATAGAAGAATATCATGTATAATGATTAAAAAATGGCACTGGATACTATGACTTTCATAAAGAAGCAATCTAGAATAGACTTCGATGCTAATTTCAATAGAAGCAATCTAGACTAGTCTTCGATGATGATCTCAATAGATTAAAGCTGGCATGTTTGTACCACAAAATCATTAATTCCACTATGCCCTAACATGAATTAATCAATGATATTGTAATTATTGTTGTTTACTTTTAATTAAGTCTTCTATATATTGATTTATTTAAATGGTGAGATATTTTTTCTAGATTCATTGTTTTATAATTTCTATGAAGAGATAAAATTGAGGCAAAATTAATATTGTATTGTTTTTAAACAATTTTTTATTGTCTTTAGAGATATGGTAGCTGGAGTGAAAGACACATTGTTACAATATATCTTTTTAAATCCCAATTATTATTTTTAGGGAAACAAAAATGAAATTGTCTCCTACAATAACGCTTGTGTTATATATTGCTTTTGTAGAGACCATTTTTAAAACAAAAATTTGAAACACACTTAGACACAATATTTAAAATAATACACAATTTTTTTTGGTCTCACGTAAAGACAATTCACCCAAAACTTATAATAAATATCATCTTAAAACCCCTAGTGTTGTTATGACAAAACTATTTACTTACATTCTAAAAACTTTCAATTTTATATAATGATTTCAATAACTTATCCTTGACTAAATAGGATTACAATATAGATGAAAATATTTTGAAATAATTGAGCTTATTTTTCATTTTTATTTTTTAAATCCATCCGATAAATCCTATCTCGTAAAAGATCCGATCTAAATTTAGTTCAAAAAATATTCGATTCATGGCTTGTGTATGCGTTTGCATTTGCCCACCATATTATGGATGAGATACAATACTATTCCTTACCAACCATAGAGTGGTCGGTAGACAAATGCAGCTGACGATTTTGTTGAACATAAGAGTTTATGTAAATTATATTATTTACAAGGATAAACCTTAGTTATAAGTTTACACCTGAAAACCCTTTATTTATCAAAGTATTCAGGTGTGAACCTCAGTATCTGGTGAGGCAAGACGAGAAGCAATGGCAGAACGATACATAATATCACGAGGGCTAGAAGTTTCCCGAAGGTTTTTCCTCAGTATCTTTGCCTTCTCTGGAGTCAAACGCCCCCTTACAAACTTGGAACGCTTGGCTGAAACTTGCTCCATTTCTTCTTCAATATCATCTGAACTCTTATCGATGGCATTGCCTTTTGTTTTTGACTCGTTTATTTGAAAGTCTGCCCGCCGGTCCTGATCAGCCTGGAACCAATCAAGGAGAGGAAGCCACCATCTCATGGCTCTTCTTTCCAGAGTATTTGAAGGAAAAATACCATTCTCTCTTCCTGTTATCATTAGCTTTTCGCTAGCATTCTCACTATCAGAGTGAATTGATACATTACTGTTACTGGAGTAGCTGCGTTTCCAAACATAAATCCTTAGAGAAGAGCTACCTCCAGCTTTGCGTGAAAGAAAATTCCTGCCATGGCATAGAGTCGTTTTCTCATAGAACGGTCTGTACTCCAAAACTCGACATGAAATAACAGCCATTCAGGCAAAACAGGCTGGCTATAGAGTAGCAAAACAAAATGAAGATCAAATTATTCAACGCGGATGTATCCTGGCAGCCTATCTATGTGCAGTGTGCACCAGGTCATATAACAGAGAAAACCACAGAGCAATTAAATTACTCAGTGCATATGAAGCATGGGATTCTATGTATAAGCATATAATCATATGTGGGGCTCATATATATATATATATGAACTATACATATACGATTCTTCCCCAAAGCTCGAATATCTGATGACGCGTTTAGAATTCTAAGCCCAGGAATTATCCACGACGATTTCGTTCCCCGTCCATATTTTATAAATAATTTCATTATACTAAAACCAAAAAATGAATCATGGCAATTTTCTCAACATGAGATTTCATGAAAACCGTTAGAGGAATTTTCTTGTTGATGCCATTGGTCCACGTATTCACTATGTGAACTCAAGCGTTCCAAGTTGGGCCACGTTATATGTTTTCCAAATGAAATTCCATGTATTTTCCCCGGGCCACAACTACCGAGAACTCAGAAGCAGCCATATTTGCGACGACCAGTCATGAAATTGACACCAACGGACATCATAAGATCGAATAGCATCTGTATTTTGGACTGGAATTAGTATTGATCAACGCCACGCGTTGGGATCGGAAGCGTGCTGGTGCAACGCATCGGTATTCTGTTTATGGACTGAGTGATAATGAAAATGACGTTATTCGAAACGTCATTGCCAATGGTAAAACCTATATCTTTAGATTTGAAAAATACAAGTTAATAAAAAACAATTTCAATACACACGGCAAATCCAACCCCCTTACTCAACTCAAATTAGTTAGTTCAATTTTAACGGCATGTTAGATAAATATCTAATTTAATTGACAAAATAGATAAAAGTATGTGGATTCGATGTATCATGTCTCCTAGATGAATCCATTTCAATATTATTAACTAGCATTTGCACCTTATGTTGCAAAGGAAACGCCGTAAGGCATAGAGTGGGGAAGAATAGCATAGAGTGGTGAAGAATAGGGACATGTATAGAGTGGGGAAGAATAGCATAGAGTGGGGAATAATAGGGACATGGGAATGGACATTGTTGAAAGCAAGGGTGGATGATAATGAGTTACAATTGCAATAGTTAGTTATGTGTATTCTGGAAATGGATATTTTGTAAATAATAATTGTTTGTGAAAGAATAGCGACATGTGAATGGACATTGTTGAAAGAAAGGGTGGATGATAATGAGTTAGAGTTGAAAGTATTAGTTATGTGTATTTTGAATATGGATATTTTGTAAATAATAGTAGTGTGTGGAAAAATAGCAACATGTGAATGGACATTGTTGAAAGCTAGGGTGGATGATAATGAGTTATACCTGAAATGATTAGTTATGTGTATTCGAATATGGCTATTTGGTAAATAATAGTAATGTCATGTAGAGGTTATCCATTATCCATGTAGTTGTTTTTGTTTATGTGAACATGTTTTTGTACATTATTTTAAAGGTTTTTTTTTTTTTTTTTTGCCCGACAAGATTTAATTTTTCCATATCCTACCTATTTATGGTGTTATTAGAAAATACTATTATATTGTAATGGAAGAGGTGAAAGAAACGATACGACATTGTGAACAACATCATGGTCGTCGTTCCATATTTGAAAATGCATGAAAAATTGTTGGAGCCATCATGATTAAAATGTTATAGAATGTTTAAGGTTTAGGGGTTTAAAATGTTACAAAACACTTGCTAAATTGTAATAAAATGCTTAGGGTTTAGGGTTTATAACAATCTAGTAAATTCTTTAAATAAACACTTCAAAAAAAAGTTACAAACGCTTGTTAAAATGTTATAAAATACTTAGGGTTAAAATGACGCAAGCATAAAAGTTCAATGCAGTACTGCAAGCCTCCTGGTCTGGTTGAACTCATTCTGTCAATTTGTGATTCTTATATAACATATAGTCTTTAAGGAAGCAACCAAGAAAACTTTAGTACAGTCCCATAAGCCTCCTGCTTTAGTTGACATTCCATTCATTTACATTCCAAGGAAAATTGTAAAGTTATAACTAAAATTGTAAGTTGGTTTGGATGGCATAAGACCCGACATATCAAATCAGCAAAGGTAATTAATAAAATTCATGTTATAAAGTCCCAAAGCCGTTGACATTGCTCCACTATGAAAATTATTGATCTTAGTGAAACCGCATATTTATGATACAAAGAAAGTGTAGATACAATATGATCTTTGGATGATAAGCCTTCACCTAAAGGCTAAAGTGTCAACACATCCTTAGCCTCAGATATCTCTAAATAGAATGGACACAATAAGCTTTAGAACATGACATTCACTAAACTTGTACTTTGAAACCAATTTCAAAGTATTCTCAGTTATTAACTTGCATATCTACAAGCATACAGTGCAACAGGGTAAGTATAAACAGGGCAGGCCACAACAGAAAAGGTCTGAAGCTGATGCAACTTCTCCTGGTTACAGAGCCTCTCTTCACTTTGTCCGTTGTATGATAAGTACATCTAGAAAAGCTAGAAGTCGAATAGTTCTGCTGGCACACCCTGGCACCACAAGATGATGCTTGATCCGCATCTCTAACATTAGCTCTCTGCTTTAAATTGTATAGCTGGTCTTCCCATCTTGATCTCCATTCTTCTTTTGCAAGTTCCTTCGAGAGGACAAGTAAAATAGTCAAAACACAATAGCACGCATTGTATGTGTCAGCCACACATTTATCATGCTAAAGCAACCCCTAGTTAGCACATTATACAAGTCATGGATCACAACACAATACCAAACGACACCCACGTCATGACATGCATAAAAAAGAGGTGAATGAAGTTTTCTAGTCATTGTTTATAATACAAACCTAACATAAGATGGTTCCAGATTTTGAGATCCAAAGATACACAAATTCAACATCAAACTAAGCCTCACCAGACAAATATTTCAAATGCAATCCAGCATACCATTACATTTCCTCGAAGAGCTATTTAATCATAATCCACATACGAAACCATTAACAACTCACAACCAGTGCAACATAAATGTCTACCAAATCATGGAAATACATGTAAACAAAGAAAACTACTATGCTAGGCATACTAAGCAACCTGGAGTGCTTTGATTTTTGTTCACCTTAAAACTGTTAGCAGTTTGACGAAGTGTATTCAAAACAATAGAATGAAGATGTTTGGACAATACAAATTGTGTCTATTTCCATACAGATCAAACTCTATGAAATTGACACAAGCAGTCACAAATGCTTTGCTAAACAGAATGCAGTCTTCACCAATTAAAAACCAATGTAGCTATAGACCCCAAAATTGGCTCCCCTGAAATAGAGATTTCCACTAAAGATCATTATGAAGGGCTGCAGGCCCACAAAAAAACCATCTACAACACTAATATGATTTCACTTACTGACAATCCAAGCCTGATATAATTACAAACTAAGAATTTGTTATCATATTAAAACCTATCACACATGTGAGATCTATAGTTCCTTGAATTCAAATGATCAAGCACGCTCACCATCTTCAGTGTACAAGGGCCTCTTCCTATATGTTGGATGATAAGGAAAAACAAGGCAATATCAAAATTGTTGTTTCTTCGTGGAATAAATTTCCCAATTGGAAAATGTCGATCAACTCTAGGAAAATCAATCTATTTTTCACCCACTGCCATATGGAATCAATAATCAAATCCCCCATTTTTTCAACCTTCTCTATGAAATTAGATGCATCTTGAAAAATATAGCTAATATTTGCATCATCAACATTATACATCCCAATTTTTTTATACTAAAAAAGGTCTCGATATTGTGCTTCTGATTGACTAAATTGATTAGCACAAAAGCATAGAACATGAGTGACATCCAGAAACTGTAATGTAGTTATAGACCTTGAAGCCAAAGATCCACCAATAAAAAATATTCTGTAACATGTGATGGCCGCTCTGAGCCGACAGCCTAAGAGAGCAAAGCCATCTTTTCCAAAATGTGTTCACTATCAAGCTTTGAAATCTTGTTCAAATATTTCAATTTAACTGTCAGGGATATACTGTGACATGAATCACTATTTCCTTTTGGATATTTTCCATGATAGTTGTCCTGGAAAAATGGTGACATTTCTAAGTTATCCTTATAAGGTGATTTTGAGAATGGATACTGAGAAAGTCCTGTAAACCTATACCACTAGTATATGCAAGATCTTGTGGTTTTGTGTTTTCCCCATTTTCAAGCATTCTTTACCTACAACATTTAACTGGAAAGAAAATAATTGAAATGATGAGTGCAAGTGACCTAATTTAGTGGCCCTGGAATCTTCTTTCTCGTCATCCCCTGGAAGATATTTTCTTAGAAATTTATTTATCAAAACATCCAATTTATGGTGAAGTTCGAATATGAATGGTTGCAACTTCATCATTTATCTTGATCCTCCACGAAAGCTAGCTTGAACTCATGCACAAATTTGTTTTGGTCAATATCTCCATAGATAAATTGATCCATTGATCCAATTGTTGTTTCTAAAATGTAACAACCAAGATTTTCCCCTGATATCTCATGTAACAAATTTGAAGCAATTTCTGGACTATTTAGAAAAAGTTTGACTAGTCTTGGATGCTATGAAATATCAAACGATATTTTTCCAGTGGAAGGATGTCCTGGAACCCCTGATTAAATTGCCACAATATGAAAATCACTATCATGTGTATTTTTGTCTTCAATGGTAAGGAAAATTCCTTCAAAAGTAGTCTCAGTCACATTGTAGAATGCATCCACACAAACCTTATCATATCATGCCTTTAAAGCATTGATCCATCTCCAGTTTGAAATGCAATTGATATTCCAAGGACAAAAATTCCAGAGCATTTACAATAGAATATTAACTTTGGTTCCTTGTGTTCCAAACTTTTATTTGAATTTATTTAAGGATATTTCCTTTCTTGAATCATGGAGTCTCTGTCCATGTCCTTTTGGATGCCCATTCACGATAATATCAATTGACTCATCTTGAGGTGAACCAAACTCGCCACAGGAGATAGCTTGAAGATTTGTTGCATTTGATCCATTAATTACTGTCTCTTGGGTAGAATGAAGGTATTTTCCAGTAATTTCATGTTAACTACTGCCTAATAGCCCCGTACGTTTTCTTTAAAGTAAAAGAAAAAATGAAGTCCCGTCAATGACAAAAAGTCGACAACAGTCTTTTGTAACATAGTGTGACATGCTGCTAGACGATGCTTAACAATATCAATTCCAATCAGTGTCCCAGACCTCCTCAAAATTTCAGCGAGCATACAGATTTCAACACCCGTGCCATCAAATCTAGGAAGTGCCCTATCTGTGATTTCATCAGGTCCCATGAATAACCTGACAAAATCGTGACAGTGTGTCCCTCAAAGAGGTATTCCAAATCATTTCCCAACATCAACATTGTTGATTGCATCAAATCCTTCTAGGTAACAATATTTTGATGCATTGATCACTCCAACAGGGCCTTGAACATGGTGGAGTCCAGAAAAAAAGCTTAGAATTCCGAAGCAACACACCTATGCCTTACGGCATATGTAGAAACCAATGATGCATAATTGATCAAATTCACAAATGGTGTTTCCAATAATTGTAAAACTGCAATTGAGCCATCGACTCTCCGAAGGGGTATCTTAGGAAAAACAATGGAACTCTATAGTATTGCATATATCTCAATGTCTAAACAATTAGGTTCTCACGGATAACTAAAGAATTTGTCCTCACATGTGGGAAAGAATGTGCGTAGGAGATCAATTTCCTCCTCTTTAAATTTGAAAATTGCAACGAGACGTATATGCTCTTCTAATCCAACAAAGACAATGTTCCTCCTCTTTAAATTTGAAAATTGCAACGAGATGTATATGCTCTTCTAATCCAACAAAGACAGTGTACTCCCCACCTAGGCGCACTCCATTGGGGTGGGCTTTGAATATCTAGTCGAAAGCCTAACAAATCTCTAGTTGTCTTCCAACATATATAACAATCAGCTTTCTAAGGTGACTTGATTCTGGTATGATTTCAACAATTGTTTTGTTGATAAGTGACTGAAGGCGTGGGATGCATGACTTAATTACAGTTTCAAGATGCTTCCATTTCAAGTCATTTTGAAAAACAACCTTGTTGATAGTGTGTAATATGTTGCAATTGATTATATCCCATAGTTCGACAATATGTCCAACTGGAGCAAGATGTAGAGTGTTTTTTATTCTTCTACCATAAGCTCTTTGGAAAGATGTCTCATGGTGGAAAAGAGAACCCATTTACCCACTTCTTCACCATCCTCTTCACTGGTAATCTTTGTTATGTCAAATAATTCTTCCAAAATCTCACAGATATTTCCAACACTTTTGTCATGTTTTAGATCAATTGCACCTTGGTCTATTCTTTTTTCACTCGTATATTTTCTTCTTATACTCAACTTGATTGTAGGAAATGGTGTTCATGCATCTGTAGAGACACTTTGTAGAGAATCAGACACAAGCCCTGCATGATTGTTTTTCAAAGCAATGCTAACATGTTCATTTTGCTGACTAATTTCTTTTTTCCATAACTTACTCATTGGATGGAATGGATTAGAACATTAATCAAGTCTTTTTAGAGATTATCCTTCTCACTCATCTACAAGGAGAAAAAGTGTGTGGAAAATCTCCTATCTAAGGATGGACGTTGTGGATTATTGCGTATGATTAATTACTCTGCTTTTGATAATGAAACATTTCAAAGATCAGAAGTATAAAAATCTAAAGGATCTTCGTAGACAATTTCTATAAACAACTGTTTGATATTGTTGATACTTAAAAAGATTATTTTCTCTTTTTGTGAAGAAAACTTTTAGATATTTTAAATAGGATCAACCAAGGTAAGATAGATTAGGAAGATCGATAAAGATGGAAAGGTAGATCTTTTGAATTTATATATTATTTATATGTAATGATGAAATAAGATATAATTTTGAGGGGCATAATAAAGGGATCAAAGATGTATGGGGATGACATAAAAAATATTGAATATGTAACTAATTTTTGATAATGAAAATATGTGGGTTTTTTCTTATTGGAAAAAAAAAAGATGCACTCAGCAGCTCTAAAACCTATGAATCAGCAATGTAGTTCACAAATCAACCCTATAAATTCAATAAACAACACATTGCACTAATGGGGTGTTGGATTCTAGGTGTGGTTTCAGCAAAATAGATTTATCAGTAGTCATATAGGCCACATTTATCTCTCGGCTTGTGTTCTTGTGGAGACTACTGGTAATATTGAGTGAAGAGGATTAAGAATCACTGGAAAGAAAAAAATTGAAATGATGAGTGCATGTGACCTAATTTAGTGGCCCTAGAATCTTCTTTCTTGTCATCCCCTGGAAGATATTTTCTTAGAAATGTATTTATCAAAACATCCAATTTATGGTGAAGTTTGAATACGAATGGTTGCAACTTCATCATTTCTCCTAATCCTCCACGAAAGCTGGCTTGAACTCATGCACAAATTTGTTTTGGTCAATATCTCCAGAGATAAATTGATCCATTGATCCACTTGTTGTTTCTGAAATGCAACAACCAAGCTTTTCCCATGATATTTCATGTAACACATCTAAAGCAATTTTTGGACTATTTAGAAAAAGCTCGACTAGTCTTGGATGTTGTGAAATATCAAATGATATTTTTCCAGTGGAAGGATGTCTTGGAACCCCTGATTAAATTGCCACAATATGAAAATCACTATCATGTGTATTTCTGTCTTCAATGGTAAGGAAAATTCCTTCAAAAGTAGTCTCAGTCGCATTGTAGAATGCATCCACATGAACCTTATCATGTCATGCCTTTAAAGCCTTGATCCATCTCCAGTCTGAAATACAATTGATATTCCAAGGACAAAAATTCCAAAGCATTTACCATAGAATATTAACTTTGGTTCCTTGTGTTCCAAACTTTTATTTGAATTTATTTAAGGATTTTTCCTTTTTCACCCTCCTAGATAGTAAATTGGATTTTTTTTTAATTAGATAATAATGGTTGAGAATTGGATTTTTTTTAATTATATATATATATATATATATATATATATATCTATATATATATATATATATATATATATATATCTATATATATATATATATATATATAGAGAGAGAGAGAGAGAGAGAGAGATAGATAGATAGATATTCTTGTTAGACAACTAATTTCTTTTCCATATTGAATTTTATTTGAATTTGACCTGAAACTCACTTTGACTTCATAATTATGAAATAAAACAAAGTGTCTCGTTCAAACCCAAATTCCTACCTACCTATAAAATAAAGCATAATGTCTTCTCCATCTAGCATGCACTATCGTGGGAGTCCAATGGTCATCACAGTTACTTAATTTACTTAATTTTGTAAAGGTCTTATTTTCAAGTAGTTGAATATGAAAATTTAAGGTAGCACTATGTTTTAAAGTTTTGATAATTAAACAAAATTGTAATATCATTAAATTTCTTCATAAATATATGAGATATATGACTTCGGAATAATTGGTGAAATTTTGAACAAATATTAAAAATAAGAAAATGAAGTTGTTTATATAAAGCATTTAGACTATCCAATTTTATCTAATTTTATCTATTTTTTATATAGTTTTATTAAAAATAAATAAAAAAACATCACACACTTTTCACAACCCAACTTCAATTAAAGAAGTGAGCCTCTAAGTGTATCCTATATTCATGAATATTTTATTTTTGTTATTTTATTTTATTTTATTCAATTAAAGAAGTGAGCCTCTAAGTGTATCCTATATTCATGAATATTTTATTTTTGTTATTATTATTATTATTATTTTAATAAAAAGAAATTATTGCATTACAATTTTGGCATCCCAGTATTAGAGTACATAACTTGTAAAGAAATGATGGTGTATGCATTTGCATTTTCCATTAAATTGTCCAATTACAAGCTATAATATCTAGCCACACGGTAAAGTGATCTATTCTAACTTGTAGCCACACAGGAAAGTGAACTATTCTAACTTGTAGCTACGTGGGAAAGTGAACTATTCTAACTTGTAAAGAAGAAATGATGTCACATGTGTTTGCATTTTCCATTAAATTGTCCAATTACAAGCTACTATATCTAACCACCTAGGAAAATGAACTTGCAAATATATAATAGATTATACTAATTCAAAGAGAAAAGCGAGAGATCTTATGGATACATACTTGATTAACCAGATGCACTTCACTCTCAGAATTCCTCGCTTCTGAGAAGAAGGCCCCTCATGCTTTTTATTTTCGATTCAATCGTGTATAAGCCGAATAGAGGTACGATTGTAAATTGTTCAGAGGCACCAAAGAGAACATTGAACGTCTAGCTATTATCTCTAATGAGAGAGGAAGATGGAAACCCGTTAGAAATTTACGCAAAAAAATAAAATCAAAGACGACAGAGCTCACCCAAACCAAGAATGAAGAATAAAAAATGAGCCCTAAACAACTTTCAAATAACGAACATGCCATTTCCCAATTTGCTTTGTTTCTTTTGAACTCCTGTAACTAGACACAAGTTGATTTGAAGTTCCCATCATCCCAGCCTTGACCTGGTAATCTCATAAGCAAGGAAGCAGGCGACATTGGCAGGAACACTTCTGGCCATGGCTTTGACCAAGCCTTTTAGACAAGCCTTTAAGCCCTTCTAAAGCAACAAGTTTCTTGATGAGATTAATTGTACCAACATACTTTGGATGGTGAAATTCATCAATCTGAATGAAACTCTTCAAAGCATCAATTGGATATACAAGTGTCCAGCTAGAAGCGCCAGAAATCCCACCAAAAACAAGCAGGCCACCCATGCCCAATTGAGATGCATCATGTCGTCGTGCCATCAACGACTTCAGAGCCTTATACACGCCATATGCAATGCCATTTACATATACATCCCTTAATAAAGTAGGATAAAGCCCTTAAACAATTCTCTGGCTCCTTCGGATCTTAAGACATGCTTAGCTACATCAACTAGGCCATTGTGTTTAATAGAAGCTGTCACTCTTGTTACCCCTAAAGTTGCAACTGAAGCAGTAGCCAACGCACTCTAAGCTTGCAATCTACATCTGATAAGCTTAGTTGGGTAAGACAAGAAAGATAAGCAATCCCTGCCCCTTCTCCACACACCACCTGCTGCCCTACAGTGGCAAACCAGGCTCAACCCTAAATAGGGCTTCCATCTGACCTCTTGCACTAAACACAACTGCATTGCAAGCTGCGACAGTGGAAAAAGGGGCTCCCATTCCTTTGTACATCCCTGTGAGGCCTTCTTTGGCAATGGTCTACTTGACAACATCCATTGCACCGACATAGCGAAGATGCTGGCCAGGAAGAAGCAATGGTTGACTCTGGGGCTTCACCTCAATTGTGTCAAAGGGATGCCCAGATATCAGTTGTGTTGTTTCCCCAATAGTGCTAGAAATTAGATCCTTTGCTACAACGATTACCATAATTGGAAGCAACTAATCCTAAAACCTAATATCTACAACACACGACTTTACTTTATGTGGAATTCTATCTGACATTTAATATAGATAAAATCCAGCCTTTTATTTAGTTTTCAATAAACGGAAGTATTCTAAATGCAGAAAGCTTCCTTAAAATGGGTGTTCAAGGTCACTCAAATTGTACATAGAACTTTAAAATGGGTGTTCAAGTCCACTCAAATTGTACAAAGAAGGTGGATGAATTGCTCACCTGATCAACATGCCTTGTCCAACAGTAAAAATAACTTAATGTAACCTAGCGGAAAACCTACAAGCAGAACCTTGCATGAGATCGACCAAGATTCAATAACTTGGAAGTAGCAGAACCTGGAAGTCAGTTGTTGGTTGGGGCTCTCATCCTCGATAGCATTTGCGACAGATAAAGTTGAGCTTAGAAGGAGTTGAGTACCCACCTGTACAAATATCAAATCCATTAAAAACCCATATTAAGCTTAGAGGAATTAGAGGTTAGCAAATTGGAAAGGGCATTGCATTATGCCAGAGGACAACTTTCTCACCTGTGGTGGCTTGGAAACACAAGGCTTGACCTGCCATAACAGGCAAAATATTAGTTACCGTAAGTAGGCACAATGGCCCTCTGTACATGTATAGAAATGGAAAGAAAAACCATTAGAAAGAACAAATATATATATATATATATATATATATATATATATATATATATATATATATATATATATATATATATACTTGCTCCTTAGTATTATTTTCGAATGCAGATAAGACAGTACTTCTTTGGACATTTGGAACAATAGACCACTCTGCCTTTGTCATTTCTTTTACAGTGATGGAAATTCGTATTCACAGTGTTCTGTGATGTTGCCTTCATTTTATTCCCCTATGCTGGAATATTGTGATGTTGCCTTCATTTTATTCTCCTATGCTGGAATATACTATCCACCCCCATCTGCATTTTTCTGACAAAATTCTTGGTATTCTTAACCTTGAAAACATCAGGAGTTGGGGTAATATTTAACCCCTCGTTGCTTAAATTCAGTGGTGTAGGTCATTTAGGCTCTGTGTTCGAAACCAATGCACTTTACTCCAAAAAGCCATTGGTTGCTTCTTTATTGCGATCCTCGTCAATTAACATCATCTTCGTTACCCGCATTCATTAATTTCAAAACCCCAAATTCTGCCCCAATTTCTTCCTGCTCCTTGTTGACCTTGCGTTTCCGCCCTCTCTTCTTCACACCACCATCATTGCCCTCATGTAACACAGTCCGGGGCTTCCTGCCCCGCTTCTTACCCTGGCCTCTGGTGCTCGTAGTGGCCTTGGACTCTTGTTGCTACTGCATTTGATGTTTCTCACATTCCGACATTGGTACATTAGTGGGTTTAAGCACTGCAATTCCACAGGCCACAGCGCGGGGCTTCCTGCCCCGCTTTCTGCCTTGGCATCTGGAGCTCCCAGTGGCCTTGGGTTGCTGCTGCAGCAATTTTCTCGCAATCCCCAGTCCTCGGCATGCCCCGCTTCCTACCCTGGCCTCTGATGCTCGCAGTGGCCTTGGACTGTTGTTGTTGCTGAAATTGATGTCTCTGGCATTCCAACATTGGTGGTTTGAAGCTCTGCAACACCACAGCCCTGGGCCTGCTCCCATTGACCTTAGGCCACTAGCGCCACATTGCTCTGAGCTCCTTTCGCTGCAATTCTCTCCTTGTGAGCATTCTAGTGTCGTCATTGTTCATCGCCATAACCTCCATGAAGAATTCAAACGGACTCTACCTGGAACTCCTGCGTAAAAAGCGCACAGATGTGGAGCGGAGAGCATTGTTCATTGCCATAAACTCCACTAAGAATTCAAATGGACTCTACCTGTAACTCCTCCATAAAAAGCGCACAGATGTCGAGCGGAGTTTTTTTAAGGGTATTTTAATGTTTTAAAACATTTTTTATTAAATTAGACCGCTGATTTTTGTTCAATCGTCTAACAAAAGATCTAACGGCTACGATTAGGACAGAAGGGCATTTGGGGGAGTTCATTTCAGATGGAAACGCCTTACGGCGTATATATATATAAAATAAGTTTTTATTTAATATAATAATAAAAATTTTATAAAATAAAAAATATTAAACATAAATTTTAAGAATGATTTATCAACTCCTTCGCACTATGTCCCTCGGTTTTGTGCATATGACTGATAATTCGAGTTGTATTCAAATATATTTGCATCCACATTCAAATATATTCAGTATTATATATTATATATTCAGCTTACATAATATGTCCCTCGGTTTTGTGCAAATGACTGATAATTCAAATATATTTGCATCCACATTCAAATATATTCAGTATTATATATTTTGTATTCTGCTTACATATTTTTTTTTGGTTATTTTAAGAGTAAATTTATTTATATTTTATCTATTTTACAAATCAGAAAATTATAGTTTTATGTTATAAATTTACAAAAAAGACACTAAATTCATTTTAGGATTAAAACATACAATTTAAATAAAAGCCCATCACTGTCTCATGAAAAAAATCATATGGCCAAATTACAAAGGGAGAAGAAAAACAAAATGTTTCTGCGTCCATCTTCTATCTATCAAAACATCAATTACCTACCAATATGGAAAGGTCAAACACACAATTCACGTTTTTACTCAGACAGACCCTGACATCTTGTAGATGAGGGTTGGTGTGGACCTCTTAAGCAACGAAAAGACTGTCCCACAAAGTGAAAGTTCCACCAAATGTATTGTAATGATGTACTCAACGACAATGAACATCTCATATTTTTGGGTTTCCTGTGAACTAATGTACTTGATGATGTTCAATGAAACCAGCCACTCAAATCAATAGAAATTACAAGTATATCAAGGTAAAATCGTTTATTAATTTCACCTATCGGGCTCCATAGACAACTTGTAGTTGGCCTTTCAGAGGGATGACATGGATTTACCATGGTGTACTGGTAGTCTGGTAAAGGCGCCCTCTAAGCAACAGAGTACTGCAATGATGTAATATTAATCTCCAACTCAGTTTGTGGAGGTTATCTCTGGAGCTAATCAAGTTATCGACAACAACTCATCTTTTTGGATCCCATCAACTAATATAATTGATGAGATCTAACGAAGCCAACACCTCATCAATAGAAATTACAAATTTTCCTGGGAGGGTCACAGGAAAAATTGTTTACTAATCTCGCCTATCGATTTCTATATACAACTTGTACATGGCCTCTGTGGCCTCTCATAGGTGCTAGCGAAATGGTGCACAGGTTGGATTAATCCATGGTGTATTGCTAAATGCTTGTAAATGATTAAGAGAGGTTAAAAGTACTCGGGTTTTGTTGCTACTGCATTTGATGTTTCTCGCATTCCGACATTGGTACATTAGTGGGTTTAAGCACTGCAATTCCACAGGCCACAGCGCGGGGCTTCCTGCCCCGCTTTCTGCCTTGGCATCTGGAGCTCCCAATGGCCTTGGGTTGCTGCTGCAGCAATTTTCTCGCAATGCCCAGTCCTCGACATGCCCCGCTTCCTACCCTGGCCTCTGATGCTCGCAGTGGCCTTGGACTGTTGTTGTTGCTGAAATTGATGTCTCTGGCATTCCAACATTGGTGGTTTGAAGTTTTGCAACACCACAACCCTGGGCCTGCTCCCATTGACCTTAGGCCGCTAGCACCACATTGCTCTGAGCTCCTTTCGCTGCAATTCTCTCCTTGTGAGTATTCTAGTGTCGTCATTGTTCATCGCCATAACCTCCATGAAGAATTCAAACGGACTCTACCTGGAACTCCTGCGTAAAAAGCGCACAGATGTGGAGTGGAGAGCATTGTTCATTGCCATAAACTCCACTAAGAATTCAAATGGACTCTACCTGTAACTCCTCCATAAAAAGCGCACAGATGTCGAGCGGAGTTTTTTTAAGGGTATTTTAATGTTTTAAAACATTTTTTATTAAATTAGACGGCTGATTTTTGTTCAATCGTCTAACAAAAGATCTAACGGCTACGATTAGGACAGAAGGGCATTTGGGGGAGTTCATTTCAGATGGAAATGCCTTACGGCGTATATATATATATATATATATATATATATATATATATATATATATATATATATATATATCTAATAAGTTTTTATTTAATATAATAATAAAATTTTTATAAAATAAAAAATATTAAACATAAATTTTAAGAATGATTTATCAACTCCTTCACACTATGTCCCTCGGTTTTGTGCATATGACTGATAATTCGAGTTGTATTCAAATATATTTGCATCCACATTCAAATATATTCAGTATTATATATTATATATTCAGCTTACATAATATGTCCCTCGGTTTTGTGCAAATGACTGATAATTCAAATATATTTGCATCCACATTCAAATATATTCAGTATTATATATTTTGTATTCTGCTTACATATTTTTTTTTGGTTATTTTAAGAGTAAATTTATTTATATTTTATCTATTTTACAAATCAGAAAATTATAGTTTTATGTTATAAATTTACAAAAAAGACACTAAATTCATTTTAGGATTAAAACATACAATTTAAATAAAATCCCATCATTGTCTCATGAAAAAAATCATATGGCCAAATTACAAAGGGAAAAGAAAAACAAAATGTTTCTGCATCCATCTTCTATCTATCAAAACATCAATTACCTACCAATATGGAAAGGTCAAACACACAATTCACGTTTTTACTCAGACAGACCCTGACATCTTGTAGATGAGGGTTGGTGTGGGCCTCTTAAGCAACGAAAAGACTGTCCCACAAAGTGAAAGTTCCACCAAATGTATTGTAATGATGTACTCAACGACAATGAACATCTCATCTTTTTGGGTTTCCTGTGAACTAATGTACTTGATGATGTTCAATGAAACTAGCCACTCAAATCAATAGAAATTACAAGTATATCAAGGTAAAATCATTTATTAATCTCACCTATCGGGCTCCATAGACAACTTGTAGTTGGCCTTTCAGAGGGATGACATGGATTTACCATGGTGTACTGGTAGTCTGGTAAAGGTGCCCTCTAAGCAACAGAGTACTGCAATGATGTAATATTAATCTCCAACTCAGTGTGTGGAGGTTATCTCTGGAGCTAATCAAGTTATCGACAACAACTCATCTTTTTGGATCCCATCAACTAATATAATTGATGAGATCTAACGAAGCCAACACCTTATCAATAGAAATTACAAATTTGCCTGGGAGGGTCACAGGCAAAAATTGTTTACTAATCTCACCTATCGATTTCTATATACAACTTGTACATGGCCTCTGTGGCCTCTCATAGGTACTAGCGAAATGGTGCACAGGTTGGATTAATCCATGGTGTATTGCTAAATGCTTGTAAATGATTAAGAGAGGTTAAAAGTACTGGGGTTGATATTTCACATTTGCATAAACAAGCCCATACTCTGAAAGAATACTCAATATTTATTACAAGTACACTACAATGAATTCGTACCAATTTCAGAGATTTTAATTCATATTGATTCATTTACAGCAATTATTGAAGATAAATCTCATCTTGGTTGCAACTTTTCATTCTTCTCCAAGGGCTTCACTCTGAAGTTACAAAAGGAAAAAGTATTTAGATTCTTCTGAATAGCGCATCATTTATAATGCCATCTAATAGGAGTTAGAAAAGGGAAAAAAATGCTTAGATTCTAGCGAATAGCACATCACTTAAAGTACATACATGGCAAACATTTCCTAGCCTTTTGATTACTGCTTGTTATTTTGAATGCCCTTTAGTTCAAAAAGATATCATCCATGCTAAAAATGGTGGCCATCTTTTGCACGCAATGAACAATTTCATCTGTAGTGCAAATAAGGGAGCTCTCTTCCTTATTAGATCCCCAACATCCTGTCCCCAAGTGTTGTTAGTTAAAACCCAGATATGCTTAAATCTCGCTGCAAAAAGAATTTGTTGATTCAGCTCCTCGAGGATTGAATTTGAAGACTTCAATAACCTCCAACTATCATTTCGCTCTTCATAGATCAATCATGAATATTTCCCCTCCATTAGAAAAGCTACATTTGAATTTTACTCCAATTGGTAGGAGATATTGGTTTGATTTTCACTTTTTGGACCGTGAGTATTATTATTGATTTTTGGAGTTAACAGGTTAACTTCTTCCCAATGGCAAAGCCTTTTCCATAAAAAGGAATACCCTGCCCTTTAAACTTCATCTCTGATTCTCCACAGCATGCTGGACAAATCATGCTGCAATGATATGCTTAAAATTATTTTGTGACCATGGATTAGTTCCAGCTTTTTATGTTATAGCAGGTGCAACCCACCAGCCCACTGAAGCATAGATATTTGAGAGCACAACATAAGTTGCTACATTTTTCCAATCCAACTCAAAAAGGTGTTCTGCAGCGTATTCTCCTAACTCTGTATTGTTATGTATGATACAGGCACCAAGCAAACACCCCCAGACTGTAGCATCAGGGGTTATTGGCATTTTGCTTATCATGTCTTTAACCTCTTCCAGGTGCCTAGCACGGCCAACAAGGTCAACCATGCAGCCATAGTGTTCTATCACAGGTGTGATCTGGTAACATTGACTCATAGAATTAAAGTACTTTCGGCCCTCATCCACTAGGCCTGCATGACAGCATGCCGACAACACATTGACGAAGGTAACACTGTCTGGTTTCATACCATATTGTTGCATTTCTTGAAATAGTTTCAGGGCCTCCTTGCCACATCCATGCATTGCATATCCTGCAATCATTGAATTCCATGAAAGCACATCTTTTCCATGTATCCATTGTGCAGGTATCCCGTAATCATGGCGTTCCAGGAAACAATATTTCGTTCAGGCATTTTGTCAAACACATCGCGTGCTTTCTCAATAATACCACATTTTGCATACATGTCCAAGAGGGCAGTGCCTACAAAAACATCATACTGAAACCCTCGTCTGCTTATGGCCTCATGAACTTCCTCGAGGGTTTCCAAGGTGTTACATGCAGGAAGAACACCGGTAAAGGTGAATTGATCGGGTTGAATTTCACTCTGTTTTTTCATTTGACGAAACAGAACCAAAGCTTCCTGGGAAAATCCATGTCTGGCATATGCTGAAATCATGGCATTCCATGAAAAGGCGTCTCGTGTTGTCATCTGGTCGAACACTCGCCGAGAATCCTCCGGGCTCCCGCACGTAGCATACATAGTGATAAGAGTGTTAAGTAAGAATCTATCTCCGACAAAACCCCTCTGATGCATTTGGGCGTGGAATATTTTGCCGCCCGATAAGGCCTTAAGCTTAACGCAGCCCTGCGGGAGAGAAACACATGCACTTCTATCTACAACGTTGTCGGTAGCATGCAAGAAGCCGAGGGCGTCTTTTAGCAGGCCCACTTCACGCAGTGTTACCCCATTCTGTACAGACGAAGTGTTTGTGTTAGCTCCTGTTTCAAGTACAGCAATGGCAGACTGCCTAACTTGAAGATTAAGCACGAACCCAACGAGCATTACAGTCTTCTTCTTTTTCGGGTTTCTTAATGGCTGTCTCCTTAGCAACCTGTTCATCTGAATATGTTAAAGTTCAAATCTATGGCATCCCTGCTCCATAAATCTGCCGAATATAGGCGGATTTATTTCAAATTCGAGAACGACGAAAACGACACTGATCAAATGAAAAATATGTTACTGCTGCGTAAAAAGCGCACAGATGTGGAGCGGAGAGCATGGTTCATTGCCATAAACTCCACTAAGAATTCAAATGGACTCTACCTGTAACTCCTCTGTAAAAAGCGCACAGATGTCGAGCTGAGTTTTTTTAAGGGTATTTTAATGTTTTAAACATTTTTTTATTAAATTAGACGGCTGATTTTTGTTCAATCGTCTAACAAAAGATCTAACGGCTACGATTAGGACAGAAAGGCATTTGGGGGTGTTCATTTTAGAGGGAAACACCTTACGACGTAATTAAACCATTTGTAAATTTCGTTGAGCTTAATAGAAATATGTTTTAAAATATAATGGTTGAAAATTTGCAGTTTTATATCATATAAACTATAATTCTGATTGTATTAATAAATGTAATTTTTTAATTTGAATTTATTATTTAATTTAAATGGTTTTTTTTTCCCTTAATTTTAATTACATATTATTAATAATTTAAAAAAATAATTAAATATTATTAATAATTCTAAAAAATAAAATAAAATCTAAATCTAAATAATATATCGTTATTTTTAAATTATGTAACTTGAAAAAATACAACTATATATTATTAATAATTCTAAAATGTAATGTAAATAATATATCATTATTTTCAAATTATTTAAGTTGAAAAAATATAATAAAAGTAAATAGTGTAGTTTAATTAATAGATAAAATGGTCTTTTCAATAACATGGTCAAAAAGAAAAATATATATAAAAAAGGCCATGTTCTCCATTAGTTAAACATTAAAGTATAATGAATAATATGTATAGAAATTAATGTCATATATAAATAATTAATAGCTAAAATGGTCTTTACAATAACATGTTTTTTTTTTAATACAAATTGAGGCGAAATTATGATAAAAAGAAAAATATCAAAAAAATAGGCCATGTTCTCTATTAGTTAAACATTAAAATACAATGAATAAAATGTATAGAAATTAATGTCAAATATATATATATATATATATATATATATATATATATATATATATCTAGGAAATACCAAATAATTTATTTATTAAATGAAAATTTATAGCTTTTGAAATTAATGAGGAAAATTGGAATACAACTTTAAGCTTGAAATCCACAAATTATGAAGAACGAAGAAAACTAAATGAAATGAATTAGAACAAGACGATTAGGACAAATAATGAAGAACAAAGAGAACTAAATGAAATGAATTAGAACCAGAGGATTAGGATGAGAGGATTACATAGATTGTTTAAAATTCATGAAAGAGTAATAAAATAGAAATGAGATATAAATTAGGTAACAAATTAATATAAAAATGATGAGAGAATAAGTATTTAATCATGCTAGAATATAGTATAATTTAAAATGATGCAATAATTGATATGTAATATGTTTGAAATAAAAGATAATTATACTATTAATAAATAATGTGTGAGAATAATCATAATAAAATATTGTTGCAAAATAAGGTTTGACGAATTTTAAAATAAAAACTTGGAAGGAAAGGAAAGGGGAAAAGGGTGTCCAAGAAGGAAAATATTTTACTAATTAAGGTTTCTTTAATAGCACTAAAAATATATTAAATTAAGAGAGGGAATTCAAAGAACACTGAAAGGAAAGCCCAAAAAAAAGAATGTTTTAAAATAAAAGGAGGGGATAAAGGGAAGGTTAAGGTTGAGGGCCACATGGAGGACCTTGAAGTGAAAGATAGCTAAGAGAAAGAGTGGGGCATGGGAAATTTATGCTCTTCTGAAAAGGGCCTACTAAGGAAAGAAGATTTAGAATAGTAACTTGAATGGTTCACCTTCGAGTGCTTGCATTCATAGTAGTCTCTTAATGAATTGATTGTAGGAGAAATAAAATATTTGAGAAAGTGGGTTATGTGGTGAATACCTTATCTCAACGAATGAAAGAGAAATATTACTTATGTCTAGTTCTTATTCATCCTTGACATAAAAAATAGAAAGAACATGTAGTGTTGGAAATTATCAGGCCATACTTAATCCTTTCATTAGCAACCCACCGCGAGCTAGTTATTGCAACTTTCTAGGAACTCGATTAGTGGTCAAGGTGATGAATGAGGGGTTGCCAAGATTGACTATGTTTATATACATCTTATTGATTGAAGTTACAAGGTGCTTCTTAATTTCAAACACTTTTTTAATGACGCAGGAGGCATAATAGTGAGCTTACATTAAGATTTTGGTTTGATCAAAGAAAATGAGGTGTTTGTTTTTGAAGGAATTTTAAAAAATGGAATATTTTAAGATGTGGTTATGAGATGTGTTAATTATGTATTACTTGATATAGGATTTGAAAGAACACCTTGTTTGACTAATGAAAGAATTTCCATAAGAACAAGGCATTTGATAAGCCCTTAATCCCATCATGGGATCTGATTTTATCTTTGGAAGATCATAATAATTGATTAAGATTCTTCTGAGGTCTTAATATCATCTTAATGTTCTTTTTCATTAAGAATTTGGCAATGAAATTCATGATGTGTTTGATATAAGTAAGAGAGATAAGAGCATGGGGCTAGGAGAAGTTGCAAGTTTTAGAAATTGGATTCTTAGCCCATGAAAATATATCCTAATTTGGGAGATGAGATAAGCATAAGTCATTAAGGATTTGGTAATGGGGTTCTTTCCTTCTCTAGCAATTAGGGGTCAAAAATTCGAGTGGCATGAGTGAATAGGGTTTTGAGGACTATGGAATTTTTAGCAAGGGGATGTTGTGAATGGGCATAGAGATACAAGTTGTGTAAATATTTTTCCTATAAAAATGGGGGGAGAGAAATTCATATGGAAGACGAGAGATGAGGATGTCCAAAAATGGAAGAGATTGATCTTTTTCTAGATCCATGGTGAATTGGATATGGGCAGGTATTTTGTTAAGGCAATGGAGGAAGATGATAAGAGTCAATTATCCATGAGACCAAAAGATAAAAATATCATAAAAAAATTGTACAAACATTTTGGTTTCATACTCAAAGTGTTTAGGGTGATGGTTTCAAAATGTTCCATAAAGTTGTTAGCAATAATCAGAGATAGAGGAAATCCCATCGTTGTGCTTTTGGTTTGCCCATAAAAAAATCCTTCAAAGTTGGACATGGTAAAAGAGAGGTAGATCTGAACAATGTTAAGATCATGGTTGACTAACCTACAAATGACATCAATGGCTTCAGGCACTAGGGTCTTAGTGAATAGATATATAACATCAAAGATAACCATAATGTCTTTTTCATCCAATTGAATGTCATTTTTTAATGGATGAAGTCAGAAGAGTCCTTTATGAAGGAGGAGGTTTTCTATCAAAACATTAGTGTTTTTTAGCAAGAAAGAGAATACGGGCGTGAGTGGGATCTTCTATAGCATTGAAAATAGGCCTCATGGGGATGTTATGTTTGTGAATCATGGGTTGACCATATAATGAGGGATTTTAAGGTTTATAGGGAATAAAATATATTTGAAATAAATGGTCTAAGGAGGAATAATTGATAACTCTAGAGGAGGAAGAGAGAAGATTAAGAGGTTTATATTTGTACCTGTAACCTATGAATATAAACTTATTGACCTCATCTCTTCCTCCTATAAACATTACACTAAAATTACCATCAATTCCATTAACAATCTTGTTCTCGGATCCATCAAATATTCCTTTTTACACCCTTTAGTTAAAAAATGTCTTATTCCACATAACCATAAAACTCTCTGAATCTATGGCAAAACAAAGTTTCAAAAACCTAAAATCTCCTTGAAGTCTATTTTCAATGCTACAGGAGCTTTGGTTCATGCTCCTAGTGATTTTTTTTCTAACAAATTCCAATATTTCATTTGAAAAAACTTCGTTCACAAAGGATTCTTCCAACTTCATTCATAAAACCAAGTATCTTAACATGTATTAAAAGGGAATTATAGTTAGCTTTGATGTAGTATATCAGTTCATTAAGGTCCTGGTTCTAAAATCCATTGATCTTGTTTCTAACTTAGTTGACCTTTAAACCCTTAAGCTTATTCATATATGTCTCTCTTCCAAATTATTTTTCTTGAAATGAATCATTTAGGAGAAAATTTAAGGCACAACCATGGGGGTATCTTGATCCCTCTATTGCTACCATCTTTATGGAGCATTTCAAAACCATCTCCATAGACAATTGGTACATGAAAGAAAAATTTTGGTATCATTTCGTTGATGATATCTTTTTCATCTAGCTTCATGTCCGATCTACTCTTATCACCTCCCTTGAACATCTTAACAACATTCCCCCCCATATCCAATTCACCATGGACCTAGAAAATGATCAAGCTGTTCGCTTGTTGGACATCCTCATCTCTTTTCTTCCAAATGGTTTGCTGAAACAAAATTCATAGTAAAAATATGCACAAAGAACATTATCCCCTTACCCATTACATCATCTCTTTTCACAGAAGTATATATTCTTAAAACCCTATACACTTGTGCAATTTTAATTTCTAACCCCAATTTCTTGATGAAAGAAAAAACCCAATTAAGGAATTCCCAAATGACAAATGGTTACCCTGTAATTTCTCCTCCACCACACACCAATAGAGTCGAATTATCTTTTTATTTTTTATTTTTTATTCAACTGAGTCACATCTTCTAAAAATTAAAAAATGAAAGAGCAATAATTAACAAGGATTTTCAAAGATATTTGCACCACCTTGGAGAAATAATGCAATGATAGATTTATTAGCAATGAATTTTCATTTTCAATGCAATCCCTTTACACTATAATGACAATTGTCAAACAATCAAATACCTATTATGTCCATCTATCCATAAAGAATGGAACCATGGATCAAGGATATGAGGTACTAGTACTTATAACTTCAGTCTTAATTAAATTTTCTTTTTAATATTAAATCATATATTTTATACTTAACACACGTACCATTACTCGTGGGGACCCCTAACATAAAAACACACAAATATTCATGTGAAACTATCCTCTTTTCTCTCATTAAGAGATTCTTATAATGCGATTCCACTGAAGTGTAAACATTGGTAAATACCTACCGATCCAAGAGGGATCTTGGCATGGCACACAGTAATATTTATTTTTATACAACAAATTTTAGTCTCGTTATAATATTGTTGATGTTTGGTTCATACATTGGTTGATTGAAACCTGTGGACATCATTACGTAGGGAGATATCAACACTTGACAACCATGGAATAGTCATTAACATGCAATTAATTTTAAGTTTTTTAAACTATATGGAATTTGGATGAGTTGTTAAGCTCTTTGGCTCAGGCTACTAGGAGATGGGATGGCTTGGATGATCTCAACCATTCATCCATGGCCACCTCCGTCTAGTAGTAGCCATTCTTTATAACTAGGTTTTGCTAATTGATTGAAGGGAATAGGGTATTCACTCGCAATTTTGTGTTGGTATGTTGTTGGAGAGAACATGACTCCATCGTTATGAAAAACCCTAATCCACTTACTCTTCACAATTGTCTTACCGCTCCCTGGTGCATCATTCACATCATTACTCAGCATGTCAAACATTCGGAAGGTAGCCATACAACATGGTTGTCTCATATAGATTGTAAGTAGGTAAGGGCTTATCTTTTTAGAACCATAATCCCTTATATGTGCGTAATCCAATTTTGTATCTCTCCAAAAGGTTTCCAAGTTGGAGTTTTATTTTTTCAATATTTTACTCCACATAGTGTGCAATGTTAACATGTTTTCTTTTCGTTTTTATTGTGTGGGAGAAACAAGGTTTGAGAATAATGGGTATGAAACTTACCATTATGGTCTTCGAGTTTTTTTTGGTTGACTATCCTAAGTGAAATTTTGTAGGTGTTAACCCATACTTAAAAACCAAAACAAAACAATTGTGCAGGCTCACCACTCCTATGGCATATAAGAGAAAATTTCTCGACAGCTTGAATTTTGAGGGGTTCGGGTTTATGACTTTTTTACAATTTAAAGGGGTTTCCATTAAGGGTTTTCAGTTTTTTTAAGAAACCCTTAAGGTGTTGAAAGCTCATGCCTCAACTTCCAGGCATATATGTGAGAACTGTGGAGATGGACCCTGGCAATGGCCTCCTCCATCACGACTTGTTAAGTGTAGCCATTTTCTTGATATGTTATCTTCCTTTGGGCACAGACCCTAAGAACTTTATTTTGAAGAATATTTGTACCTATATATATATGAACAGTATTACTCTAGAAAAATTATATTTTGTTTTTCGTTCTTTTCAAGGAGTACATAGTTACTAATTATTATTCAATAAAATAAATTGAGCTTTCATACTCTGTCTTTTCCTAACTTGTCTACTTTGCATTTTCATGATTCTGGGTTATTTGAAATTATTGTATATTGTTCTTATTCTATGCATTACAACACCATTTCTTAAGGTTGGAATATTCTCAAAGTTCATATACTTGACGTTTGGTTGTTAGTTAATCTTTTCCGATCATTTTTGTTCTACGGTTTCAAAAAAGATATCAAAATGGTTTGTCTTCATAAATGTTTTCTAGTACATACTAATCTAATTGCTTGCACATTGTACAGAACCGTCGGGCTTATGCATTGGCTAGTTTAGTACATACCTTGTGCAGAAAAGGTTCCCTTCCGGGGACCTTCTTACCAAATTAAAACTAACCCTTCATATAAAAGGTAAATCATAAATTTATCTTGTAGCTACAACACCACAACCACAGGGTTAGAAATTGGTAAATAATATTTTCATAAAGAAAATGAATTCAATTTTTTTTATAAGACACTTATGCTTCCTGAATCCTTAAGTCCCATTCCTCTGCCTGACGATGTAAACTTGTACCTGTGTTGCAATAGTATTCTATTTCTTGCATACTTAATTCATTAACGTATATGGAAGCATTGCATGATTAATATCTACAAGTTTTGTTTTTCTTTATTTCTCTAAAAATATATGTGGTGTTATCATTGGGGAGTTCCCATTTCATAGTCATTCTTTTCCTTTGTTTTTTTTTCTATGCACGATATCTAACTAATAATGATATAAAAAATCCATTAGTTATTTACAGGTATTAGGTACTTATCTAAAAGTTTAATATAATTTATGTTAAGCTTGTTCGACCACCCAACCATAAGCCAATCTCCTTCTCTTAGCTTCCCCCAAGCCACTATCCCTCAGTCAAGTTCAAAACTGACTATTCTGTTCTCTTCGTTGGAGGAGACAAGTCTCTAGAAAAACAAGTATCTTAGCAATTGTTTACCAACAACTATCTCCAATTGGTGTAGAGGTGTTCACTGCCTTTCTCTCTAGTAGGGAAAACTCAATATTTCTAGATGAACAAAATTTCTCTTCCATTGTTCTTGTTTTTGTTCTTTCTAGTTTTCTTTTCAATGTATCCTCTTTTTATCTCTCCTAACATCTTTCTCCAGCCAACAAGAGAGAGAGAGACCTATTTTTTTTCTTTTTTACCCTTCGAGGGATCAAAATTCTTTTATTTCCTTTTTTTGGTTGAAAAATCGTTTTTCTTTGGATTGAGGGTTATTTACTCTTCAAGCAACTTTAACATATTTCTCTTTCCTGACCTTACTATTTTTCATTAATATTCGCCATATTCTTAACGACATGTAATATCTAGTTAAAAACAAACATTCATATCAAATTTAATATCAAACATTTTGGTTAAATACATGATATAAAATTACCCAAATTAAAATTGTCCAAAACTTAACATTTAACACACCTCAGTCATAAAGTTTTTTAAGTCATAGACTCAAAGGCATTACATACCCCATCTTCTAAATTAAGAATGCTTTCATCGAGATGAGAATCTAATTTCTAAAACTTCCACCGTCTCCCAACTCCACAATCTTATTTCTTTTCCTTTTATTCAAGGCACCATGGATCTCATTATGAAAATCTTAACCAAAAAGGAGATTAAGATTGTAGTAAAAGCCTACAAGATGCTTAATCAATTATTTTGGTCCCATGATGGGATTAAGGGTACACCAAATCCCCTGGTCATGTGGAAAGGCTTACATTAGTCAAAGTGGGCATTATTTCAAATCCCATATCAAGGAACACATTAATGACAAAATCCATAATGCATCTCTAAATCTTCCATTTCTAAATATTCTTTAAAATTAAACACTTAGTTTAATTTAATTAAACTTAGGAAGCACCTTGATAACTTTAATTGAGAATATGGATATAGACTTAGCCAATCTTGAAAACCCTTCATTCATCACCTTGATCATTAATCCAATTCCTAGTGAATCTCCCCCTCATTGACTCTTTCTTTTAGTTATCTTTATTTCTCATTCCGCCCCCTAGTCGTCAACCTTAATTTTCCCTTTACCCCATCTCTCCCCTCCACCTCTCTCCCCACTCCACCTTTTATTTATGTTCCCTTTTCATTATGGGCTCACCTTTTACTATTATTTGCATTGTCTTCATTAATATTTTTTGTGTCATTAGTTGAACCTCCATTCAGTAACGAAATTTCCTTCCTGCCACCCACCTTTTCCTTTTCCTTTAATTTACGGTTTTCTATTCTCAAATTCTCCCATCATTATTTTACTGTCATCACTATCACTCCACATTAATTATTATTATTTAGTAATATTGTACTCCTCTTTTTATTTCCAAAATATTCCATATTGATTATTAGAACATTTTATGTTCTATCAAATAGAAACTATGTTACATACTTATTATATTCTTATTATTTTATGGAATATTTATATCATCATTAAACCCTTATTTTATCATAATAATTACACTGATTCATTATCTCATCTCTATCACATTTTTACTATTTTTTCATAATCTCCAAACCATTTCAAATATTTATAGCTTTTCTCCCTCCAACGTTACACCTTTTAATCATCATATATAATCCTCTCCTTCCTAATTCATGGAGTCCTTCATTCAGTTTTATTTGTTCATGATGATCAATATTGGAATTTCCACTTGAAATGTTAGACAGTTCATTACAATTTATAGAGTTCGCATCAAAAATTTATTAAAAAATTATTATTTATATATATAATTTATATACTATATATAAATAGAACAAATAACAAAAAAATTTAAAGATCAAAACTTTAAAATATATTCATCAAAATTAAATAATTTAATATTATGTAATCATTAATTTGTAATATTTTACATTTATAAATATACTTTAGTCATATATTGATAATAGTGAAAAATTCAATTCTTCTATAAGTTTAAAAGACCTTGTCAGTTATATAAGTAAAGTAATTGCATTGAGAAATATGGAATTATCCAAATTCTAAAACATTCATGAGAAATATGGAATTATCCAAATTATAAAACATTCTTTTTAGTAATTTATTATATTAAGGAAACTATATAAAATCTAAAAAATTCATGAGAAATATGGAATTATCCAAATTCTAAAACATTCTTTTTATGAGTGCATTATAGAGGAACAAATTTATTATATTAAGGAAACTGTATAAAATCTAGGCTTATGTTCTAGAAACATAAATAAACAAGTGTGTACAAGAGAAACACAAAAATCATAAGAGAAAGTGCTACATTAAATACTTAAAAGCTTACACCACTTTGTATTTTAAATCGTGATGATCACAAGATGCTATTATATGAATTAGAAATAGAATTGTGTATTTTTACATAATTCAAGTGTGGTGTCTTTTCATATGGGGGCATGGGCTTACTAAACAAGGGTACACACCATCGAAACTTCAATGGGGAGAAATGCCATATCACGTGGGTTCATATTAGGGGATATATATTGAGGAAAAAATGACATAATATATTGGTGGATATATAGGAGATATATAAGAAATGAAGCTCAAAGTTAATGAAAAAATATAAAGGGGTATAAAAAATATTAATGAAAAATGGATACCTAAAATATCTAGTAAAAGGAGGGGTTTTTTAAATTGAGATGACGTATTGGGTTCATATTGGTAGGGGGTTAAATAATGTGATTTTTACAGGTATTTTCTAATATGTAGTAAAATTAGGGGTATTGTTTTGTATGCCATAGGATGCTTCTCGACACTTATGGATGACATCCATAGTAATCCCGTTGACAAAATATTGTAACTTACCTAGGGGAAGTCAAATTAAGGACTTTCTTGCATATCCAAATACCCAATAACATTGGAAACAATTTTTTGAGCTAACCCCTCACGTGTGTGTATTTAATACAAAAAATAGTGCACGACAAATGTAGTGGCCTAGGAATAAACACATGGTGGGAAACATGTGGCAGCGATGAGTAGAGTACAACATTGTATGGTGGATCATCATGTTTTCCATTAGTTTGCCCTAGCTAGTAACATTAAGCTTTGGGTTAATAATGATTGACTCTTAGCCATCAATGTTGGACCAAAATGTTTCTTGTTAGGGAGCTAGTGGTTTCCCACCCCCTTTTCCTTTATAGATTTTCTAGCTTAGAGACAAAGTTAGCCTCCCAAACCCTGGTATTGTTTAGAGTAGTGTGGACATGTTGGAGAGGATGAAGGTTTCTCCTTACTCACGTTACATGGGGTCCCTTCGTAGCTTAAGTCACTGTGTTTTCCATAGTTCAAGGACCAAGTTTGAAAATTGATGTGTTTAATTAATAGCCACACAATTTGATAAGGCTTGGCTAGTTAATTTGTTGTTAAATGCAATTTTCATTTATTAATTACTTTTAGCATTGGTTCTAAGAATTGTTGCATATGGTGATGCATATCTATTTACGTATGCAACTGTTCATATGTGTCCTTACAGGTTCTCTGTATTGAGTATTGACATTACTAGAATGGTTGTCGATGCCACAATGACTTTGCTCATTGGTGCATGGATGTAATGTCTTAGAATAATTATAAAGATGTCTTGGTTCTCTTCCCACTATCCAGGGGACACATTATAATGGACTGACGTAATGAGGTTGTTGGTGTATGTAAAATTTTATGATATGATTAACACATGGCTTGATTTGCTAGTGATAACTTGATATCACAGTTATAAAATTATATAAAATAAAAATGTCTTATCCTCATTAGTGCATGAATGGAATGCCATGGAATGATTGGAAATATTCCCTTGTCTCTCTTCCCACTACTGAAGGGACACATTACCTAATGGACCAGGGTAATGAGCTTACTGGTATATGTAAAATGTTATGATGTGATTAACGCATGGATTGATTTCCTAGTTTTAATTTGATATCATAGTTACAAAATATATATAAACTAATTATTTTTTTATGTATGATACAATCTGAATACCATATCTTGCAGCAACATCATCTTTTGGAGACAACTTGGTCATATGAAATAATCCACTTGTGGTCCATAAGGGGACAAATTCCCACATTTTCCAAATTCCTTTGAGTTTTGGGCTATTAATTTGTTCCCTTACATTTGAAAAAGATAAGATCTTAGGCAATTAGAGAAAATTTTACTTTATACTCCAAGACTAATGGGTGGTTACAACAAAGTTCATATTTGCAAGAAAGCTAGTATATTATACTATCATTATTGAGGCTACAATTGGGTCATGAGCTTTCAAGTAGCATCTAGCCTTAGCCCCATACATGAGACTTGTTACTACCCTTGGTTACAATTTAGCCTCATGTCTTGCATGATTTTAGTATTTGTTATTATTTTAGAGTTAAGTTTTTAGTAGCGTGTATATATATATTCTAAGAAAAGAAAAACATAGTTTCTAATGACAAAGTTGGGTAGTTGACAATTAGTCAAGGATAAGAAGCTAGAAAAAAAAGATAAAATAAATCAGGACTGAGTTCAATATGGTAGTGGGCATTAAATTATTGGAACTTTCAATGACGTAATGGATTGACGAAATTCCATATAATACTCAGTTTGATTCTAAATATTTATATTTATTTGGGTTTGTGGCTCAGTATGGTAGTGGATGTTATGGGTACTTCTAGTGAAATATTATGTCATTGCAGTTCTAGCTCATACTTTGACTAACTGTAACCCTTAGATTTAATTTTCTTTATAACATTAATGATATCTAGTTCTAAATTAAACTTTTTATAGAAGTAACAATTGGCATTATTTATTGTCCATTGTTGTGGGAGAGTATTATATCTGTCACACAAACTTGTTACATCGAAAGGTGTTTTCTCTATGGCTTTCGGTGTGCAAACATTGTTCCCTTTCGTGAATGAGAGAGCTTAATTTTTGTCTTCCTTGAATCAATCAAAATTTGACACGTTTCCTCATTTTTGCAATAAAAATTTGTCATGTGTAACCATGATTGCCGAACTTGTCGATTCATCTATTACACTACTGTATTAACCTCAAGGGCTTGTAGATAGAATCTAGAGAGTACCTAGTGTGATAGTTCATCCATATCGGGATTGAGAGACTGGATAGAAAACTGAGCCGAGGCCTAACTGGCGTCTGAGTTGCGGGATGACAACGATGGTTGTGATGGTGAGGTTGAGCCTTTGATCCCTGCGGACAACAAGCTCTTGAGAAATTTTGGTGTTGTCATCATCAAATTATAATCCTTATAACTACATCTCAGATGAAGAAGAACTAGACACATATACATTTAATCAATCCTTTGGTAGTTATATAATTGTTGTAAGCGTTTTTGAGTTCGTGGCTGGGCCTCTATCCAAGGGGGAGCTCTGTCTTAGGTCTCAGGATTTTCATGAAGATCCTTATGCCAGATTCAATTATTCTTCCCATCCACAGGATATAGAAAACTATGTGAAAATACTGAGAACCGTAAAAAGGGTTCAGGAAGCAATTTCGAAATTAATTTTTACAAAGAATTTTAATGGTGGTATTCCCTTTGTAAATACAATTGATGACAAGGCAATGCAATCATTATGATGAATGTATTTCTCTACCTCATGGCACTATCATAGTGGTTGCTAAGTGAACAATGTAGTTAATGATAAATACCAAGTTCAAGGGATTGATTCTCTTAGGGTGATTTATGGATCAACCTTCAATAGATCTCCTATAAGTAATCCTCAGGCCATTGTAATGATGTTCGGAATGTAAGGAGATTAAATTAAGCTCCCCTGTATCATTTTTACGAGTTTCTTCCAATTTGATCCTAGTTTTAACAAATCAATATGTGATTCAAGATTTCAATAATAAGTTCTTTTTGTAATTCCAATCAAATTCTTTTAATTATTTTTATGTTGTGTGCATAAATATATGGGTTTGCTAATTCTAAAGGACAAATTTTCAAAATCTCAGTAAATCATGAGCAACTGAACGACTTCACCAACGCCATTTTTAGATTTTCTTCAATGAAAATCTGTGCCATCTTCTTGTAATTCCATTCGATTTATTCTTATTATTTTCATGTTGTGCTCACAGATACATGGATTGGAAAATTTTAAGATGAGAGGCTGTCAAATTCTTTAAATCCTCACTTGTTAAACCGATTGAGCCCAGTTATAAGTACAATAACTTCAGAAACACCACCTCCATGATTGAACAATCTAGAAAAAAGCATTTGATGTAACTATGAAGGATTTCTATGTTCCAATGTTCCTCTCGAGTTGTAGGGAGTAATCACGGATACTACTTTCATGCCCTCTATTGGAAGTAGAAATTTATGTTACTGTCCAAAATGCTTCTAAAGGGAACAAAAAATTATGTTCGTGTCCACAATGCTTCTAAAGGGAACTTTAATGTGTGTATTAGAGCTCCATGTTTGGTGATGTCTCACACAAATCCATATAGTGGTAAATAATTAATAAATATTAGGGTAATGGAGTAGTTTTGTCGTGACGAACTTGATGCCATGGGTTTTAATCAGATAAGACTAAATGTTGATATACTGAGAATATATAGCCATGATTTACAGAGCACATCAAATGTTCTATGTATTGCAGCTCAGTGGGATCCAAAGTTTTAACAAACTGCAAGAAATGGTTATATAATTAATATTGTTAATTGGATTTAGCACTGGATAAATTTTGAACCAACAATGGGAAAACATGTCCAAATTGGAGAATGAAGAGAAAAGATAGAAGTGGTCATCAAAGAAATAAAAGAGTTTCATGTATAGTTATTGAAAAATGGCACTAGATACTATGGCTTTCAAAAAGAAGAAATCTAGAATAGACTTCGATGCTAATGTCAATAGACTGAAGCTAGCAGGTTGGTAGGACAAAATCATGATAATAATTAACAAGGAGCAATTAGTAGACGATTTCCAGTGTAGTGAAGTGTGGATAGGACTAGCCACTCTCTACAGGCTACTTGTTGATCCCCTTGATATCGTTAATCATAATTCTTTAAAGGGTACTAGCTCAATGGAAGAGCACCTGCATATACGTAGGAGGTTGGTGGTTCGATTCCATTGTGCCCTAAGATGAATTAATCAATGATATTGTAGTTATTGTTGTTTATCTTTAATTAAATATTTTATATATTGATTTATTTCAATGGTAAGATATTTTTTTGGATTCATTGTTCTATATTGTCTCTAAAAAGACAAAATTGATACTAAACTAATATTGTATATATTGTCTCTATAAATAAAGTATGTCTTTAATCCCAACTATTGTTTTTAGAGAGGCAAAAATGAAATTGTTTCTTAAGTGACAATAAATCCTTGTGTTCTATATTTTCTTTATAGAAATAATTTTTTAAAACAATAATTTGAAACACACTTAAAAACAATATTTAAAACAATACATTTCATCGTTTTATAAATATTTTCATATGGTTATAAAACAAAAAATGAATAATGAAATTTTTTGTATATGAGATTTCATGAAACTGGTTAGGGGAATTTTCTTGTGGATGTCATTGGTCCGCGTACGCACTTTATGAATGCACTTCCCTTCCACTCAATTTTTTTTGGTTCAGGAAGAAAAAAGCGCAATATTGTATATTGAGTCAATATAATTACTTGATAGTACATATAATTGATCCGCCGATCAGCTGCCCGTGGGCACAGATTCCACTCAAATTACAACTACGAAATTTCGCCAAATTTCAAGAGAAAAATATCAACCTAAATTTTTCCTCAATGTAGTACCTTTCATCGATGTTTTGTCGAGAATCGTATCTTTCTGGGACACCACGAAGGGAATTGTCCGTGTTGGTGTAATCGGTCCACGTTTTATGATTTCAAAATGCCAATTCCATGTATTTCCCTTGGCTTACACTTAACGAGAACTGAAAAGAAGCCATATTTGCAGCGGCCAGTCATGAAATTGACAGCAGCGGACATCTTTATTATACGACAAAAGAAGCGATTGCGAGTCGGATCTGAGGCAGGTACTCGTGGCATCTGTATTTTGGACCGGAATTAGTATTGATCAACGCCCATTGGTATTTCGCGTTGGGATCGACACGTGCTGGTACAACGCATCAGTATTTTGTTTGTGTGACGGTAACCCTGTTTGGCTTAGGGACGTGAGTGATAATGAAATTCGAAACCTCATTGCCAATGGTAAAACCTTTCTCAAACTAATAGTGGGTTGGTTATTATGGTTCGTTATCCATTAACGCAGTGTTATTCGTCACTGTTATTAAAGGCAAAAAAAAAAAAAAAAAAAAAAACTATTTTATTTGGAATAACTCACTTGTGTGATATATAGGGGTAGATTTTTATTCCGGTCAAATATCTTTAGATCTTAGGTCTTAACCTATTTAATAAAAAAAACAAGCTACTAAAAACCATTTCAATGCACATACAATGATATGTGGTTTAACTATAAGTGGCTTAACTGTAAGTTTAGTTGGGTGAAGGTGTTCAAATCCCATTTACTATATGACCTGCTATTATCTTTGGTCAAAGAGCAAATTCTCCTTATTCTTGATTTTCTTTATCCTAATGTCTCGACAACAAATCACCAAATCTGGTATATCTAACTTACACATTTTAAATCATAAAATTTAATATATTTGGCTTACAAGTTTCTATATATACTCTTAATGTTATAAAATAACCAAATAAATTATCGTAAACATTCCCTAAATACACTTTAAATCCAACCTCCTTTCCCGACTCACATGGACTACTTCGTTCAATTAGATAAATACCTAATTTAATTGATAACATAGATCGACAATAATATCTATCTGTTGACTCGATGTATCATGTCTCCTAGGGTGATGACAAGAATCCATTTCAAGATTATTAATTAAAAAAATTGTAAATTTTGTTGAGCTTAATAGAAATATGGTTTTTCCTTCTCAAATATAATTGTTGAAAATTTGCAATTTTATATTATATAAATTATAATTATAATTAAGAATGTATTAATAAATGTAACTTTTTATATTTAAATTTATAATTTAATTTAAATGAAATTAAACATAATATTATTAAAAAAATTTAAAAATTAGAATAAAATGTAAATTATATATTATTATTTTCAAATTATATATTTTGAAAAAATATAATAAAAATAAAGAGTGTACTTAAATTGATAGATAAAATGCTCTTTTCATAATATGATTTTTTTTTAATACAATTTGAGGCGAAATTATGATAAAAAGAAAAATACCAAAAAATAAGGTCATATTCTCTATTAGTTAAACATTATATTTAATAAAATGTATAGAAATTAATGTCAAATATAAATATATGGTTATAACAAATATCAAATAATTGATTTATTAAATGAAAATTTATAGCTTTTAAAATGAACTGTATAAATTGGAATACAGCATTAAACCTTTCTATTCATGGGAACTCCACAAACTATAAAGAACAAAGAGAAGTAAATGAAATGAGTAAAGGCAAGATATTTATGACTAGAGGAACTCCACAAACTATAAAGAACAAAGAGAAGTAAATGAAATGAGTAAAGGCAAGATAATTATGACTAGAGGATTATGTAGATTGATTAAACATATAAAGATTGGAAGACTTTAAGATCATGAAAGACTAATAAAATAGAAATGAGATATATATTATATAGAAAATTAATATAACAATTATGAGAGAATAAGTATTTAATGATACTAGAATATAGCACACTTTAAAATGATGTGATAATTGATATGCAATATGTTCAAAATAAAAGATGGTTATACTATTAATAAATAATGTGTAGTGAGAATAATCATAGTAAAATATTGTTGCAAAACAAGAATTGAATAATTTTAAAATGAAAAACTTGGAAGGGAAGGAAAGGGGAAAAAAATGTCCAAGAAGGAAAATATTCTATCAATTAAGTTTTATTTAATAACATAAAAAATATACTAAATTAAGAGAGGGAATTCAAAGAGTACTGAAATGCAAGCGAAAAATAAAGAAAGTTTTTAAATAAAAAAAGGGGATGAAGGGAAAGTTATGGTTGATGACCACAGGTAGGACCAAGAAATGAAAGAGATCTAAGAGAAAGAGTGGGGCATGGGACATTTATTCTCTTTGGAATAGGGCCTACTAACGAAACATGATTTAAAATAGTAACTTAAATGACACACCTTGAAGGGCTTGCATTCATAGTAGGCTCTTAATGAATTGATTAAAGGAGAAATAATTTTTTTGAAAAAGTGGGTGATGTGGTGAATACATTATCTTAATGAATGAAATAGAAATATGACTTACATCTAGATATTATTCATCATTGAAAGAAAAATTAGAAAGAACATGTAGTGTTGGAAATTATCAGGCCATACTTAAGCCTTTCATTAACAACACACCCCAATCTAGTTATTGCAATCAACTAGAACTCAATTAGTAGTCAAGGTGATGAATGAGGGGTTGCCAAGATTGACTAAAGTTATAACCATCCTATTGATTGAAGTCACAAGGTGCTTTTCAATTTCAAAAACTTTGTTCATGATGCATGAGGCATAATGGCAAGCTTACACTAAGAATTTTGTTTGATCGAAGAAAATGAGGTGTTTATTTTTTAAGGAATGTTATAAAATGGAGTATTTTGAGATGTGGTTATGGGTTGTTTCAATTATGTGTTACTCGATATAGGATTTGAAAGAAAACCTTGTTTGACTGGTGAAAGACTTGTCGTAGGGGCAAGGGATTTGATAAGCCGTTAATCCCATCATGGGATCCAATTTTATCTTTGGAAGATCATAATAATTCATTAAGAGTCTTATGAGGTTTTACTATCATCTTAATGTTCTTTTTCGTTAAGAATTTGGTAATGAAATTCATGGTTCCTTTGATATAAGGAAGAGTGAGAAGAGCGCGGGGCTGGGAGAAGCTGGAAGTTTTAGAAATTGGATTCTTAACCCATGAAAATATATCCTAATTTTGGAGATGGGTTGACCATCATCCATTAAGTATTTGATAATTGTGTTCTTTCTTAATCTATCAATTAGGGGTAAAAAATTTGAGTGGCATGAGGGAATAGGGTTTTGAAGATTATGGATTTTTTAGCAAGGTGATGTTGTGAATGGGCGTAGAGATACATGTTGTGTAAATAATTTTCCTATAAAAAATGTGGGAGAGAGATCCATTTGGAAGATGAGATATGAGGATTTCAAAAAATGGAATAGCTTCATCTTTTTCTAGATCGATGGTGAATTGGATATGGTGGGGTATTTTGTTAAGGAATTTGAGGAAGATGATAAGAGTGGATTATCCATGAGACCAAAAGATAAAAATATCATCAAAAAAATGGTACAAGAATTTTGGTTTCATATTCAAAGTGTTTAGGGTGATGGTTTCAAAATGTTCCATAAAGTTGTTAGAAATAATCAAGGATAGAGAAGATCCCATGGTTATGCTTTTGCTTTGCTCATAACCATTTCCTTCAAAAGTGGACATGGTAAAAGAGAGGCATATTTGAAGAATGTTAAGATCATGGTCGAATAACTTGGAAATGAGATCAATCGCTTCAGTCATTGGGATATTAGTGACTAGGTATACTACATCAATGCTAAACATAATGTCTTTTTCATCCAACTTAATGTCCTTTTTTCAATGGATGAAGTCAGAAGAGTCCTTTATGAAGGAGGAGGTTTTTCCAGCAAATTATTAGTTATTTTTAGAAATTAAGTGACTAAGGTCGTCAGTGGTATCTCCTATAGCATTGAAATAGGCCACATGGGGATGTTAGGCTTGTGAATCTTGGGTTGAGCATATAATTGGGGAGTTTAAGGTTTATGAGGAATAAGATAGTTTTGAATTAAAGGGTATAAAGAGGAAGCTTTGATAGCTCTAGAGGAGGAAGAGAGAAGGTTAAGAGGTTTAGATTTGTTCATCTAATGTATGAATCTAAACTTATTGACCTCATCTATTCCTCCTATAAACGTCACACTAAAATTACCATAAATTCCATTAACAATCTTGTTCCCGGATCCATCAAATATTCCTCTTTAGACCCTTTACCTCAAAAATGTCTTAATTCACATAACCCTAAAACTATCTAAATCTATGGCCAGCCCTGGATTCACAAGCCTAACATCTCCTTGAGGCCTATTTTCAATGCTACAATAGCTCCCAGTCATGCTCCTAGTGATTCTTTTCTACCAAACTTCAACCTTTCATTTGAGAAAACATTTTTCAAAAATTATTCTTCCAACTTCATTCATAAAACTAAGGACCTTAACTTGTATAAAAATGGAATTATGGTTAGCTTTGATGTATTATATCAGTTCATTAAGGTCCTGGTTCTAAAATTCATTGATCTCATTTCTAATTTAGTCGACCTTAAAAACCTTAAGCTTATTCATATATGTCTCTTTTCGAAATTCTTCTCCTTCAAAGGAAGATTTTATGAGAAAATTGAAGGCACAACCATGGGGGTATCTTGATCCCTCACTATTGTTGCCATCTTTATAGGGAATTTTGGAACCATCTCCATAGACAATTGGTACATGAACCAAAATGTTGGTATCATTTTGTTCATGATATCTTTTTCATCTAGCTTCATGTTTGATCCACTCTTATCACCATCCTTGAACATCTTAACGAGATTTCCCCCTCATATCCGATTGAGCATGGACCTAGAAAATGATCAAGTTCTTCCTTGTTTGACATCATCATCTCTCATCTTCTGAATGGTTATCTAAAACAAATTTTATAGTAAAAATATGGACAAATAACATTGTCCCCATTCCCATTACATCATCACTTTGCACATAAATCTACATTCTTAAAACCCTATTCACACATGAAATTTTAATTTCTAACCCCAATTTTTTGAGGAAAGAAAAAAACCCATTTAAGGAATTCCCAAATGACCCATCGTTACCCTGTAATGTCTCCTCCTCAACAAACCTATATACTAGAATTATTTTCTATTTTTTTGTTATTCAACGAAATGACATCTTCTAAATATTAAATGATGAAAGTGGAAATATGACCAAGGATGTTCAAAGATATTTGTGCCACCTTGGAGAAATAATACGATGATAGATCAATGAGCAATGAATTTTCGTTTTCAATGAAATCCATTTACATTATAATGAGAATTGTCTGAGAATAAAATACCTATTCTATCCATCTATCCATAAAGAATGGAATCATGGATCAAGGATGTGAGGTAATAACACTTATAATTTCAGTCTTAATTAAATTTTAATTTTATTATCAAATCATAAATTTTATACTTAACCCATCTACCTTTACTCACGGGGACCCCTAACATAAAATTACAAACATATTCATGTGATCCTACAATCTATGCTCTAATTAAGAGATTCATATAATGCACTTCCACCCAAGTGTTAAAACTAGTAAATACCTACCGATTCGAGAGGTATCTTGGCACGACACATGGTAATACTTGTTTTTATACAACAAATTTTAGTCTTGTTATATTAATTTTAATTTTCGGTTCATACATTTGTTGATTGACACCTCTCCACATGATTAAGTAGGGTGATATGAACACTTGACAACCATGGCATAGTCATTAACATGCAAAATTATTTTTAAGTTTTTCGAACTATATGGAATTTGGATGAGCTCTTAAGATCTTGGGCACGGATTACCGGGAGATGGGATGGCTCAAATGATCCTAACCATTCATCCATGGCCACCTCCATCCAGTAGTAGCCATTCTTTCTAGATAGGTTTTGCTAACTGATTGAAGGAAATATGGTCTTGACTCATAGTTTTGTGTTGGTATGTTGTTGGAGAAACCCTGACTCCATCCTTATGAGGAACCCTGCTCCACTTACTCTTCATAGTGATCTTACTGCTCCTTGGAGTGTCATTCACGTCGCGACTCAGCATGACAGGTGTCCAAAAGGTATTCATCCACCATGGTTGTCTCATATCAACTGTAAGAAGGTAAGGGTTTATTTTTTTAGAACCCTAATCCCTTATATGTGTGTAATACAATTTTTTATCTCTTCAAAACATTTCCAGGTTGGAGTTTCTTTTTTGAAGTTTTTACTCCACACAATGTGCGTTGTTAACAAGTTTTCTTTTCGTTTTTATTGTGCAGGAGAAACAGGGTCTGAGAATAAAGGTCATACGACTTACCATTCTTATCTCTAAGTTATTTTTGGTTGACTATCCTAAGTGAACATTTGCAGGGGTCAGTCACTTTTAAAAAAAAAATACACTGTGCAGGCTCACCACTCCTCCAACATCGAAGAGAAAATCTCCCGACTGCTTGGTTTTTGAGAGGTCCGGGTTTATGATTTGTTTACAATTTAAAATGGTTTCCATTGAGGATTTTATGTTTTTTTAAGAAACCCTTATGATGTCGAAACCCTAGGCCTCAACCTCCAATGATATATGTGAGAAATGTGCGGATGGAACCTGGCTACGACCTCCTCCACCCAGACTTCGCATGTTATGTGTATCCATTTGTTTGATATGTTATCTTCTTTTGGGCAAAAACCCTAACAACTTTATTTTGAAGAATATTTGTATCTATATATATGAACAATATTACTCTCGACAAATTATATTTATTTTTTTGTTCGAGTATACAGGTACTAATTGTTTTTTTAAATGGGGGACTAGTCCCTTTAGAAGGGCCCAGAGTACAATATTTACATTATATACAACTGTCAGTCACATCAGTCATATTTTTCGAGATAGTACAAATATCTGCCGCAACAGAAAATGGGGGACTAGTCCCTTTAGAAGGGCCCAGAGTACAATATTTACATTATATACAACTGTCAGTCACATCAGTCATATTTTTCGAGATAGTACAAATATCTGCCGCAACAGAGCAAGTATTAGTAACAACATTACGCTGCAGGAACAGTGGAAATCATGCAGCAAGGGAAATAGAACCCGGGTGGAGAGGCGGCAAGCCGACTGTCCCGACCGCGGTGGTATAAGCCAAGGTGCATATAGTGACTAATTGTTATTCAATAAAAAGAAATGGAGTTTTCATACTCTATCTTTTCCTAGCTTGTCTACTCAGTATTTTCATGATTCCGGGTTATTCAAAATTATTGTATATTGTTCTTATGCTACGGATTACAGCATTATTTCTTATGGTTGGAATATTCTCAGAATTACTCTACTTGACATTTCACTGTTAGTTAGTATTTTTATTCTATGGTTTCAATAGAGATACCAGAATGGTTTGTCTTCATATTTTTTTTATTACATACCAATATAGCCACCTTGCGACTGTATTGAACCATCAGGCTTATGCATTCGCTAGTTTGGTACTAATCTTATGCAGAAAGGGTTCCTTTTCGCGTACCTTCTTACCAAATTAAAACTAACCCTTCATAGAAAATGGAAATCATAAATTTATCTTGTAGTTGCAATGCCACAACCACAGGGTTAGGAATTGGTACATTATCTTTTCATAAGGAAAATAAATTCAATTTTTTTTATAATACACTTCTGCTTCCCGAATCCTTCAGTCCCATTCCTCTTCCTGATGATGTGAACTTGTACATATATTGCAATAGTATTCTATTTCCGGCACTCATAATTCATTAAAGTATATGGAAGAAATGCATTATTAATATCTAAAAGTTTTTTTTTCTTTATTTCTCTAAAAATATCTGTGGTGTTATCGTAGGGGAGTTCCCATTTGATAGTCGTTATTTTCCTTTGTTTTTTTCCTATGTGTGTTATCTAATTAACAATGATTTAACGAATCTATTAGTTGTTTATGGGCATTAGGTACTTATATCAACATTTAACAAAATTTATGTTTATGTTGTTTGACTACCCAACCATAAGCTAAACTCTTTCACTTACCTTCCTCGAGAAACTATCCCTCAGTCTAGTTCAACCGTGAGTAATCATTTTTCTTCCTTGGAGGAGACAAGTTTCTAGCAAAACTTGTATCTCGGCAATTTTTTACGAGCATCTATCTTCAACTGGTGTAGAGGCATTCATTGCCTTTCTCTCTAGTAGTGAAAATCCCAATATTACCAGATGAACAACTTTTCTCTCCCATTGTTCTTGTTTTTGTTCTATTGGGTTGTCTTTGCAATGTATCCTCTTTTCTATCTCTCCGGACATCTTTCTCCACCCAGCAAGAGAGAGAGACCTCTTTTTTTTTTACTTTTTTACGTTATCGGGCATCCCAATTATGTTATTTCATTTTTTTGGTTGAAGAACTAAATAATTGTTTTTCTTTGGATTGAGGGTTATTTACTCTTCCAATGACAGTAACATACTTCTCTTTCTAGACTATTAATATTTTCCATTAACATTCGCTATATTTTTAACGACTTGTAATATCTAGTTAACAACACACATTCACATCACATTTAATATCAAACATTTTGATTAAATACATGATATAAAATTCCCAAAATTAAAATTGTCCAAAAATTAACAGTTAATGCACCTAAGTCATAAATTTGTTTGAGTCATAGACTCAGAGGAATTACATACTCCATCTCCCAAATTAAGAATACTTTCATCGATAGAAGAATCCAATTTCTAAAACTTGTACTATCTTTCATCACCGCAATCTTATTTCTCTTCCTTTTATTCAAGGAACCATGGATCTCAGTATGGAAATCTTAACCAAAAAGGATATTAAGATTCTAGTAAAACCCTAAGAGATGCTTAATCAATTATTTTGATCCCATTATGGCATTAGGGGTACAACAAATCCCTTGGTCCTGTGGAAAGTGTTACATTAGTCAAAGTGGGCATTATTTCAAATCCCACATCAAGGAAAACTTTAATGTCAAAACCCATAATTGCATCTCTAAATATGCCATCTCTAAATATTCTTTAAAATTAAACACTTAATTTAATTTAATTAAACCAAAATCTTAACTTCATCTTCCCATTACACCTCTTGGATCATCCATGAAGCTCTTGAAATTGGGAAGCACCTTGATAACTTTAATTGAGAAGATGGATATAGAATTAGCCAATCTTGACAACCCTTCATTGATTACCTTGACCACTAATCCAATTCCTAGTCAATATCCCCCTCCCTGACTCTTTCTTTTAGCTCCCTTTTATTTCTCATTCCTCCCCTTGGCTCTCAACTTTAAATTTCCCTTTACCCCATCTCTCCTCTGCACTCCTCTCCCCACTCCACCTTTTCTTTAAGTTCCCTCTTCATGGTGGGATCACCCTTTTACTATTATTTGCATTCCTTTCCTTAATATTTTTTGTGTCATTAATTGAACCTCCATTTACTAAAATAATTTCCTTCCTCAATACCACCCACCCACCCACCTTTTCCTTCTTCTTTCATTTACAATTTTCTATTTTCCATTTCTCTCATCATTATTTTACTATCATCACTATCACTTCACATAAATTATTAGTATTTATTCAATATTGTATTCATCTTTTTATTTCCAAAATATCCCATATTAATTATTAGACCATTTTATATCCTATCGAATCGAAACTAATTTACATACCTATTATATTCTTATTATTTTATGGAATATTTATACCACCACGAAAACTTTATTTTATCATAATAATTACATTGATTCATTATCTAATGTCTATCCTATTTTATTTTTTCATAATCTCCACAACAATATCTTTTCTCCCTTTAACGGTTTCGTCTTTTAATCATCTTATATAATCCTCTCATTCTTAATTCAGGGAATTATTCATTCAATTTTATTTGTTTATAGTAATCAATATTGGAATTTCCACTCCAAATGTTACACATTTCATTACAATTCATATGATTCGCTCCAAAAGAAATATTAACAATTTATTTATTATAAATTATATATATAATTTATTTAATATATAAAAATAACTGATAACAATAAATTTTAAAAAACAATGCTTTAAAATATATTCATCAAAATTGAATAATTAACTATTATGTAATCATTAATTTGTAAAATTTTACATTTATAAATATACTCTAGTCATATATGGATGATAGTGAAAAATTCAATTATTCTCTAAGTTTAAAAAACTTAGTCAGTTATATAAGTAATTGCGTTGAGAAATATGGAATTATCTAAATTCTAAAACATCGTTTTTATGAGTGCACTAAGAGGAACAAATTTAGTATATCAAGGAAAGTGCATAACATATGGGCATATGTGCTAGAAACATAAATACACAAGTGTGTACCAGAGAAACATGACAATTATAAGAGAAAGTGCTACATTAACTACCTAAAAGCTTACAGAACTTTGTATTTTAAATCGTGAAGATCACAACATCATATTATATGAATTAGAAATAGAGTTGTGTATTTTTATACAATTGAAGTGAGGTCTCTTTTCAAAAGGGGGCGATGGGCTTACTAAACAAGCTTATACACATTAGAATATTTGTTGAAAGTGCAGCCGAGGATTTTGTTGACATTTAGAATTACTGTAAATTATATTATTTACAAGGATAAACTTTACATATAAGTTTACAACTTGTTGAAAGTGTAAACACCTGAAAGGTATTCAGGTGCAAACTTAAGTATCTGGTGAGGCTAGACGAGAAGCAATGGCAGAATGATACATAATATCACGACCCCTAGAAGTTTCCTGAAGGATTTTTCTCAGTATTTTTTCTTTCTCTGGGGTCAAACGCCCCCTCGATTTCTTCGTCATCATGATTTGAACTCTTATCCTGGGGTTTACCAAGACGAGAAGCAATGACAGAATGATACATAGTGTCATGACGCCTAGTAGTGTCCCGAATGGTTTTTCTCAAAACGCCCCCTTACAAACTTGAACGCTTGGGTGAAACTTGCCCTATCTCTTCTTCGTTATCATCTGAAATTTTACGCATGACTTTGCCTTCTGTTTTCGAATCGTTTGTTACAACGTCTGCCCATAGCCCCTGATCAGCTTGGAAGCCATGGGCAGGAAAAATAACATCCTCTCTTCTTGTTATCATTAGACATCTTGAAAAGTATATGGATGAGTCAGTTAGTGCAGAGAATCTAGCAGAAGCTAAAGAGAAGATTTGGGTAAACACAAATTCAAATGTTTCAGATATTTGGACATGAATAGAAATCATTTTTGAATAGGAGCAGCTAGTACAGAAGGAAAAAGCAGCTATTGCCTAGATCAAAGAGGAACTAGACAAAAAACCTAAAGAAACAACAAAAATTTATCAAAGTTTTGTATTGAGAAATAACAAAAGAACTTGAAGAAATGGGCATTGAAGCCTAGACGGATGCAGTCCTTGAAGTCATAAAAGTATTGACAAAGAGAAATTTAATGCTACAGCTAGAAAACAAGTGTCATAACCTCGAAGTTTAGATCAAGAGGTTTAATAATAAAAAAAATGTTTTGTAGCAAAACGGACTTCCATCACTAAGAGATTCTCATAGCCAGTTGACCTAGCAGGAAAATTATCAAAAGAAACTTCATGAAATAGCAGTAGAAAACTCCAAATTTGCTAAAGTAAAAGGAAATGTTGGTGGTAAATCTTTTCTACAAGGGTTAGAAAGTGATTTATTCAATTCCTATGAGATTCACCATCTCTTTGTAAACATGCCTACATTTGAAAAATGCACTGAAGTAGATGAAGACAAAATTACAGACACTTAATAATATATTCTATTAATCTTGAATGAGGAAATTACACACAAATTTATACAATCAATAGTCTCAAGATAGGAATTCTATCTTAGACGTATAGTAGTGTGGTTGAGAGATTCTCTCAACCACACACTAAACTAGGAGAAACTATATTCTATCTTATTCTTATTATGTAGGAACAAACTCCTCAAATAGAAATTTACAACTATAGACAAGTAGGAATTAATTATTTTTAACTCCCCCCCTTAATGACTACTTGTCATGATAGTCAAATACACCACCATCAGGCGAATTGCATGTACAAAACCTCCAAAAACACAATCTGCTACCCTCAGACAGATCCACAACTTCTTTGATCCCGCGGATCCCCTTGAAGGTGAATTGGCGCGATCCTGAATGGAAAACCCACGCCCATTGGCGCGATTAATGGCCTAACAGACGCGGTAGTTGGCCTTCCTGGCGCTACTATCAGCGCGAAAAATGCGCCAATCCCCTTCTACTCAGAAAAAATCATCTGAGTCCGAGCCAGGTGTTCTACAGTCCACCTGCTCAATTGAGCACAAAGCTCTCGTGTACACACAGCCACAAAGGCAAGCAGAGAAAGATTCGCTCAACTTGTCAAACAACGCATTGACATCCACGATTCCAGCCACAAAGGCACCTCAAGCCACATAGGTGATTCTGCCACAAAGGCAAGCTGGCCACAAAGGCACTTCAGTCACAAAGACTATACAGCACCAACCATCACTTTACAGTGACAAAAGATGTTTTCAGGCTAACCATAAACCATTACAAAGTGGTTTTAAGAACACCACGAACTTTCAGATGCCCTTAAAAATCTTACATCTAATTCCACATTTTGGAGTTTCTGGGTACATACAATGACTATTACAATAACATGCTAGGGAGTCTATTCCACAAGCCACACTAACTCAAACAAAAATCTACTTTGTTGTCCACCATAAACGTTGTCGCTGCTCCTTTACCTCATCTGTGAGGGGTCCACTGATAAAGAAACCGGAACATAGGCACTCACAGCCACACGAAGAGAACACAATTTTCCCTTCAAGAACAGTAATCCAGGACTCCACAGTCCAATCCTCCATCGCATTTCAGTATCCAATTCTCCTGGCATCGCAACATAATGCCACTTCCCCTACTCACAGTATCAAGGCTAGTCACTGTTTTTAAGCATACTGCCTCATGCTCGCTAACAATCTGCAACACGATCTCAATCATCCTCCAATTTCTGATGTAGCTCCAATTGATGTCGTTTTCACGTCAGGTTCACCATTCCCTGCAAATTTGCTTAGTGTTGGAATGACCAGTTCCAACACACACTCAAAATTGTGACAATAGTTGGTCATACTACTGTCACTTAAATTACAACCAATTTCATTGTCATGAGAGTTAATCAATATATTGTAGCATCATCAGATAATTAAACAAATACATTTTGACAATAGCATAAACTTCACGGCCAAATAGTGAGAATAGACACCATGTCGCCCTTGCCGGAGGACAAACGGAGAGCAAAGAGATGGGCTGATACACCCCCAATCACCCAAAACTGCTCATTTCTCCACCAATCATCAAGATAAAATAGCATAGAAATCAAGTGTCATGAAACTGAACGTGAACACGAACTCGCGCCTCATCACAATTCTTCATCCACGCCATTTTTTCGCTCTTTAGAACCGGCTCTCCTACAACAAATCTAATGTAGCTGATGTTCTTCATGCAAATTGTTAACTTCCTCATCAAGCTGGCCACTGCGGCCATGTTGCCACGCTTACTCGGCCTCCTGTGTGAAGGCACCACCATGGAGATGACCGCCCACAGGCTACCACCGATTCGTCACAATAGGACATGAATATGGCCTCATTAAGAGTGGCAGACATGTTCCCCGGACTAGAAGGAAGGCATCTTCCGAGATTATTGTTGGCAAAAACAATAACAGAAACAGGAGAATTTCCAAGATTAGAAGGAATTTCAAGATGAAACCTGTTATTGTTGATGAAGATGGCGTCGAGATCTTTGTCAAACAACTGCTTGGGCAGCTCCCCCTCGAAATCATTGAACCTAATGTCCAAGAACTTCAATGATGGCATAGACAAAACCACAAGTGGAAATGGCCCAGCAAACCTGTTATTGCTGATATCAAGCTCATACAGCAGGGTCAGATTCCTGAAGCTGCGAGGCACTCTCCCACAGAACCTGTTGGAATTGATATGGAAAAATGCTAGATCTGTGAGCAGGCCCAGGCTCGCGGGCAGATACCCTGCAATATCGGCATGGTTGAGATCAATGCCCGCAACTACCTGAATGGAGGGATCATCCATTGTAGGAGCACAAAATACACAGGTGTAGTTACAGACATCGGGACCGACCCAGTTCCCAGTTGTGTTGAATGGATCTGAGATTATAGCCTTTTTCCAGCACTGAAGAGCAGTGTAGGCATTCTTAAGTCTCGGATTCGTGAAGTTGAACCCCGTACCATTAGAATCCAGCACCTCTCCGTGGGTAATGTAGTTGACTTCTTCATTGGAATGAGCTGCCATAAGCCCAAAAACGAAGCCCGCAACAAGCAAAATAGCAAAACCCACTTCTTGCATTGCAAGTAATTGTTTGAATCTATGCCTTCCTCGCATGTTAACCAGCACCCACTCTGACCTTGCCACTCAATCCATTTATACCATAACTTTCATTCTTTTCAGAATTCATATTCGACGTCTGCCATATTCTGATTGTTCCATCTTCAGATCCAGTTGAATATGATTTGAGCAAAACGCAGACAATGAACCGAGCCATGATGTCCCTTGTTACAAGCAATTTCTTCTCCGGTGTGAAAATAAAAAAAAGACACGGCAAAATACCCTATTGTTTTTTTCAAGATTCAGCGATCTAGTCGATGGGGTTTGCACGGATCTATTCGAAGCCGAGGTTCAGCGATCGAATCCCACAAACGGGATGAGATCGGGAGCCAGAGCCTGGGAGTTGTTAGCCTTCACTTGGTTATGCTTAAAGCTGAAGACCTCTGCAGCACCACCTCGACTACTGCGCGCCTCTCTCGACTCGGCCTCACGACCTTGTCCTTGAAGAGCCCGGAAAGATTAAATCCAGGCGAGAAAGAAATGATATCGAAGGCATTGAGCAGGGCCGCAAGGTGGCCCCATTTTCTCCAGCTTCTCCTTGTCAAGCTTCGGCGCGTCGGGGCTGCTCTTGACAGAGGGAGGGTAGATCACATAAAGAAGAAGCGGGGCAACGATCAGGGATACCAGACCGGGCACCAGCGCAGCGACCGCCCAATCCGTCCACCCGATGGTCTGCCCTCCAATAGATTCACCCCACAGCAGCTCCCTTCGACTTTCAATGGCGGCCTCCTGCGGCCTCCTCCACGGCAGTCCCAACGCCCTTCACATTGGCTGCAGACTCAAACAACATTGTCAACCATTGGATCTCAGCGTCCTGGCAGACCGCTCCACTCAAGCACTCAGGCCGCTCCACCACTTGAACAGATCACAAAAAATAATTGATGGACAAACAACATATACTAAACTCTTTATTTTCCCTCAGCCCAGGAGGGGCCAGGCCCTCACAGGCTCTGATACCAAGATAAAATTACAAACACTTAATAATATATTCTATTAATCTTGAATGAGGAAATTACACACAAATTTATACAATCAATAGTCTCAAGATAGGAATTCTATCTTAGACGTATAGTAGTGTGGTTGAGAGATTCTCTCAACCACACACTAAACTAGGAGAAACTATATTCTAGCTTATTCCTATTATGTAAGAACAAACTCCTCAAATAGAAAATTACAACCATAGACAAGTAGGAATTAATTATTTCTAACTGATGAAACATTCAGGAAAGTAATAAAGTTTTCATATCGAGATGATGATAAGTCGGATAAGTGCCACGAACTTATTGAATGAACAAAAAGCGGATTTAAAGGCAGGTTTTGGGCAAAGAAACATGAGAAGAATCAGCAGAATCAACAAAATCATATTTAAAACCAATAGTTAGAGAGGAAGCCACCATCTCATGGTTTTTCTCTTGTCAATATCAGAAGGAAAAATAACATCCTCTTCTTGTTATCATTACCTTTTCGTCAACATTCTCACTATGAGAGTGAATTGATTCATTACTGTTACTGGAGTAGCTACATTTCCAAACATAAATCTTTAGAGAAGAGCTACCTCCAGCTTTGCGGGAAAGAAAATTCTGGCCATGGCACAAAGTCGTTTTCCCAAAGAACGGCCTGTACTCGAAAACTGGACCTGAAATAACAACCATTAAGGCAAACCAGGGTTTCTATAGAGTGGCGAAACAAAATAAAAATTAAATTACTCAATGCAGATGTATCCTGGCAGCTTATCTATGTGCACTGGATCATATAACAAACAAAACTACAGAGAAATTAAATTACTCAGTGCATATGAAGCATGGGAATCTCTAAGTATAAGCATATGTGAGGTATATATATATATGAACCATACATATTCGATTATTCAAGAAAACTCGAATATCTAATGACACCTTTATAATTCGCAGCCCAGGAATTTTCCACAACGATTTCACTCCCCGTCGATATTTTATAAATAATTTCCTATACTTAAACCAAAATATGAATAATGGAAATTTTCTTAATATGAGATTTCATGAAAATCGTGAGGGGAATTTTCTTGTCGATGTCATTGGTCTACGTACTCACTATGTGAATGCAATTCCCTTCCAGTTCAATTACAACTACAAAATTTCGCCAAATTTCAAGAGAAAAATATCAACCTAAATTTTTCTCTGAATGTAGTACCTGTCATCGACGTTTTGTCTAGAATCATATCTTTTAGAGAAACCACAAAGGGAATGGTTGGTGTTGGTTTCATCGGTCTACGTTGTTAGAAAATATAGAATTTACGCGGAGAAGCAGAGGGAAGTTGTTTCACGAAGCTTGATTTCGCACAGCTATACAAAGGCTTAATAAAAAACAGAATTCACTCACTGCACAAATAGAGTAAAATAGAGTAAGCTTGGAGCAACACAATAAAACTTAGGATTAAATTATAATTCATGAAAATACATTCATATGAGACTGAAGTTCATTCACAAAGTAAAAAGAAAGATTTACACTGATTTACACTTCACGAGGGGTCTTGGGGTAACACACTAACTGTTGTTTTCACGGGCCCACCAAACGTTTCTCTATGATTTTATCCTCCCTACCTCATAGACTTTACGACATAAAAACGTTTCTCCATGATTTTATCCTCCCTACCTCATAGACTCTACGACATAAAAAATGACTTTTACATTCATATTTATCTCAACATACAATTTGACATTAATACATGACAGAGAAAAATAATTAATACGCTATTGTTGTTGACTGTGGACAATAATCACGTAGGTGTTTGTGGAGTATGGGCAATAGTCGCACAGTAAATGCTTGCTCGTATTTACTAAACTTGATTAAATTCCTTAACTTATGTGATGTGTTGCAAAATGGTTCATGCGGTACTTCTGTTTTGGCTTTAGTCCTTCCATCTTCAAACAAAGACACAACCTGCAAAAATACTTTTCACAGGTATCGCTGCTATTAGGGTGTTTAACGTGGTAGTTGGGATTAATATTTCCAACACTCCCCCTTAATCACAATTGTCGCCATTGACAATTCCCAAACAGTTTATGAGATAAACAAAACTTTCACATGCTAATGGCTTTGTGAGGATATCAACAAATTTTTCCCGTGACCTGCAGCACTGCAACACAATTTCATCATTGTTAATCAACTCTCTAATAAAATTATATTTAGCATCAATATGCTTGGTCCTTTTGTGAAAGACAAAAATTTTTGACAACGTAATTGTTGTGGTGTTGTCACAGAAAATAGTTGTCATTCCCTCTTGGTCATAACAAATATCCCTCAACATCCTTCTTATCCAAACTGCCAAACACGTTGTTGTTGTTGCTGCGACATATTCAGCTTCTGCTGTTGACAATGACACTATTGGCTGCTTCTTGGAGGCCCATGAAATGGCTCTGGAACCCAAATGGGAAACATATCATGACGTGTTGTTTCTGTCATCGACACTTCCTACCCAATCACTGTCAGTGTAACCAACCAACGTGAAATCACTTGTTGTTGTGTACAAAACACCATAATATTTTGTCCCATTGAAATACCTTAAAATCCTTTTCACTACTTGCCAATGTGTCTCCTTGGGTGTCTCCATGAACCTCGACACCAAACTTACTGCATACATTATATCCGGCCTAATGGTGGTCAAATACATCAAGCTGCCTATCATGCTTTTGTATAATGTCGGATTGACATTGTTGCTGCAATCTTCTTTTCTCAACTTCAACCACATGATAGTTGGAGTTGGTGAGAGCTTGTTGTTCTACATTTTAAACCTCTCCAAAATGTTTGTCACATACTTCACTTGAGAGATAAAAATTTCATTTTTTGTTTGCTTCACTTCTATGCCCAAAAAATGTCTTAACATTCATAAGTCAGTCATTTCAAATTCACTCTTCATGACTTGTTCGAAATCAACATTGAGGAAATCATCACTGCTAATAAAAATCAAATCATCTATAGACAACAATAAGAATCTTACTATCGCTCTTTCTGATGTAGAGAGTAGGCTCACTGTCACATTTTTCGAAACCATTGTCTAACAAGTGGGCATCTATCTTACTATACCATGCGCGTGGTGCTTGCTTCAACCCATAGAGAGCTTTCCTCAACTGATATACTTTGTCTTCTTGGCCTTCTACCTCATAACCAGGCGGTTGCGCAACATACACTTCTTCTTTCAACACCCCATTCAAGAACGTTGATTTTACGTCCATTTGATACACTTTTCGTTTATGATGCGCGACAATTTCCACAACTATATGCACTGTCTCCATCCTCGCGATTGGCGCGAACATCTCCCTATAATCTCTTCCATACTGCTGCTTGTATCCTTTGACAACTAGCCTTGCTTTGTGCCTTTCAATATTTCCGTCAATGTTGCTTTTGGTCTTATAGAACCACTTCACTTCAATGATATGTCTTCCTTTCGGAAGGTTCACTAACTCCCATGTTTCATTCCTTTCTATTGCTTCTATTTCTTCCTCCATTGTTGCAACCCATTTTTCTTCTTTGACTGCATCCTCAAAATGGATTGGGTCATCTACATGACAAAACAAGGCAAATAAGGAATTCAGACTAACGCTACTATCAACTTCATCTTGCTTATAAATTTCATTTAAATTTCTTGAATTTTGGTCTTCTTGTGCTTGCTGAAGATGGGCTTGACATGTCACTTGGTGTTGCGCTTTGTGTCATACTTGGAGAAACACTTTCTTGGCTACGTGAAATTGTCCTATTATTTGTTCATGGTGTTGCTTGTTGCCTGCTTTGTTGCACTTGAATAGGAGTAGAGGGAGTCATTGTTGAGGAATTACTTGCTGCTGTTAATTCCTCTTTGTCCTCATGTGATATACATGCTTTGACATTGACTGTCTTTTCTAACCGTCCATCCCACACTTCCTCTTCTATAAACTGCACATCTCTATTGATTATGACCTTCTTGGTTAATGGACTGTAGAGTTTGTATGCATTAGATTCATCAAGGTATCCAACAAATATAAATTTGTCCCCCTTGCTGTCCAACTTCTTCCTCAACTCATCCGGGACATGTGCACACACTACACATCCAAAAACTCTCATGTGAGTGATACGATGCTTTCTTCCACTCCATGCCTCTTCAAGAACTATGTTCTAGACGCTTTCGGTTGGACACATCTTCAATATATATGTTGCACAAGCGATGACTTCAACCCAATAATCATTTGGAAAATGCTTTGCCTTCATCATAATCCTTGCCATTTCCATAATGGTCCTATTCTTCCTTTCTGCCACACCCTTTTGGTGAGGTGTATACCTTGTTGTAAATTGTTTGTGAATTCCATGCTCCCTGCAAAATTGAAGGAAGTCATTTGAGATGTATTCTCCACCTTTGTCAATCTTGCAGACTTTGATGTAGTGTCCACTTTGCTTCTCAACAAGAGCTTTGTATTGGCGAAAGTGCTCAAACATTTCACTTTTCTATTTTAAGAAATAGATCCATGTCTTCCTTGTGTAGTCATATATGAAGGCCAATAAATAGTGGCTGCCACCAATTGATGGTGTCTGCATTGATCGACATAAATCTGAGTGGACAATCTCTAAAGGTTCCTTTGCCCTCAGTGACGTTCTGGTTGGAAATGTCTCTCTATGTTGCTTGCCTAAGATACATCCTTCACATACGCTGTCCGATTTTTCTATGAGTGGTAGTCCCTTCACCATGCCTTTCCTATGCAGCAAATTTAAACTTCCAAAGTTGAGATTTCCAAATCTCAAATGCCATAACCAATTTTCATCTTTGACTTCTGCTTGAAAGTTTACTTGTATGAGAGCTGCATATTTTCTTCCATTCTCTTGTGATTTCATTGAGAGTTGTGCTTGTGCACCTTCTTTCTACAAATCTGATCTTATTTTTAGGGGAAACATTCTATTGTTTGTCATCTGAACCTTTGTAATCAACTGTCTCTTTGGAGGTCTATCCAAAATCGTGCACACATCATTTCTGAAGAAGACATTGTAGCCCTTTTGCATGAGTTGTCCAATGCTTATGAGGTTATGCTTCATAACAAGGACAAAGTAAAATCAGAGATTTACTTCTTCCCCCCCCTTCTTTGCTAGGATATTAACTCTTCATTTTCCCATGACAACGACTTTGCTACCAGTCTCTAATGTCACTTCAGATTTCACACTTTCATCTAGATTGGAAAATATTTCTTTGTTTCCTCACATGTGGTTGCTACACCCCGAATCTAGATATAATATATCACTTTGTTTTTCTTGTGCTACATTATAAGCTAAAAACATGTCATTATGGTTTTAACTTTCTTTTGTGAAATTTACACTTGGTTTGTTACTAATGTCATATTGTTTCTTTCTACATTCATTTTCATAATGACCATACTTTTTACAGTAATGACAATAAACTTGAGATTTATCATACCTCTAACCTTGTGCTTGATTTTGGCTTCGGCCTTGACTTGGATTTTGATTGCAGCCTCTTTCATTTGAGCTCGAAGGGCTGCTTCTTCTACCTTTGTGTGGGCTTCTTCCTCTTCCTCTAGCATATGATCTTCCTCTGCCTCGACCTTGACCAAATGACACTTGTGTCTTGAACACATGCTCCAATGAGGAGCTTGTTTCTGTATTCAGTGTATGTTCATGAGAAATCAGTTATGCATTAAGCTCATCCGCTGAGAACTGTGAGAGATCCTTTGTCTCTTCTATGGCCATAACAATTGCATCAAACTTTGCTGGCAAACTTCTCAAAACTTTCTCAACTATTCTTCTTCACTCAAGTGTATCACCATGAGACCTGATTTGAGTAACCAACCCAATTACATGTGAAAAAAACAAGTTTACATTCTCAGACTCTTTCATACAAAGTGTTTCAAAGTTTCTTCTCAACATTTGCAACTTTGTTATCTTGACTTTTGCCATACCTTGGTAGGTTGTCTCGAGGGTGTCCCATGCTTGATTGGACTTTGTTGCTGCTGCAACCCTTGGGAAAACACTTTCATGAACTATTTGGAAATTGTAGAAGAGGGCTTTTGCATCCTTCTTTCTGTTGTCTCTTAATAAATCTCTTTCTGCTTGAGATAGGACATTGTATGCTGCTGTGTCTGCTAGTTCTTGAAAACCATTCTCCACCAATTCCCTAATGTCTTGAGAAGAAAACATGACCTTCATTGTAATAGCCCAATTGATCTAGGTGGATATTGGTGGCCACCTGCCAGGTCCACTTGGACCCCCACCATTGTCTTTCTCAGCATTTTCAGTTTCCTTAATTGTAGCACAGTTTACTATTTTTAGCAGTTTTTCGGGTCCTGAACTTCCGGAGCCGTTTTGAGGCCCTAAACGACGTTTTTTTGGAATTCTGGGGCGACCGAGCCCTATGTTGCCTCGCCTCCCAAAGTGGTAGTACTCGGATAGATCTTTCTAACGAGCTATCGTACGCGTCAAACGGAGATCGTATGCCAAAGTTACGACCCCGGGAAATTGATGTACCAATTTACCCAAACGGGGCCCACAATTTGGCGTTTCATCTTCTAGGGTTAGGTTTCGGTATGTGAAGGGTTTTCCATTGTTTCTCAACAATAAATAGGCCTTCGAGCCTCATTGTAATACAGTTCAGAACAGTTCAGAGGCATGTAGCCATCACATCTCTTCTCAGAGATAAGCTACCATCGCCCTAGCTAGTTTATTGCCATTTCTGTTTGTAAGCATATGTCAGTATTTTCCATTAATGAAATGAAGTATTATTTCCGCTGCATCTTTGTGTATATGGTTATCTCTGTAATTTGTTGCGTTCCTGCTTAAATCTAGATCAGTGGTATCAGAGCGGTCTGCTTTTTCTCTGTTTTTCTTTGCATGTCCCCAACAAGGTCGGGATATAAGGAGTTAGGGCTTGAACTGGTTGAACCTTTGCAAGACCAGCCTCGCAAATCCCGACGGCCTCCCATGGCGGACGAGAAGAAAGATGAGGGGGCAGGAGATCCCATCAAAATCTTGCTCGAAGAAGCGCTCGAGCGACAACGGAACGCGATGATGGACAGCTTTGCGCAGATCCTTCAGCGGCTACCCAGAAGCGGCGCATCGGCTTCCAGCAGCTCCTCTGGAAATGCCACACCCTTTAAGGTACAAGTTAATTTTGAAATCCCCATATTCGAGGGTCAGATAGACGCCGATGCCGTAGATAAATGGTTAAATCTGCTAGAGGGTTATTTTTCTGTTCATGAATTTTCGAGTCGGGAAAAGATTGTTTTTGCTCTTCTCAAAGCAGCCCCCCACGTCAAGGACTGGTGGGAAACCTACTGCGAGCAGAAGGATGAAAGTACTGGCTCACTATTTTCAGCCGCACCCACCTGGGATTCGTTCCGGGATGCCATCAAGGAGCAGTACTACCCTGTCGGAAGCTATGAGGATGAATACATAAAGTGGACCACGCTGCGGCAGGGAAGGGACCAAGATGTGCCGGAGTTCACCAATCTTTTCCATACCCTTCGCACAAAGTTGGGTATCAAGGATTCGGAGCAACATTTGATACTCAAATACCGTGGCTGCCTACACAAGTACATCCAGGAAGAAATACAGTGCCTAAACATCCCCTCGCTCGGCGCAGCATACCGGTATGCCGTCAAAGTCGAGAAGAAGTTTAAACAAAAGAAGCGAGACTTTGGATCTGCGAATCCAAAGCAGGGGAAAGGTGCCCCTAAACCACAGAACAAAGGACAAAGCCAAGGCGGGACAGCCCAAGACAACCAGCTGAAGCTGCAAGCAAAGAGCAACGCCGCAAAGCCGAGAAAGGACACTGGAAAATGGTGCGAGTTCCATAAGAGCTCCACTCACAACACAAGTGAGTGTCGGGCCAAACAGTCACTGGTGGCTGAGCTAAAGGTTTCAGAATCAGATGCATGTTCCGACTCTGAGTCAGAACCTGATAAGGGGTATGAAAAAGGGAAGCAGATCATTGATGCGGATCCCAGCGCCACTGTTGCTACCGCAAAGATCCAGAAAAATGAACCCGAAGATCCAGAGGAGGAGGAGCGTCTCTTCCACTCCCAGATGTGGGTCAAGGGCTCCCCGATACAGTTCATTGTTGATAGCGGGAGTCAAAAGAACCTCATTTCGGCAGAGGTCGTGAAGCGATTGGGCTTACCGACCACAGCACATCCACAACCATACACCATTGGGTGGCTTTACCAAGGGCGAGATCTTCGCGTGAGCCAGCAGTGTCGCCTTCCATACAACATCAAGCCCTTCACGGATGAGGTATTGTGTGACATTGCTCCCTTTGAAGTTTGTGATGTATTACTAGGACAACCATACTTGTGGAAGCGACATGCTGTGTATGAATCAAGGCCCCGTGCTGTTATTATTACATTGGGAAATAAGTTGTTCAGGATACCAGAGGTACCACCACCTGCCGCCATCTCTTTGATTACTGCAAAACAATGCAGTAAGATCATTTCCAAAACCAGGAAATTTGTTTTCCTGATGATACGCCCTCAAGGGAAGAAGAAGACAGTGGCCGCGGCCTCCAAACGAGGTCTCTCTGCACGGCAGCTACAAATGGACAAGATTGTGGAGGAGTACAAAGACATCTTCACCTCCCCGGCAGGGGTTCCTCTGCACTGTCAAGTCAAGCACTCCATTGATCTGACCCCAGGTGCGCCGCTACCCAATGGACCAATTTATCGGCGCTCCGTTCTGGAGAACAATGAAATCAAGAGGCAGATTCAGGAGCTCCTACAGAAAGGTCACATCCGTCCGAGTTCTTCGCCCTGTGGGAGCCCGATAGTGTTGGTACAGAAGAAGGATGGGACGTGGAGACTCTGTATTGACTATCGGACGCTGAACAAGATCACTGTCCGTAATAGGTACCCGATCCCGCGGATTGATGACCTCCTAGAACAACTAAAGGGGGCGAAATATTTCAGCAAGATCGATCTGAAGTCAGGATATCACCAGGTACCAATTGAACCCTCAGATGTGTGGAAGACTGCCTTCAAATCCAAGGAGGGCCTCTTCGAATGGTTGGTCATGCCTTTCGGATTGACGAATGCTCCTGCAACCTTTATGAGGCTAATGGATGACATCTTGCGGCCATTCACCAACTCCTTTGTAGTAGTATACTTGGATGACATTCTGATCTTCAGCCAGAGTTGGGAAGAGCACCTCCACCACATCCGACAGGTTCTCCAAACACTGCGGCAACACAAGCTATGTGCCAATTTGGAGAAATGCACTTTTGGCATGACCGAGGTCCAGTATCTGGGATACATCATTGATGAACAGGGGGTGCATGTCGATCCAGCCAAGGTCCAAGTCATTCGGGATTGGCCCTCTCCAACCACTCTAACAGAGCTCCGCAGCTTTCTAGGTCTTGCCAACTTCTACCGCAGGTTTGTGTTGGGATTTTCTCATATTTCTTGGCCCTTGAGTCAAGTCACCAAGGGCGGGGCGAAAGCAAAATTCTTTTGGTCTGAATTTCAACAGAAGGCATTCAGGGAGTTGAAGGATCGCCTCTGCACGGCACCAGTGCTCGCGTTACCAGATTTACAACAACCATTTGAGGTCGAGACAGATGCCTCTGACTATGCTATTGGGGCAGTCCTTACTCAACATGGACATCCAATGGCATATCACAGTGAAACACTTTCAGACACAGTCCGGAAGTACCCCACTTATGATAAAGAGATGTATTCCATTGTACAGGCATGCCGACAATGGAAGCATTACATTTTGGGGAAGGAAACGGTCATCCACACAGACCACCGACCTCTGCAATTCATACAGACCCAAGGGAAATTGCAGAATGATCGCCATCAGAAGTGGTCTACATACCTGCAACAGTTTCACTTGAATATCAAGTATAAAAAGGGCAGCACCAATAATGTTGCAGATTGCCTCAGTCGACCACCGATCATGGCGCTGACCACCGTGCTCAACTCTTACGGGCACAAGACTTCTGATTGGCCACTTCTCTACAAAAGCGACCCAGAATTCGGCCACACATACCAGACACTCTTGGAGGGTTGGCAGGTTGCAGATTTTCACCTCCAGGATGCCCTATTATGCCACCTCGGTCACCTTTGTGTTCCTTCAAGCGAGCGTGCCAAGATGATTTGGGAAGCACACTACAGTCGGGCTGCTGGGCATTTCGGAGTCGAGAAAACAGTGGCAGTACTGCAAAACTATTTCTATTGGCCGAATCTTCGACAGGATGTTGGGAAGTACATCCGATCATGTACTGCCTGTGCCATTGCCAAACCGACCATTAAGAAGCAAGGCCTCTATACCCCGTTGCCTACCCCTAGTCGACCTTGGGAATCCATCTCCATGGATTACATGTCAGGCCTTCCTTCCACTAAGCATGGAAATGACTGTGTTTTTGTGGTCGTCGACAGGTTCTCAAAGATGGCCATTATGATGGCCTGCAAGAAGAATATCACAGCAGAAGCCACTGCTAAACTCTTCTTTGAACGAGTGTGGGTGCACTTTGGGATCCCACAGTCTATCATCTCAGATCGGGACAGTCGGTTTCTCAGCACATTTTGGTCCAGTCTCTGGTCAATGCTGGACACCAAACTCACGAAGTCCACAGCCTTCCATCCTCAAACTGATGGCCAGACAGAGGTTGTCAACAGGATGATTGTGCACATTCTGCGCATGTATAACTCAAAGCATCCACGCACATGGGACGAGAGCCTCCCCTATGTTCAGCACAGCTACAACCGAGCTCTTCACAGCTCCACTGGCCATAGCCCTTTTCAGGTGGGTTTAGGATTCCAGCCACTATGCCCCATTGATGTGGCCATGCCACTTGCAGCTACTCACATGAATTTAGCTCATGTCCAGTCCGAAACAGATAAGGCCACCAGCTTCATTGAGCACATCCAACATATTCGCCAGCAGGTCCATGACATTCTTGAGAAATCAAATGCCAAGTACAAGCAGCGACATGATCAACACCGGGTGCCACACAAGTTTCAGGTGGGCGACAAAGTCTGGTTGCATTTGCAAAAGGAACGCCTTACTGGAGCCTATCGGAAATTGAGACCACTTCGATATGGTCCTTACACCATTACTAAGGCTATGGGAGACAATGCATTTGAGCTCAGCATTCCCCCATTCCTTGGCCTGCACCCAGTGTTCAATGTGGACCGCCTTCGGCCATACTTTCCACCATTGCTAGACACATCCGACATTGCAGAACAGCTCAAACCCACAGAATTAAATCCAGATTGCATGGAACAAGCTGCAACTGATCGGATCATGGACACACAGATCAAGAACACTCGCCAACAGCATATCCAACTGTATCGAGTTGTCAAAGCAGGCCAACTCCTTCAGCAGGGCAAGTGGCTCACCAGGGAACAAGTTCAGCAGAGGTTTCCTCATCTCATGGAGGAGCTCAACGCAATGGGGACCATTGCTTCCTAAGGGGGGAGGAATGATCCAGGTGGATATTGGTGGCCACCTGCCAGGTCCACCTGGACCCACACCATTGTCTTTCTCAGCATTTTCAGTTTCCTTAATTGTAGCACAGTTTACTATTTTTAGCAGTTTTTCGGGTCCTGAACTTCCGGAGCCGTTTTGAGGCCCTAAACGACATTTTTTTGGAATTATGGGGCGACCGAGCCCTATGTTGCCTCTACCAGCCTCCCAAAGTGGTAGTACTCGGATAGATCTTTCTAACGAGCTATCGTACGCGTCAAACGGAGATCGTATGCCAAAGTTACGACCCCGGGAAATTGATGTACCAATTTACCCAAACGGGGCCCACAATTTGGCGTTTCATCTTCTAGGGTTAGGTTTCGGTATGTGAAGGGTTTTCCATTGTTTCTCAACAATAAATAGGCCTTCGAGCCTCATTGTAATACAGTTCAGAACAGTTCAGAGGCATGTAGCCATCACATCTCTTCTCAGAGATAAGCTACCATCGCCCTAGCTAGTTTATTGCCATTTCTGTTTGTAAGCATATGTCAGTATTTTCCATTAATGAAATGAAGTATTATTTCCGCTGCATCTTTGTGTATATGGTTATCTCTGTAATTTGTTGCGTTCCTGCTTAAATCTGGATCACCAATAATCATAATTTTTGCCATTAAACTGAGGTATTTGAGAATTAACACTTGTTTTTACATTAACAGAGTTTAACCCGCTTCGATACCATGTTAGAGAAAATAGAATTTACGCGGAGAGGCAGAGGGAATTTGTTTCGCTAAGCTTGATTTCAGGCAGCTAGATTTCATGGAGCTTTACAGAGGTTTAATAAAAAACAGTATTCACTCAGGGAGAGTAAGCTTGGAGCAACACAATAAAACTTATGATTAAATTCTAATTCATGAAAATATATTCATATGAGATTGAGGCTCATTCACAAAGTAAAAACAAATGTTTACAATGATTTACACTTCAGCAAGGGTTGCGGGGTAACACATAGTGATTGTTGTTTTCACGCACCTACCCAAATTTGCTCCAGGATTTTCTCCTCCCTACCTCACAAACTCTACCACATACAAATTGACTTTTACATTCATATTTATCTCCACATACAATTTGACATTAATACATGACAAAGCAAAATAATTAATATGCTGTTGTTGTTTAGTGTGTACAATAATTGGTTCATTCACAAAGTAAAAACAAATGTTTATAGTGATTTACACTTCATAAGGGGTTGCGGGGTAATACACACTAAAACACTCAATCACTGTGGTTTTCATGTGTCCACCAAAATTTGCTCCACTATTTTCTCCTTCCTACCTCACAAACTCTACCACATACAAAATGACTTTTACATTCATATTTATCTGAACATACAATTTGACTTCCTCACAAACTCTACCACATACAAAATGACTTTTACATTCATGTTTATCTCAACAGACAATTTGACTTCCTCACAAACTCTACCACATACAAAATGACTTTTACATTCATATTTATCTCAACATAAAATTTGACATTTATACATAACAGAGCAAAATAATTAATACAATGTTGTTGTTAAATGTGGACAGTAACCCTGTAAAAATACTTCTGACCAATAAAATGTTTAACACAGTGGTTGGAATTAATATTTTCAACCCACGGCTCATGATTTCAAAATGCCAATTCCATGTATTTCCCGTGACTCACACCTAAAGAAGCCATATTTGCAGCGACCAGTGATGAAATTGACACCAGCGAACATCTTTATTATGCGACAAAAGATGCGATTAAAGAGTCGGATCTGGGGCAGGTACTCGTGGCATCTGTATTTTGGACTGCAAATAGTATTGATCAACGCCCATTGGTATTTTGCGTTGGGATCGACGCGTGCTGGTACAACGCATCAGTATTCTGTTTGTGTGACGGTAACACTGTTTGGCTTAGGGACGCGTGCTAGTACAACGCATCAGTATAGTTTTTGTGTGACGGTAACCCTGTCTGGTTTACACACGTGAGTGATAATGAAATTCGAAACCTCATTTCTAATGGTAAAACCTTTCGCAAACTAATAGCGGGATGGTTATTATTGATGGCTATCAGGTAATACAGACTTACTATTGAAAAACTATTTTATTTGGAATTATTCAGTTGTAATACATAAGAATCACGCTGGAGCTAACCAGCCATAAATTGGGTATTTAATGCCCTCAGAGCAACACGCCACTTAGCCCGATAACACGAGAGCGGGCAAATATTATTTAATGCCGAATTTGCCCGCTCCCGTGTTACCGAATTTGCCTGCTCCCATGTTATCGCGTTAAGTCGCGTGCTGCTCTGAGAGCATTAAATACCCAATATATGACTAGTTAGCTCTTTCCTAAAAACCAGACTTTCACTCCTGTGAAAAATCTGTAGATTTTAACCTATTTCATTAAATTAAAAAAAACAATTTCAATGCGCACTTCAAATTTAACCTCCATAGTCAACTCACATGGACTAGTTAGTTCATTTTTAAACGCAAGTTAGATAAATATCTAATTTAATTGACATCAATACATATCTGTGGATTCGATGTATCATGTCATGAATAATGGTGAAGACGAGAATTCATTTCGATATTAGTAATTAAACCATTTTTAAATTTCGTTGTGCTTATTAAAAATAAGTTTTCCTTCTCATCTTTATAAAAATGTGAAAATATAATGGTTGAAAAATTGCAATTTTTTATTATATAAATTATAAGGATGAATGTATTAATAAATTTAATTTTTAAATTAGAATTTTTTATTTAATTGAAATGAAAATATTTCTTTCTTTTTAATCTTAATTATTTATGTTAAAATTAAATATAATATTACTAATAATTTTAAAAAATAAAATAAAATAAAATGTAAATGTCAATAATATTTATTATTTTTAAATTATGTAAATTGAAAAAATATAATAAAAGTAAACAATCTCTTTTAATTAATAGATAATTTTTATTTTTATTTTTAAATACAATTTGAGGCAGAATTATGATCGAAAAATACAAAAAAGAAATGCCATGTTCTTTATTAGTCAAACATTAAAATATAATGAATAAAATGTATAGTAATTAATGTCAGTTATAACTATATAGTTATAGAACATACCAAATAATTTATTTATTAAATGAAAAATTACTGCTTTTAAAATGAATGGTGTAAATTGGAATACAAGGTTAAACCTCTTTAGTAATGGACACTCCACATACAAATTAACATAAAAATTATGAGAGAATAAGTATTTAATGATGCTAGAATATAGTATACATTAAAATGATGTGATAATTGATATGCAATATGTTCAAAATAAAATATGGTTATATTATTAATTAATAATGGGAACTGAGAATAATCATAATAAAATATTGTTGCAAAATAAAGATTGAAGAATTTTAAAATAAAAAACTTTAAGGAAAGGGAAGGGAAGGAGGAAAAGGGTGTGTAACAAGGAAAATATTTTATTAATTAAGGTATATTTAATAACATTAAAAATATATTAAATTAAGAGAGAGAATTCGAGAATACTTAAAGGCAAGCCAAAAATGAAGAAAGTTTTTAAATAAAGGAGGGGATAAAGGGAAAGTAAGGTTGAGGGCCACATGGAGGACCGAGAAATAAAAGAGAGCTAAGAGAAACAGTGGGGCATGGGAAATTTATGCTCTTTTGAATAGGGCCTACTAAGGAAAGGGATTTTAAAATAGTAACTTGAATGGATCACCTTCAAGTGCTCGCATTCATAGTAGGCACTTAATGAATTGACTGCACGAGAAATAAATTATTTGAAAAGGTGGGTGATGTGGTGAATACCTTATCTCAATGAATCAAAGAGAAATGTTGCTTAAGGCTAGATCTTATTCATAATTGACACAAAAGTTAGAAAGAACATGTGGTGTTTGAAATTATCATTCTGTACTTGAGCCTTTCATTAGCAACCCACCCCAAGCTAGTTATTGTAATTGACTAGGAAATGGCTTAGTGGTTAAGGTGAAGAATGAGGGGATGCCAAGATTGACTAAGTTTATAACCATCTTATTGATTGAAGTTACAAGGTGCTTGTCAATTTCAAAAAATGTTTTGATGATGCAAGAGGCATACTCGCGAGCTTACACTAAGATTTTGGTTTGATCGAAGAAAATGAGGTGTTTATTTTGAATTGAATTTAAAAAAATGGAATATTTCGAGATGTGGTTGTGGGTTGTCTCAATTATGTGTTACTTGATATAGGATTTGAAAGAAGACCTTGTTTGACTGATGAAATAATTGGGGAGTTTAATTTTTATGAGGAATAAGATAGCTTTGAAATAAAGGGTCTAAAGAGGAAGCTTTGATAGCTCTAGATGAGGAAGATAGAAGGTTGAGAGGTTTAGATTTGTAGCTCTAATCTATGAATCTAATCTTATTGACCTCATCTCTTCCTCCTATAAACTTCACACTAAAATTACCATCAATTCCATTAACAATCTTGTTCCCAGATCCATCAAATATTCCTCTTTAGACCCTTTACTTCAAAAATGTCTTATTCCACATAACCATAAAAATATCTAAATCTATGGCCAACCCAAGATTCACAAGTCTAACATCTCCTTGAGGCCTATTGTCAATGCTACAGGAGCTCTTGGTCATTCTCCTAGTGATTTTTTTCTAACAAACTCCAATCTTTCATTTGAAAAAAATTCCTTCATAAAGGATTCTTCCAACTTCATTCATAAAACCAAGTACCTTAACTTGTATGAAAAGGGAATTATGGTTAGCTTTGATGTAGTATATCAGTTCAATAAGGGCCTGGATATCAAAGCCATTAATCTCATTTCTAATTTAGTCGACCTTAAAACCCTTAAGCTTATTCATATATGTCTCTCTTCCAAATTCTTCTCCTTCAAAGGAAGCTTTTATGAGAAAATTGAAGGCACAACCATGGGGGTATCTTGATTGCTCATTTTTGCTACCATCTTTATGGAGCATTTCGAAACCATATCCATAGACAATTGGTACATGAAACCAAAATGTTGGTATCATTTTGTTGATGATATATTTTTCATCTAGCTTCATGTCTGATCCACTCTTATCGCCTTCCTTGAACATCTTAACAACATTTTACCCCATATCAAATTCACCATGGACCTAGGAAATGATCAAGCTCTTCCCTTGTTGGACATCTTCATCTCTTGTCTTTCGAATGGTTCTCTGAAACGAATTTTATAGTAAAAATATGCACCAAGAACATTATCCCCATGCCCATTACATCATCATTTTACATAGAAATCTACATTCTTAAAACCTTATTCACTCGTGCAATTTTAATTTCTAACCCCAATTTATTGAAGAAAGAAAAAACCCATTTAAGGAATTCCCAAATGACCAATGGTTACCTTGTAATGTCTCCTCCTCCACACACAAATAGACTCAATTTATTTATTTATTTATTTGTTATTCAACTGAATCACATCTTCTAAAAATTAAATGATGAAAGAGGAAATATTAACAAGGATGTTCAAAGATATTTGCGCCACCTTGGAGAAATAATGTAATGATAGATTAACTAGCAATGAATTTATGTTTTAAATGTAATCCTTTTACACCATATTGACAATTACCTAACAATCAAATACCTAGTATGTCCATCTTTCCATAAAGAATGGAACCATGGATCAAGGATGTGAGGTACTGGCACTTATAAACATTGGTAAATACCTACCGATCTGAGAGGGATATTGGCATGGCACATGGTAATATTTATTTTTATACAACAAATTTTAGTCTTGTTATATTATTGTTGATGTTTGGTTCATACATTGGTTGATTGACACCTCTCGACATCATTAGGTAGGGCTATATGAACACTTGACAACCATGGCATAGTCATTAACATGATTTTTTTTTTTAAGTTTTTCGAACTATCTGGAATTTGGATGAGTTGTTAAGCTCTTTGGAAAGGGTTATCGGGAGATGGGATGGCTTCGATGACCCCAAACATTCATCCATAACCACCTGCATCCAGCAATAACCATTCTTTCTGGCTAGGTTTTGCTAACTGGTCTAAGAGAATATGGTCTTCACTCATATTTTGTGTTGGTATGTTGTTGGAGAAACTTTGACTCCATTATTATGACGAACCCTGCTCCACTTACTCTTCACAGTGGTCTTACCGCTCCTTGCTGCATCATTCATGCCGTGACTTAGCATGACAAGCGTCGGGAAGGTAGCCATACAAAATGGTTGTCTCATATCGACTATAAGAAGGTAAGGGTTTCTTTTTTAAAACCCTAATCCCTTATATGTGTGTAATCCCATTTTCTATCTCTTCAAAAAGATTCCAGGTTGGAGTTTTCTTTTTTGAAGTTTTTACTCCACACAGTGTGTGACGTTAACAGGTTTTCTTTTCATTTTTATTGTGTAGGAGAAATAATGTTTGAGAATAAAGGGTATATGACTTACCATTCTAGTCTCTGAGTTATTTTTAGTTGATTATCCTAAGTGAACATTTGCAAGTGCTAATCCCTATTAAAAAAAAAAACCACTGTGCAGGCTCGCCACTCCTACGACATCGAAGAGAAACTCTCCTGACTACTTTGAAATAAAGGGTCTAAAGAGGAAGCTTTGATAGCTCTAGACAAGGAAGATAGAAGGTTGAGATGTTTAGATTTGTACCTCTAATCTATGAATCTAATATTATTGACCTCATATCTTCCTCCTATAATCTTCACACTAAAATTACCATCAATTCCATTAACAATCTTGTTCCCAGATCCATCAAACATTCCTCTTTATATCCTTTACTTCAAAAATATCGTATTCCACATAACCAAAAAAATATCTAAATCTATGTCCAACCCAAGATTCACAAGTATAACACCCCCTTGAGACCTATTGTCAATGCTATAGGAGCTCTCGGTCATTCTCCTAGTGATTTTTATCTAGCAAACTCAAATCTTTCATTTGAAAAAATTTCCTTCATAACGGATTCTTCCAACGTCATTCATATAACCAAGTATCTTAACTTGTATGAAAAGGCAATTATGGTTAGCTTTCATGTAGTATATCAATTCAATAAGGGCTTGGATATCAAAGCCTGATTTGAAATCACCCGTAGATGACCTCAGAGAAATAATGAAGGTATTACAAACTCAAGTGCTAGGGTGTGCCTATGTTATTTTATGCAACGGATCGATAAGATTGCGAAATACACAAACACTGAAACAGTAAGAGAAACACTATAAGCAAACACATAAACCACAACAAGCTTAATAAGGAGTTCAACCAATCCTCTTGGGCTACATCTCCTGGTCCAACCTTTAGTGGTGGCCTTTCTATTGTGTCTTAAAGCAGAGTTTTTACAATAGTGAGCTCAAATTGAGTCTCACGGAATAGATGATGATCAGTAGGATTGTACTTGGATTCCCCAAGTCTTTAGAGTACATAGACTCCCCTTACTGAATCTCGACCTCAACTAGTCTCAGTGGTATGAGTTCAATTTGGTACTCAATATTTGACAGGTATACACAAAGGAGTTGCTTGAACTTATCAAGCCTTTTCTAGAGTTCAAAGACTCTCGAACTCTCTCTATCTCTATCTGCTCGATGCTGCCTTTGCTCTACAGGTCAGCTCGGCTTCTCTATTCTCTGAAATTCACTTCTTTCTTGCCTTTCAGCTTTCTTCTTCTCTTTTTCTGCTCCCTTTACTCTCTGTCTGTTCGTGGCTTAAAGCCAATCTGCTCCTTGACTGTTTTTTTCTGCTTCTCAACTCTTTGGATCTCCTACCTCTTCCCGCTAGAATTCCCCTGCTCCATGTCATCATCACTGTGTAACGCTTCACAGAGAGGTGGCCACTTGTTTCTACACGAACTGAGTGTCAGTTCTCTTTGAATGGTCATTATTTCTGTTGCTCCAAGATTGCTCGCGAAACTGATTCCTTTGCCGACTCATCAGTGATGCCGGACCTCAAATCTTATATGACTCAACCTATCTCCCCGTCGATTCCGGTCATCCATCGGATCATTTCTCCGTTATTGATCTGGTGCCTCCAGATCCTACGGTCTCCATCCATATCGCGTGGGTAAGTAGCATGACCTTTACCTATGCGATGTGAGCGGTTTTATCTCTCATCCGCCAGACGCGTGTCACCCAGTGTATGGCATCGAGCGAGACTCGGTCGAACCCGCTTACTGCTTGAAGTCCTTCCGATATCCTGCTGGTTTTAGCACGGGACCCGCCTTCTGACGGAATCGGTGATTTCCGTACGGTTTTATGCTTTTCCTCGTGACCAAGTGCTTAGGGCTTTCCTTCACTGAGGGGGATGCCCTGTGATACGTGATTACCAGAAACTGCCTCTATTTTTGGATTTGACCTCCTGTTTGTCAATTTGTGCCAGTGTGCGGTCACCATGGGCCAACGATCTGTGCGCTTTGACAGAGGGTCCTCGTTCTTCTGTGCTGACCAAAAATTGCCATTTTTCAGAGGTTATTTCTGATAAGCTTCGACATCCATAATACTTTGAAACTTCGGTATGAGTTTTACAGAGTTCAGGGAACTTTAAGAGTGTTTAAGGATCTAATTTGGATCACGTCCTTCCCACTGAAAAATCTTTTGGACCATCAAAAGTTGTTTTTCAAGCATCAACTAAGTGAGGGTAAAGCTGTCTCACTTGTCCAATCTCTATCCACTTTGCACTGCTTGGCTTTGAACCCTTGAGTCCAATTCTGAGGTACTCAATATCTCCCCTGTGCGTCATCCTCACCTTCCTGTCCAGAACTGTGTCTTCCTGCAATTCACTAAGATATTCAGGTAACAGATCATCAATAGAAGGAAATTGACTCTGCTCTTCGGGATCTTCAATTAATGAAGGTTCAAATAGTATCTAGCTGTCTACATTAATGATTGAGTAGATGTGCATGTAAGCTAGTAAATCAAGGCAAAAAGAATTCTCACCAATTTTCTCAAGTATCTTGAAAGGTCCATACTTTATTGGCTTTTTCTTTTTACCTTCACCTTGCATTATGTCTTTGCTGATGAACAGCCATACTTGATCACGAACATGGAAGCTATGCTCCATCTGATGCTTGTCATGGCTTGCCTTGTACTTGGCTTGGCTCTTTTCCAGCTGTTCCTGTACTAGCAAATTTTTAAATCCAAGATTCTATTTTTCTAACAAAATTAATAAGAATTTGCATATGCCCAAGGGTTTAGTCAGGAAAAAAACTGGAATGTTTCAAAAAAAATTGAAGATTGGGCCTTGAGCCTAATAATTTTTAATAGCTCTTCAAAATAAACCATAATAGGCTCTGCAATATAAACCATAATAGGCTCGATAGTACAAATGGGTTTATGAAAACCAAATTTTTAAATCCAATAATTTTTAATAGCTCTGCAATATAAACCATAATAGGCTCGAGAGCACAAATGGGCTTATGAAAACCAAATTTTGAAATCTGAGAATCTACTTTTCTAACAAAATTAATAAGAATTTGCATATGCCCAAGGGTCTAGTCAGGAAAAAAACTGGAATGTTTTGAAAAAATTGTAACATTTGCTTTGACAAGAATATCTTATAACATAACCACTAAGAAATAAGAAAGTGGATAGGCCGTTATTGTTAATCTAGTCTTATTTGAGGAAGAAGTATTTGAAGATCATTTGGACAATGGTGAAGAAAGACAACAAGAGATAGGGAAGAAGAAACGAAAATTATGAAAGTCATAGCATAAGGTGGGGACACACACCAGACTAGTCAATGAATCATGCCCTTGTGTCATGTGGCCCATTTTTAGGCCTTCTAAATTCAATATCAAGTCCCTAGACCTATTTGATTATCCATCCCCTCATATGCGATGGGGACGCGCAATGTCACTCGAAGCTCACACCAATTTTAACAGTGCATAGAGGGCTTTCACCCAAAGCCCTTTGTTGGGTTTTTATAAGATGATAATGGTTTCCAAACAACTAGAAATTGATTTGAGAGATTCCATCTCCCATGGTAATCTATGACTAGCATGAGTGGGAAGTTATGGATTGATCATGTGATTTCCAGAGACTTGTGTAATAATAACTGACCCAGGGTTTCTTGGTTCCATATAACAAAGCATGTTCCTACCATGGGCAGCTCAATGTGTTATTTTGAGGTGTTGTATGAAGGGGGCTCTAAACCCCTAGTGTCAAATGATGGATGAGTAGCTAGCTTATGTTTTTAATGGAGAATGAAGGAAAAAATATGCAAGAGAAGGAGCTCGAAAGGGACATTAAGCTTAGAAAATGAGAACATAAAGGCTGATACAATGCTGGTAGGGTTTAATGTGTTGCTTGGTCATGCAAAATTTGTGGCCATAGAAAATGAGACTTGTAAAAAGAAAGTGGTGGAGGAGGGTCTGGTTCCTATCCCTGACATGATGTTAGATTCCATGGTTGTTCATTTTTTAATGAATCCATGGACTATGTATGTATGTTCTTAGACCTTCAAATACATATGAGCAATAAATAATAACTAGATTTATGCTTGGAATGTAATGCATTTAATTGGACCATGTGGGCCATGATGGTTTTATATAGAGATAAGAGAATCAAGTGTGCCAATTCAAGAAGATGGAAGCATAATTTCTAGCATAACAATAATAAAAAAAAATTATTATAATGGAGTAAAAAAAAAATCATGTAAATGGTCATACTCCTATAAGACTTTCCAAAGCATATGTACCCCTAGGAAATTATCGATAAAGTTTGGAGTTAGACCTAAGTGAAAAGGTGCATGTCAAATTAATGGATACTCTAGATATAAACTTTAAGGGAGGTTGGGGCTTGGAGGGGAGTGATGTTGCCTCACATGGACGTTTTGGCCATATTTGGTCAAAGGAAACCCAAGTCAAGTTTTAAGTGGAGATTTTTAGGTAAAACTTGGTGAAAGGGTCAAATTTGCTCATGGATTCCATGTAATAAATCCTTTACAATTCTTGGGAAGACTTCATTATAATGGACCAAGGGAGGTGAGAAATGAAGGTTCAGTTGGGAAGCTTAGATGGGTTTTTTTGAAGGGACTAATGCAATTTCGTTAGTTGGTTTTTCCCTAGATTGGGAATTTCCAAGGTAAACTTTGTGCCCATTGTGTTTATGTTTTCTGAAATGTGGTTGATTGGTTTAATTTTCCTATTAGAAAATATATATATCACATAACTTTAATAATTTTAACATAAAGAAAGAACCCTAGAGGTCTAAAATGTTAACCTTGGAAGATGAACTGATGGAATGATTGTAGGCCTCGAGTTGAATAATTAGTACATCAACTTCCTAGGGGAAGAAAATTTGCATACATTCTTAATTGGGAAGACAATATCATGTTGTGAATTATACTTAAGGAATTGAATTTCTAGAAAACATCAAGCAGGGCCTCAAAATAGTCCTGAAACTTTGGGACCCAAAAAACCATAAAAAAAATTGACATGAAGATAGAACCATTGAAGCAAAGGAATAGGTGAGTGGCCAAATATATTCGCTTGGATAAATCCTCCCCCTTAGTAAGCAATGGTCTCAATTGCATCAAGGTCGCTCATCAAATGGGGAAACTTCTAATAAATTTATCCCCTAGTAAATCACTTGGCTTTGTGAATAAGTTTCTTTTCTTTGACAACCTAGTAAAGTTGTATGTTCTTCTAGTGGGTATCCTTTGTTTTTGTGTCCATGCTCTAATATATTATATCCTATTAAATTTATTCATGATTAAGATTTTCAGGGCCTAATTTCTCAACTATCTTTGAGTTGTCATATAGAAGCAAAGAATATGGATGAAGTAGCTCCACATTAAATATTGGGTGAAATCCAAGGAAAGGAGGAATAGTTAATTCAAAATAATTCTCACCAATAACCTTTGTTACTATGTAAGACCCATACTGAAGTTCTCTAAGATTCCTAAGAGGGTACGCGAAACAATCTTTTTCTAAATGTGACCACACCTTCTAACCAACCTTAAACTTATGTGGAATCCAATTCTTGTCATGTCACTACTTGGCATTAGCATACTACAATATATCATGAACCTCTTGTTGGAGGTCCTAGATCTATTTAACAAATTTGGATGCTCTATCTTCCTTGGAATGAGCATGGGATGACTCTATCAGCGATGATGAAATGGGTATATCTACATCAATTAGGGCCAATGGTTGGAACTCCAAGCACACATGAAAAGGCCTATAGCTAATAGAGTTGTAGAGGGATTCATTATAGATATGTTGAACATATGGAAGGATTTTGTCTCATTTATGTGGATTCTTGTATTTGTACATGTTTCAATATATGAACAATCATCCTATTGAAAACTTATGTTTTTCCATCTAGTTGTGGATGAAAGGCACTTGATTTGGTGAACTTGATAACCATTAGATACCTTAGATTGGATTAGAAGTTACCAAGGAACATTCTTTCCCTATCAAAAATAATGGTTGTGGTGTCCTAAAGTGAACCCAAACATCCTCAAAGGAGAGTCTAGTAGTGGATTTGGCTTTGATAATCTTCTTTCACGGTGTCAAAATGGCCATCTTAGAGAAATGATCAAAAACCTTAAACACATAATTGTTACCATGATTGATAGAAGGAAAGCCTGACATGTAATCCATGGAGATTAACTTTCACATCATGTTTGGGGTATATAGGAGTGTATAGACCCTACTTCTTGATGGCTAGTTTAGCAATAACATAGGAAGTGCATGATCTGATACATGGGAGTCTAGAATTATTTCTTGATCAATCAACATTTGCAATGTAGTAGAAAAATCAAAGTCATTAATATAAAATTATGACCACGCATAGATCTTGTGCCCAAAAGTTCTAAGAACAATAGTTAGCACCAAAACAGAGGTTTAACTAAGGAAGTATTCAACTTGGTTATTGTTTCAATTCTCGTACTTAATGTTCAAATAGAATTTCTGCAAGAACATGGATGACCATTTATTATGGTAGTCATTTTATAAATTTCCCTTTGTCTACACGAATTGCATTGTCATGCGACCAATTTAGATTATCGTGTGGTTTACTACAATATAATGCTTCCACAATTACCATGCCTACATGATGGAGTACATCTCCTTGTCATAGTTGGGATTTCTCCAGATAGTATTATAGAGTGTTTCACTATAATAGGCCATTGAATGTTGTTGTTGAGTGAGGATTGCATCAAAAACATAGTGAAAGACATTTGTTTCCATCCTAATTGATTATTGCAGGTATTGTAGAGTGAGAATTGGTGGGGAGTAGAGGCAGTGTTTCATATCCTCAAAAGCTTTTTGTTGTGACATATTCTAGGAAATCATTACTTTAGATCCAACCTTGCTCATTTGATTTAAGGGCCAAGCGATATGAGAGAATCCCAACACCAACCTTCAACAAAAGTTATCAAGCACTAATATTTTGTAGAGTTCTATTAGATTAATTGAGGCTAGCTAATCTAAAATAAATTTGATATTGGTTAGGTCCACATGCACCTGATGTTTCCCCAATATGTATTCCAAATATCAAGTTCTATGCATGCAAAATGAGCATTTCTCTAAATTGGCATATAACTTGTGTTGTCGTAGGGTGCTAAGAACCTACTAAATGTGCTTTAATTTTTTTTTGCATAGGTTTTCCTAAAGATGAGGATGTCACCCAAATATATAAATTGTTTTCTGAATTATCCTAGGATATTACATCATCCCCATTAATATTTCTAGAGAATTAGCCAAGCTAAAGGGCATGACCAACCACTCAAAAAGGCCTTCTTTAGATTTGAAGTTTATCTTCCATACATCATTTTGTAAAATTGGAACTTGGTGATAGCTTGAATTTATGTCATTCTTACTAAATAACTTCAAAGTAGTCTCAAACTATAACTTTGAATCTAATAAAAAGTCCTCCATAATCATAGCTAATGAAAGAAAAATGTAAATAACGATAATTCTTTGAGATGGATCCTCCAAACCATCAACTGGGTATTCACCTGACAAATGAAAAAATCCACAATATCTTTTGAATGTGGAATGGTCACTTTTTGAGATGGAGCTACACCTCCGCATGGTCGATAGTTATCCTTACGACCGACAAATAAGATCACAACTTGATATTTAAGAGGAGCCCTTGCTAAAGCATTACAAGGGAGTAAAAGCCACTTATCTACCTCTTCCCGCTAAAAGGTTAAAACAAGATCAACTTCCAACCCCTTTTCTGGGCTAACGCATGCCTAGGGACTTCTTGTAGAGTATGAGTAGCTACATGATCTTATTTTCATCTAAATATAATCATTTCATAGCCCAATTCCCGAGTCTATTTTTTCTTCCCAAAATTGGAGGGAGATGATTTTCACTAGCCCATCATTCAGGTTCAACAGGATTATAATATATGGAACCCACTTCCTATTTATGATTTTAGATTGTCTCTCTCCGATTCAACTAGTAGGCCATCAATAGATGTCAATGCTTTAGAAATTCAAATATGTTGAGTCCAACTCACAAAAAACATCAATAACAAAAGCAACTCTCTCTCACCTTTGAAGGATGACAATGCTCTAACTTGAACCATGCCAATATTTCCACGACACCAATGTCTCTCCATTAAAACAAATTCATGATCCTCGACCATTTTGAAGTTGAAAGAGAAAAAATCTCTCCTCTATCCTTCCTAGAAAGAAAAATATCCCATACTTCGCTAAGCCAGACCCACATATTTGAGTAAGATAACTTTCACCCATAGAAATAACCATGTAGAACTCAATCTCACATCATTTGGACACACTTTAAAATCCATTGGTGAAGTGAAACAATCTCTTTCTCACCAACCTTAATTTGAATGTAGGATTTCTTTATAGTTTTTATCCCTTGAGGAAGTGCATACTCCACTAACATCCCCTCTAATCCATTGACCACCCATCTTGAAACCTTCACCATTAGCATGCCTTTGTTAGAAACCCTACAAATCTTGCGTTAAAATTCTGTCAACTTATCATATATAAAATAGACATTATCATATATAAATCAAAACGAGACATATGAACAATCAGCATCAAACAAAAATCCTAACTCAAAATAAGATATGGTATAGAGATAATAAAGCTAATAGATATGAGATTGACCCTATAAACACAATATTAATCAATACAACATGTAAAACTTAAACTAAATTTTCATCACCTATAACAACAAAAACACTTTCGAGACTAAAACACTCAATTTTACGTAAAAGTTTAGGAAGGCTTTATATCAAGTGTTGAGCTTACACACTACATAAAATTTTATAAGAAAATAACACCAAAAACAAAAAAATGATTTAACTCATCTAAAAATTCCTTATCATCAAAATAATTAAAATCAAAGTGGATTTAGAAAAGAACATCCATGAATCACATAAATCATAGAAGCCTGATGTAGATGAAGTACACAAGTATTCCATTAATATCTTTGACGTAGACGGTTGCACTGAAGACCATGTTCTTGATGCGATATAACACTACTGCTTACCATGGGATACAACACTACTGCTTACCAACCTTCGATTCCGATTCAACAAGGAGGATCATGAATTGTATTATTTGAAACAATAAATCCTAGATATAAATTTAAGACTGGTTAAAAGTGATCACTCCTAAGACCCATTTATTTCTCGAAGTATTCAAGGGGTGACCTTCATTATCTGGTGAGGCAAGACGAGAAGCGATGGCGGAATGATACATAGTGTCACGAAACATAGAACTGTCGCGAAGGTTCTCCCTCCATAGTTTTGCCTTCTCTGGAGTCAAACTTGGTGGGAAAGAAAATCCAGGCCGCCACAAAAAGTCGTTTTCTCAAAGAAGGGTTTGCTCTCCAAAAATTGGCCTGAAATAACAACCATTAAGCCAACCAGGCCAGATAGCAGAAAAACAAGATAAAAATTAAGCTATTCAGCGTAGATGAAGTGTGGGAATCTATGTATGTTTTACAAGGTCTTGTACCAGAGAAAACTACAGAGAAATTAAATTACCCAGTGCAGATGATACATAACATTCAATGTATAAAATCATATATATATATATATGATGATACATGATTTTTCTGGATATAGCTAGAATATCTTACAACAAGTTTATAATTCTCGCCCCAGCAATTTTCACGACTTTGAACGGTCGAAAATTATATAAAGAAATTTAGTCTTTTCTAAACTAGAATTTTCCTAATAATATCTTTCGCTAGAATTTACATCAAACATGACAACTTCCATACAAACCGGAAAAAGAGTTGTCAATATTGTGCCAACGGTCCATTGGTCTATATATATGTATATATGATTCTATATATAGAAGAATCATATGTATATGCGCCCCACATATGTCAGTAAGTGTCAAATGCATGATCTGTCGCTGCAAAATATAATTTTCCGTGAGATGCGATATTGATATTCAAAGAGTGCCGAGAAAATGTATGGAAGCGTGAATGTGCTGATGACACCGACATAGACAACTCCCTTTAAGCCCGTGGTTTCATGAGAGATACCATGAGTAAAAAAGTTCCATGAATGATACCATGTAAATTTTTGGTTCCATAGGGAAGAAAAGAGTATGTCAATGACCAGGAAAAATTATAGGGAATATTTTCAAAAACTTGGGAAGAAGTTTGAAGTGGCATTAAATGTCGACCAATGGCACAACATTGGCAACTCTTTTTCTGGTTTTATGAAAATTTTCTATTTGAAGAAAGTTCTAACGAAAACATTAGTAAGAAAATTTTAGTTTGGGAGCAAAGAATTCCTGGGTCAAGAATCATAAACGTGTAGTGTGATATTCTAGTTATATCAAGAATCATGTATCATCAGATATTCTAGGTATAATTATATACCAACCACTTTGGTAGGCTAACATATGTCTAGGGACTTTTTTTAGAGTATGAATAATTGGATGATCAATAGGATTAGAATATATGGAACCTATTACCATAGATGGTCTCTTTTACATTCAACTAATAGTTCATTAATAACCCTCAATGCTTTAGAAATTAAATATGAAATTAAAATATGTGGGGTCCAACTCACTAAACACACCAATAATAGAGCAATTGTCTCTCACCATTGAAGGATGAAAATGCTCTAACTTGAACCATACACTTATTGCCATGACATCAATATCTCTCCATTAAAACAACTTCATGATCCTCTACTATTTTGAAGATGAAAGAAAAAATACTCTCTTCAAAGGAGAAATTTTATCCTTTCTAGGAAGCAAACTAACCCATACTTCACTAATCTAGACCAACATATTTGAGTAATGGGTGAATAACCATGTAGAACTCAATATCACATCTTTTCGACACTATTAAAAATCCATTGGTGAAGTAAAAAAATTTCTTTCTCACCAGCTCAATTTGAATGTACAATTTATTTATGGTTGTTATCCCTTGAAGAAGTGCATACTCCACGAACACCCTCTCTAATCCATTGGCCACCCCTCTTGAAACTTTCACCATTATCATACCATTGTTAAAACCCATACTCATCTTGTGTTGCTCTTCTCTTTTGATGACACAAAACTTGATTGACTACAATGAACCCACTTAGGGGTCTTTATACTTTTAGGACTAGCTACTCGCCCAAAATTACTCAACTTGCACACACTCTAAACTCGAATTTCCCAAAATATAACTTAACTCAAACTCACTTGACTTGACTCAATGATCTGAATCTCCTAAATTTATCTAACTCTTGCATTCAAGAGTAATTACAATTCCAACACTCACCCTTATTTACGACCGTATGACTCAACATAACTCAAATATGACTCAACTGTGCCTGCTAGGCTTACAATAGAAATTTACTCAATCACCACTCAAACATGCTTGTTGGTCTATGTCTCATCTAGGCTTACAATGACTCAAAACTTTGACTGTTATGAAACCAGCTCACCAAGAGATACAAAAGATAGATGAACGCCTTAGAAATAAGCCTCTTCGAGGGGGCAACCTCCTTTACATTACACAAATGAACAATTCCTGGATGATACAAATGACAAGACCTCCTTTCTATATATAGGAGTCTAAGGGGTCATAATATAATCAGAGCCGACATAATAATAATAATCTAAGGGCACACTAATAACAATATTGGGCTTCTATGGGGCACAATAATAAAAATATGGGGACTACATGGGCACAAATTTATAATAAGGGGGTTGTACTAATAACAATAAGGGGTTACAATAGTAGTATAGGGACCTAGCATGACCCTCTCCTTCAAAAAATGTTGTCCTCAACGCTTGAGTAGTTCTTGATGCTTCTGTATAAAGTTCTTGTCCTCCCATGTGGAATCTTCAACGAGTAAGATTTTCCACTTGATGAGATACTCTGAAATTGATCGATTTCGTAGCTATTGGGTTCTTGTTTCTGTGATTGCTCCAGGTTCCAATATGATTTTTCCTTCCTCATCAAGCTTTGGCAATATTGTTTGAACTGGGATCTTCTGCAACTTTTGAATGAGTGGCGACACTTCTTCATCCTTCTTCCATTCATCCCTTGCTTCATTTATCCAATCTGGTTGGATAATAGAAATAACAAAAAACATTGCTTCCACATCCTCATCCCTTCTTGAGAGTGCATATGTAACAACATTTGGTTTCCCGTTTTTGTAGATGATTTCAAAATCGTAACCCAACATATTTGTGACCCATTTTTTCTTTTCTTCTAAAGATAATCTTTCTTATAAAAGGTATTTTAGACTATCATGATCTAGTTTTACCTTGAAGTGTCTTCCCATTAGGTAAGGTCTCCATTTCTTAAGTGCATGTAGTATTGCCAACGTTTCCTTCTCATCAATATCTTTCTTGAGATGTAGCCGTAAAAATACCCAATCGCCTACATCAAAACTTCTTTCACTGCAATGTTGATCTGTCTCTTGTTTCATTCAATTCTGCACCAAAGTGGCGTTATCCTTTAAAAGTTGGAGAACTTGTTGTCGATGCTTGATTTGATCTTTCACTGCTTGAACCTTTTTCTTCTTGATATGTCCTTCTATGTTGAAAGTTTGAGTGGTAATTTCTTCCAATGCATTACAAGATATGGTCGGATTCATTTCTTGATGCTCGATGTGATCTTTCACTTCTTGAAAATTTTTCTTCTTGATATGTCCTTCTATCTTGATAGTTTGAGGAGTGGTAATTCTGGCAAATGTATTACAAGATATTCTAGGATTCATTTCTTCTTTCTCGATGTGATCTTTCACTTATTAAACCTTTTTCTTCTTGATATGTCCTTCTATCTTGAGAGTTTTAGGAGTGGTAATTATTTCCAATTCTTTACAAGATATGGTTGGATTCATTTCTTCTTTCTCTGGGGTTGGTTCCTGGTGTATATCCTCTTCTTTTGATGTTTCTTAATCCTTTTCTTCCTCCTCTTCATAATCTATGTAAAATAATTTCTTCTCAGCACACTAATGACCTTTAGTGTATTTTCTATCAAAATTGTAACAAAGCCCTTTTTCTCTTTTTTCTTCCAATCGTTGTTGTGTAAACATTGTAAGTTGTGGAAGGCTAAGAGAAAAAACACTTCCATAATTATAGTCATGAGTGGTGGGATTCCTTGTTTCCATAATTTCGCTTTCAATTTTTCTCGCCAACCTGAATGCCTTCTCCAATGAATCAGGTTCCCAAAGATGAACCTCATGTTGAATGTTATCCTTTAAAGTCCCTTTGAAGACATCAATCCTTTTCTTCTCTGTAATATCATTTACCCTTATATTCAATCTTTTAAAATCCTCAATGTGCTCTGCCATTGAACCCTTTTGTTTGAGATTTATCAATTGGCTAAAGAAGGTGTTACTCTTTGTATCCTCATAATGTGCTATCATTTCTTCCATGAAAATTGACCAAGTGACAAGAGCTCTACGAGAACACAACCCTTTATACCATAAAAATTGATTTGGTTCTAAATATGAAGATGCAACACATATCTTTTGTAATAGTTACACCTCATGTAGATCAAAACATTTCTCCATCTGTAGTATCCAATTTATCAGATCCTTGTCATCAAACTTCCTCATATTGCCTTTTCTTGATTTTAGGAGCTCGATCTTGAAATGACTATAACTCTATAATTTCGGATCTCCAAGTTCTGAAATTTCGTCCTGTAGTAGCCCTCTAAGTCCTCTTTCTAACCCCAAAAGTTTGATCAAGATTGGATTCTGTAAGGAAGCGTTATGTCAAATCTCCCACGATGACCCGATTATAGACTAGTTCAGTAGATCGAACTTGTACGAAGTGCCTCGTGTCATTGTTTCAACCTTAGGACCTAAAACCGATACACAAAAAACTACAGTCTGTCCTCTTTCTGAAACTTCTTATGAAATTTCAATTTGATGCTTAGAGAGAAAGTTATGATGATTTTCCCAAGGTCACTTGTTTAGGATGTAATTCAGGATCTTGCAGAAACCCTAAATGTCTCAGATTATATCTTTGAAAATATAGAGAGATAAGATCTGAAATTTGGACCCAAGCTTCACCACGATTTCGGTTCAAATGGGTTTTAATTTCAAAGTCTGAACCTTCGTAGAAAAAATATTATAGCAAAACGTTCATGATGACCTGTTTGAGATGAAATTCTGGAGCTTGCAAAAACCCTAACTTCCTTAGATCATATCTTCGAAAATATAGCGAGAAAAGATCTCAAATTCAGATGCACAGTTCAAACCGATTTCTTCTCAAATGGGGTTTTTTTTTAGCTTCTAAATCTTTGTAGCGAAAAAGTTATAAAGAAAATCCCACGATGACCTGTTTGGAGCAGCGAAACCCTAGAATCCACAGCTTTGATACAAAATGTTATGAAACCAACTCACCAAAAGATACAAAAGATAGATGAACGCCTTAGAAATAAGCCTTTTCAAGGGGGAAACCTCCTTTACATTACACAAATGAACAATTCTTAGATGATGCAAATGACAAGACCTCCTTTCTATATATAGGAGTCTAAGGGGTCATAATATAATCAGAGCCGACATAACAATAATAATCTAAGGGCACACTAATAACAATAGTGGGCTTTTATGGGGCACAATAATAACAATATGGGGACTACATGGGCACAACAATATAATAAGGGGGTTGTACTAATAACAATAAGGGGTTACACTAGTAGTATAGGGACATAACATTGACTATTTTGCATTTTCGTTTTCTCTACTTCCAGATTCTATATCCTCGAAGCTGCTTCATTCTTAGTTGCGCTTTCTTGTTGTAGGCTCCATATTTCTTTAGTTGTTGTTGCTGCGATTTTTCTTTGACTTGTCTTGAATTTGATCTAATTCGGTCTTCTACAACTTCCTCTTCAAGGATTCATTCAACTACTGATTGTTGCCACAACTCTTCATATCCAAATTGTGTTCTTCACACTGCTTCTTACGCTTCATATCCTTGAATTTCTTTCTCCATATTTCTTGATAGCATAATCTTATCTCTTCTTGACTCCACTGTTGAAAAATAGTTTTAATGTCTTCTTCCTTATTTTCTAAAACTTCCATGTCCTTCTCTTCACTTTCATCATTAGGTACTGTTGTTTTTTTCCTATACTCCACACACTCAAGATCCATGTTAGAAATATATTCTTTATTATGCTCTTCAGTGAGAGATTTTTGCTCTACCTCTTCCTTCTCTGCTTCTTCGCAAACCTCTGTTGCTACAAACTTGTTGTCTTCCACTTGGCTTCTTGAAAGAAGTGGTTTTCTCTCACCAAATAAGAACATATCAATGAGATTTTTCTGTTGCATCAAGTGCGACCACTCATCACTAGATAGTTTCTCTTCATCAAAGTTAAAATCAACATAATTTCTAGCCACTCTATTGTGGGATATCTGGGCATGCATGTTCTCATTAACAATTTCAACTTCACCGAATCCATTAGCTACGGTTGGATTCACAAATTCACATCTCACTTTGCAGTCATCATCCTGACATCCATATGTGTCTCATCACAGTGGGATTCACCATCATCTGCACCATCCACGTTACAGTGGAGTCCTTGAGAATTTATATGCTCTTTCTTTGCTTCACATATAGAAGCTTCAACTTCTCTCTTTGTAATCTTTGTTGCATCTTCTTCATCCATATGCATGCTTGCATAATGTCTTCTAATTTTATGGTCTTGATGACCATCATCCACTTTTGAGTGGGATTCTCTAAGCTTTGTTGTCCTCTATGTGTCTTGCTCATCTACTCTCAGATCTACTACTGACTCAACAAATTGTTACACATCTTGCTGTTGCGTGTCACTCCCCCTTGCACCGAATTCTTGTTCCAAGATCATCCATTCTTCCTTGGAAGCTGTAGCTTTTTTTACCTTGCACATAACTGTTTCATCCATTGCTTGTTGAATGAAACTCAAAGCTAGAGCATTAGTAAACATAGGAGGTGGTAGCATGTCCACGGTACACCAATCACCCACGATTTCTTCTTTGTCTTCTGCTGGACTTCTCAGTTCCTCGGCTGCGGCCAAAACCTCTCTAAACATGAAAACAATCTCTGCCTCTTCTTTTCTATTCATTTTCTTAGTCTTCTTCAGTCGCTTTGCGACCCATGACTATCATCTTTCCGCTCTCTTATAGCTGCTTTCTTGATTGCATGAAGCTATATTCCATATCACCCCACAAAAATATATATTTTTATAATATACATACCCGTAATGCACAATCTTCACCCAAAAAACATTATCATACTTGACAAAACACAAAAATTATTGAGTTGAAGCTTCTATGATCCATATCAATGTTGAAAAAAAATTTCGGCGAAATCACACTTGTTAGTTCAAAACGTGTCGACAAATATATCATGATGTGATTTCGCCAAAAAATCTTCTCAAAACACCAAAATATTTTTTATAAATTAAAAAACTTTGCAAAACCCTAAACTTTGTGGTCAATAAAATCCTTTTATAAAATTCTCTTTATATTAAAATACTTGTCACCCCAAATCTTATCAATCCTACACACTTTTTGTTTTTTGTGTTTTTTTTTTAAGACTTTAAAATAAAATACCCTTTTAATGTCTTTTCAAATAATAAAGACCTTTTCAATATACGACATCAAACTTTTTACAACATAGGCTCTGACACTTTATGGATAACTTTATGAATCTTAAAAACAATACAACTTGCCGATAGATCTTTATTCATGCCCACCAACTTTTGACTTTGACCTTGCTTTTAGACTCGCACACGCTCTGTTGACTTTTGAATATTTTCCACACCCTTTTAAAAAAACACCTCAAGAATTTTTTAAAAAACTTTTAAACTTGTCTTACGGGTTGGGTATGGCCTTTTCCATGTATGGCCAGGCTCACACGGCTCTCTGACTCGTTTTTAATTGGATTCAAAGCAGCGGCATCGGCTGTCAGTGGAGGCTGCGGCCTTCACTCTGTTCAGAAAAGTCGACAAGCCACGGCTTATCGTTCAGTGGCGTCCTGAAATTTTCGACCTTTTTATCAACTGGGGTTCGGGGCTCTGCCAGCGGTGGGTACATAAATTTTTTAGGTTTCTAGTTTCGATATCAATTTGTTGGAAAGATAAAGAGGAGAAACACAATAATTAATAGACACAAATTATAAGAGTTATTTTTTTTATTGATCACACAAAACTTGATTGATTACAATAAACCCATTGAGGGTTCTTTATACTTTTTGAACTAGCTACTCACCCAAAATAAGTCAACATACACACACTCTAAATTCAACTTTTTCCAAAATATAACTTAACTCAAACTCATTCGACTTAACTCAATTTAACCAACTCTTACATACAAGAATTATTACAATTTCCAACAATACCCATCACTTAGAATTATTACAATTTCCAACAATACCCATCACTTTAATAATTTTACTCATGCGTAAGGAATTCTTGTAGACTATGAATAACTGCATGATCTTATTTTCATTTAAATAAATTAATTTTATAGCGCAGTTCTGGAGTACATTTTCGCTTTTCAAAATTGAAGGAAGATGATTTTATTAGCCCATCATTGACGTTTAATAGGATTAGTATATATGGAACCCATTTCGTATCTATGGTTTTAGATGGTTTCTTTCACATTCAACAAATAGGTCATCAATAGCCTTGAATGTTTTAGAAATTCAAAGATGTGGAGTCCAACTTAACAAACATATCAATAACAAAGCAACCCTCTCTCACCATTGAAGAATGACAATGTTCTAACTTGAACCATACACTTATTGCCATGATATCAATATCTCTCCATTAAAACAACTTCATGATCCTCTACCATTTTGAAGATAAAAAAAACACTACTTTTATAAAAAAAAAATATCTTTCCTAGGAAGCAAAATTTGCATACTTCACTAATTTAGACTCACTCACACATTTGAGTAATGGGTGAATAACCATTTAGAACTCAATATTACATCTTTTCGATAATCTTTAGACTCACTCACACATTTGAGTAATAGGTGAATAACCATATAAAACTCAATATCACATCTTTTCGATACTTTTAAATCAAGTGTGAAATAAAACAATCTCTTTTTCACCAACGACAATTTGAATGTAAAATTTATTTATGGTTGTTATCCCTTGAGAAAGTACATACTTTGTGAACATCCCCTCCAATCCATTGGCCACCCCTCTTGAAACCTTCACCATTATCATACCATTGTTAAAAACCAGACTCATCTTGCCTTAAAATACTCTCAACTTATAATATATAAATCAGAACTGAAAATTAACATCAAACAAAAATCACAACTCAAAATAACATATGGTATAAAGATAATAAAACTATATAAATATGAGATATTAATCAATACAACGTAAAACTTAAACTAAATTTTTATCACCTATAAGAAAAATACTTAATTAGACGAGAATAAAGCACTCAATTTTATGTAATGATTTGAGAAGGTTTTATATCAGTGGTGCAAACTAAATAAAATTTTATATATCTTAATAAAGTCTAAAACAAAAATTAATTTAATTTAATTAAAGAAAAACTATCTTCAAAATAATTAAAATCAAAATAAATTTACAAAAGATTTTTTATGAATCATTGAGTTGAGATGCTTATTCTAATGTGTAAATTTGTCTGTTTATACTTCTTTAAAATAAAAATTATGTTCTAAATCAAAAAATAATATCGATTATAATTAGAAAAAAAAATGAATATGTTGTAAAATAATTAGAAGTAAAAAAAATATGTGAATCAGATATTTATATCTTATATTTTTCAAAAATATTTTAGTTAGAGATTCATACAAACTATTTAAACATCTATGTAAAGTAATTTATGTCTATATTGACTTCATATATATTTATATATAGGAAAAAATATATTAAATTTAAAGTGAAAAAATTTAATCTTCCTATTTATATGACATCAGTACAAAAAAAATCTATGTTGATATAAATCCTAAAACCCTGATATAGATGAAGTACACAAATATTAAAATCAAAATGGATTTAGAAAAGAATCTTCCTGAATCGTATAAATCCTAAAAGCCGATGAAGTACAAAAGTATTCCATTAATATATTTGGTCTAGACAGTTGCACTTAAGACAATGTTATTAATGGATACAACACTACTGCTTACCAGCGTTCGATTCTTATTAAACAAGGACATGAATCGTATTATTTGCAACAATAAATCCTAGATGTGAATGTAAGACTGGTTAAAAGTTAACACCCCTAAGACCCCTTTATTTCTTGAAGTACTCACTAGTGACCTTCATTATCTGGTGAGGCCAGACGAGAAGCGATGGCGGAATGATACATAGTGTCACGAAACGTAGAAATGTCCCGCAGGTTCTTTCTCAGTAGTTTTGCCTTCTCTTGAGTCAAGCGTCCCCTCACAAACTTGGAACGCTTGGGTGGAACTTCTTCCCTTGCTTTTTCATCATCATCTGAACTCCTGTGCATGGCCTCGTCTATTTCACCATCGACCCATCGCTCCTGATCGGCCAGAGACCAACCATAGAGAGGAAGCCACCATGTCATGGCTCTACTCTGGTCAATATGTGCAGGAAAAATAGCATCCTCGCTTCTTCTCCTCCTTTGATTTTGGCCAGCATCCTCGTTGTCTGAGTAAAATGATCCATTATTATTACTGGAATAGCTGCATTCCGATACAGATATATTAAGAAAAGAGCGACCTCCAACTTGGTGGGAAAGAAAATTCGGACCACGGCAAAAAGTCGTTTTCTCAAAGAAGGGTCTGCTCTCCAAAGCTCCACCTGAAATAATAGCCATTAAGCGAACCAGGCGAGATAGCAGAATAACAAATAAAAATTAAGCCTACTTAGTGCAGATGAAGCCTGACAATCTATCTATGTTTTACGAGGTCTTGTAGCAGAGAAAACTACAGAGAAATTAAATTACGCAGTGCGGATGAAGCATGGTATTCAATGCATAAAAGCATATGTGGGGTGTATATATATATATATATATATGATTTTTTTTGTTTATATAATGATACACACAAATCGAGAAATTATACCTACAATATCTGATGATGATACATGTTTCTTCTAGATATAACTAGAATATCTTAGGACACGTCTATAATTCTCCACCTAGGAAATTTTACGACTTCTTTGAACGGTCCAAAAGTATAGAAACAAAGTTACTCTTTTCTTTACTCCCGACTTAAAATTTTGCTGTTAATATCTTTGGTGAGAATTTTTTGAACGGTCCAAAATTAAACAAATTTACTCTATTCTTTACTCCCGAATTAGAGTTTTGCTAATAATATCTTTGGTGATAATTTTTTGAAGGGTCCAAAAGTATAGAAACAAATTTACTCTATTCTTTACTTCCAAATTAAGATTTTGCAAATAATATCTTTGGGAACTTTTTTCAAACATGACAGTTTTCATTAAAACTAGGAAAAGAAATTTAACATGGATATTTCTACAGTCATGTTGATGATAAAGACTTCCGGAAAATTATATGGAAATCAATGCTTAAATTTTTCTGGAAAACCATGTGTCAAAAAAAGTTGTCAATGTGTACAGTGATATGGGGTTTAACGGTAAGTTTCGTTGGGTGAAACCCACGAGACGGAGGTTCAAATCTCGTTGAGTACATGGTCTGTTGTGTCCTGGCTAGAAGAGTAGGCGACCCCAGAGTGGACGTCTCGGCTCTTGTTGAGGTATAAGTTCTTGCTATGTGTGACTTGCAGATTGCTGCACCTAACCTAGGTTTATAGTGGCAACCGATTGTCCTAGTGTTAAAAAAAAAAAAAAATGTCAATGTGATACACCCATTGCTCCACATTCAATGGCACTTCAAAATTCTTACAAAGTTTGGGAAAAAATTCCCATTACTTTTTTCCGCTCAGTCACCGACTCTATTCTTCACTCTTACATGGTATCTCTCATGAAACCACGGCCGTAAAGGGAGTTGTCCGTGTCGATGTCGTCAGCGACATTCACCCTTCCATGCATTTTCCCAGCACTTTCTGAATATCTATATCGCATCTCGTGGAAAATTATATTTTGCAGAGACAGATCATGCAAATTGACAATAACCGTTCGTGTTTTGAAAAAGTGAGTGAAAATGAAATTCAAGACTTCCCTGAAAAAGTTAGTGAAAATGAAATTCAAGGCTTCCCTGCAAATGGACTTTGTTGTTGATCATGAAATTTGTCGTTTGGAAGTAGACATTGAGATACGTATTATAAGGGAAGTGGCCTCTTTTATTCGTTGTAATGATACGAATATTCGATAACTAAAATGCAATGTCCACGTTCGACGAATGAACTATGACTCGAGTAATGGTAAACAAATAGCAAAAAAACGAGAGAACTGAATGGATTATCACAACATGCATCAATATTCGAATGATTTAACCAAGAGTCACGGATCATGACACTCGATAGATCTAGCATTTCATGAAATTCTAATTTTGGGATGTAAGGTTTAGACTAAGTGTGTTCCTATAGATATATAGAAGAGTACATAATATTTGTATTTACTCATTTTTGTAAGGTTAATGAGCTAAAAATTAAATAAGGCTCTTTGTATAAATTTGTGTGGAATATTATGGCTTAGATTTAATAAAAAATAATGATAAGTGATTTAAACATTAATATTAATGTTTAATATGGGTTGGTTAATTTTGTAATGAAATGAAATTTTTAAATAAAAATAAAAAAATATTTTTTTAAATATGATTTAAACTTTTACAATAAAATATTTCAAATGATATTTTCAAATATTTTTTAACTATTTTTTAACTTAAATCATTAATCTGAATTATGAAAAATTCATTTCCAAATTAATGGTAACATCAAATCATTATATGTAAAATTTGTAAACAAATGCTTTTCCAAAGGATGTGATGTGATTAAGACACTCATGATTATATTAGTACTACGTTTTGGATTTATTTTCATGGAAAAAGATGTTACATTAAAAAAAATATCTTAGGTTTTAAAGAAGCTATTATCATAAAAAGAAGTGTTAAAGAATCTATTATCCTAAAAAGAAATAAATATTAATAGATTGAATTTTTTTGAAAATGTTGTTTTTTATTTAATATATTTAAATTATAATTTATATATTATATTTAGTTAGTGTAGTTATATAAATTAAATGGATGGCAAGTATTGATAAGTATCTATAACATACTTAAACATTTTTAGGTAATATATTTTATATAGTTAAAATTAAAAAAAATATGCATAGAAATTCATTAAATTATAATTTTATTCTAATTTATTGCTATTAATAATAATGAACAATAAAAGAATTAATATGCAGTTTAAACATACATTTAAAAAGCTTGAAACAATATTTTTAACTATGGAGATTTACTCTCAATTTACCACAGAGATTCTTAAATAGGTTTTGTTACAACACCATGATTTATCAATATCATATGCCCAAAAAATAATAATTCACCTCTTATGACATTTGTCCACATAACATTTTTTAATAAAACAATTTAACTAAAAAGAAAAGAAAATAATAACTACTTTGGAGATATGTAACAACTGTAGTTAAAAATTGACGTAAAATTGATGTAAAAATATATTAAAGAGGCATTTTGGAAAATTTATTTATGAAAAAATTGGAAATTATGAGAAAATGAAGGTTGCATGTGACGAGGAAATTGAAGGAAAATAATGGAAAATGAAAAAAATAAAGGTCTCATCCATAAAAGGGCAATGGAAAATGAAAATAATAGAGGTCTCATCCATAAAATGGTTTCTAAGGATCAGTGGGTCGGTTTGGTCAGTGTAACCTTTTGTTAGTTCAGCTTTGGAGCTCTCTCATTATTCTCTCTGTCTCACACTCTCGGATACTTAGAGTTTTCTTGGAGCACCGTTGGAGGTTGTGACATACTTGGATTTTTGAAGCAAGAAGGCAAAGGAAGAGTAGGAAAGTGCATCCAAACATCATAAACAATAACTACAACGAGTTTTGTTGGTAGGTATTGAGTTGACTGTATGTTTTCCTCACTAGTTTTGGCATTCATGGCTTATGCATGTGGTTTATTGGTCATGATCTGTCATTGGCATGGAGGATGGTCGAGATTGATAGTGGATTTTCTAGCCTTGCCATTTCCTAGATAGCCATGGTGATTGTGGATTTGCTTTCCTTATTTTTTTGGTTGGTTCTCATGCTTCCTTAGCTTGGGTTGAGCCATTAGTCCTGGAAGCCCTGGTTGGACAAATGCTCTAGGAGCTGAGTAAAATATGTGGGTTGAGTTACTAGTCCTGGAAGCCTTGGTTGGAAAAACACTTTCGAAGCCCTGGAAGGTTTGGATAAAGATCAATCTGATGATGGTTTTGTGATGTCAGACTGTGAGGTGGAATTAATGTTTGATGTGTTGAGGTGGATGGCCTCTAGAAGCCCTCGATGGTTCTGGATTGATATGTTCTATGAGATCCCACATTCATGCTTGGAATATGGCACGAGAGTGAATGGATGAAGAGAGATTTGGCTTAGCCATTTTACAGGTAGGTGGAATGTGGTAGTTCCATACCGGGTTGGCCTTTGCATAATTAATATGAGGTTATTTGTCCTTGTACTTCTATGAGTAATACATTGGTTTATATGTGGATTCTATGGCTATTGTATACTTGGTATTTCTATTTTTATTATGATGGCCATGAATATGTATTATGGCAGTGGCTGTGTATGGATCCCATCATGTTTTTACTTGTATATGAATGAAAAATGTATCCATGGCCTAATGGATGAAACTGCAGCTAGACTGACAAAGAAACAATGCCTCATAGTGAATCTCAGATAAGTATGAGACCCCTATGCTCACATCTGTTATTTACACATGTAGATTACATATTCGTGATATGTTTGATGAAATGTTTGTCATGGCTAGTAGGGGTCCAGTTAATGTTTTATTCAAGTAATTTTATGTGCACTGTCATTTCTCTGTTATTTTACTATTTTTGAAGATGTCATTCAATTTTGGACAGTGACCTAGGCTCTAGGCCTAAAAAAGTGGTTTAAATCTTAGGGACTCTGGCACAACACTATGCAAAATAGTCCTTGGATGCTGGCTTTCATGCCTATGAGAGCGTCTAGAGTTCCGTGGATAGTAACATGCCCATAGAATGAGACCATCTAGAGGTCAGGTGGTCCAAAATCTTAGTGGGACCCATAGTCTGGTTGACAAAAAGGTTGGATTGGTTCCTAAGGGTCCTAATGCTGATGTTAAATGTTTCTATGGTGTGTTTTCATTAGTTCCACTTCCTTAACGTGACTTAGGATGTCTAATCATGTCAAAGTAACTTATCATCACATGTTTACCTTGGTTGGCCAGTTACTTGGGTAAATGTCAGAGGACGATGTTAAAAGATAAATATCAACCTTTGATTTGTCTATACTAGAATAAAAATTTTAAAATATTTGGTAGAGATTAAATATCTACTATCCATACAACAAATATTAGTGACTAAATTAAAATTGTGGAAGTCCAGTTTCTAAATAAATAAACCTATCACCATAAAAAAATATTGAAAATTAAATTAAAAATATAATTTTGAATTTATTAAAATGATAATATAAAAAATAAAAAAATATAATTTTTTATTAATAAATTTAAATGTTAGTGTTTAATATATAATATTTTTAAATTAATATTTATTTGATGAACTTGTATAATTTAATATTTTATGAGTTTATATATTTTATATTTATAAATAATTTAAAAATTATTTTAATAATGAATTTTTTTATTTTTTTTTAAACCAAATTTATTTTTCTTTAAAATAATATTTATATAAATAATGTGGAATTGTTTGAAACATGAAAACAATTTGTATGTTCCATTCTTACAAAATATTAAACATACATTGAATATCTCTACTATTCTTAAAAGTATTCAAATTTTCCAATTATATGCTTATTAAATATATTTTCTATGTGACATGATATATAAAATAAATAATTCCATCCCTAAGTAGCTTACTCCAAATATCTCTAGAGCATATTACATTGCAGGCTCCTAGGGAAAAAATTTCTTTATGGATTCCTATTCATAAAGTCTTCATTGCACTTTCCTTTACTCAAAAGTTTGACATAAAATTGAGTTTGACATAAAATTAGGTTCATTTGTAAAATAGAATGATTTCTTAAAATATTTTCCTTTGGCTCCACAAGTCTATTTTCGAGATGTAGAATTGCTTTCCATATCAATTTCATTTTAGTTTTTTCCTCTAGAAATTTTAGTTTTTCTTGAAATTGTTCAAAACATAACAATTTCTTCTACATAACAAAAGTCTTCTCATAATTCATCTCTTCATTTTTCATCTTCAACCTATTCTTGTCTTCTTTGTTTATGTCAAAATGACTTCCATGTAGATAACACCCACAACAACTTAAAGAATTTCTTCTCCTTATTCTTTTGTCTTTTCTTCATTTGTTCCATAATGAAATGGTCCACTATTTCATTTTTTGACTCATATGCATGAAATTGTACCCAAATATTTTGTTTATACACCTTCTTTCTCAAATCGACAAATAATTTTTCTTCCACAACCTGCTCACAACAATATTCAATCATATTATTTTTCATATCAATTTGAGGTTTCTCACTTAAAAAATCTTTTTGTTTCTCAACACAACATCTTTCCCTTCATTATTCTATTATTCTCCTCCTATAATTTCATTACTATTTCCTTCCATCACAATCTCTTTTGGAAAATTCTCCTCTAAAGTAGATGATCAGGTGCTTAGTATTTAGCTCAAAAATCAAAGTTCTCATATTGGCTTGAAAACTGTATGACTATGTTCTTCTCATAAAGTCGATCGTAGCGCAATTTGTTTCAACGAAAACAATGTCCGGATGAAGGAGAAAAGGCTTGTTGTTCGTTTTCCTAAACAACTAAAAAAAATGCAAAATATGACAGAATGATGACATGGCAACCAAATCAACAGTCCAATCAGCAAGGGGAATCTTCTTCAGTTTTCACCCAATCTACATAACAAAAGTCTTCTCATGATTCATTTCTTCGTTTTTCATCTTCAATCTATTCTTGTCTTCTTTATCTGTGTCAAAATGACTTCCATGTAAATAACACCCACGACAACTTAAACAAATTCTTCTCCTTATTCTTTTGTCTTTTCTTTACTTGTTCCATAACGAATTGATCCACTATTTCATTTTTTTCCTCATATGCATGAAATTGTACCCAAATACTTTGTTTATGCACCTTCTTTCTCAAATTGACAAATATTTTTTCTTCCACAACCTGCTCGCAACAATATTCAATCATATTATTTTCCACATCAATTTGAGGTTTCTCACTTAAAAAATAATTTTTTTTTTCTCAACACAATATATTTCTCTTCATTATTCTATTATTATCCTCCAATAATTTCATTACTATTGCCTTCCATCACAATCTCTTTCGGAAAATTCTCCTCTAAAGTAGATGATCATGGGCTCAGTATTTAGCTCAAAAATCAAAGTTCTCATATTGGCTCAAAAACTAGATGATTGTGTTCTTCTCATCAATTAGATCGTAGCGCTATTCATTTCTCCAAAAATGGAGTCTGGATGAAGGAGAAAAGGTTTTTTGTTCGTTTTCCTAAACAGCTAAAAAAATTGCAGAATATGATAGAATGATGACACGGCAGTCGAGTCAACAGTCCAGTCAACAAGGGGAATCTTCTTCAGTTTTCACCCAATCTACATAAAAAAAGTCTTCTCATGATTCATTTCTTCATTTTTCATCTTCAATCTATTCTTGTCTTCTTTATTTGTGTCAAAATGACTTCCATGTAGATAACACCCACAATAACTTAAAGAAATTATTCTCCTTATTCTTTTGTATTTTCTTCATTTGTTCCATAACAAAATGGTCCACTATTTCATTTTTTGCCTCATATGCATGAAATTGTACCCAAATACTTTGCTTATGCACCTTCTTTCTCAAATCGACAAACATTTTTTCTTCCACAACCTGCTCACAACAATATTCAATCATATTATTTTCCACATCAATTGGAGGTTACTCACTTAAAAAATCTTTTTGTTTCTTAACACAACATCTTTCTCTTTGTTATTATATTATTATCCTCCAATAATTTCATTACTATTTCCTTCTATCACAATGTCTTTTGGAAAATTCTCCACTAAAGTAGATGATCAGGTGCTTAGTATTTAGCTCAAAAATCAAATTTCTCATATTGACTTGAAAAATGTATGACTGCGTTCTTCTTATCAAGTCGATCGCAACACAATTCGTTTCACCAAAAATGGAGTCTGGATGAAGGAGAAAAGACTTGTTGTTCATTTTCCTAAACAACTAAAAAAAAGTAGAATAGGACAAAATGATGACATGGCAGTCGAGTCAACAATTCAGTCAGCAAGGGGAATCTTCTTCAGTTTTCACCCAATGGGACTATCACAAGTGTCACCTCCGATTTCGCCAATTTGGTTGTGCGAAGGTGAAGTTTCCTAAGTGGTCCTAAAGTGAAATGTGAAATTATTTTTATTTAAATATTATTATATATTATATATGCAACTATTAATTATATTATATAGTTTTTTGTATTAACTATATATATATATATAATTTATTTAAATCCCAAAATCCGCATTCTAAACTATTTTAATGGCGCATATTTTAATGTTATTTGATATGGTCAAAGTCCACACACACACACACACACACATATATATATATATATATGGTATTACAAAATGTGCAAGGGATGGGCAGAGGGAAGGTTTGAACCCATGACCTCCCCCTCCCAACTCTGATGCCATAACAACAGACCAAAGTAGCGGAACTTGAGAACTATAGCCATGTTCTTATATTTAAAGCGCACACGGAGCTGACGGCGGGGGCAGAGGGAGCCAACCCTCCGGGCCAACCACCTCCCCATGAGGCCAAGTGCCAAAACCAAGGTCTAGGGCCAATGCTAAGCGTGCCCATAATCACGCTTTACAGTTAATTAATCTCAGTTAACATTAATTAATCTAAAGATTAAGTTGGTGGTAGTTTTGGAGGCACACCAAGTTCGGTGGAACTGCTGGTTTTGGTGGTGCTAACTGGAGTCTCCCCCAGATTTAGTGGGGTTTCCTAGGGAAAAATTGAATGAAGCATATCTTGGTCAATTTGCGACCAATTTTGGAAAATGAATAGTTAATTTTGCATGATTTCGACATTATGAAGACATTGGTACATGTTTTAGAGGCAACAGAAGCCTTATACACGTGATTTTTCCACAGGGAAGTTCAGGGAAGCCTAGAGCCACCAGGGAAGGGGGTCATACCCAGAGCAACCAGAGTCAATTTTCAGAGATCCAATAGTCATTTTTGGTTAATTTGGACATTTTTAACACATTGGTGTAGGTATCAGGAGCCATAGAGCTTTTTAAACGTAATTATTTCCACATTGAGCTAACACAGAGGCCCAAGCCATGGAAGCTAGACCAATGAGATGTAGTCTAGGAGGGGTGAACTCCTTCATCAAAACATGGTGTTAATGTGTCTATTTGATGGTTTGTTGCACTGTACAAGTTTTCTATTCAATATTTCTTTCTAAAGCTACTTTTCTCATAAATGTCTTTTAAAACCTAAGGAAATTTAACTGATTGTATGCACAAGCAATTAATGAAAACTCAGCACAAAGGAGCAATAAGGAAGCACATATTTATAAATATGTAATTGTTATTAGCACAACAAAACTAATCATACAAAAACATATCAAGTTGGTATCAGAGAAAAGGTTGAATTGCTTGATTTCTTGAGTTTGTGCAATTAGGGTTTTAATGGTTGCAAAATTGTGATGCTTACAAGGTTAGAGTTTCAGAAAGGAGAAGGGAGTTATTGGTTGCAATTCCTAAGGTAATGCCTAGAAGAAGGAGAGCCACAAGGCCATAATCTCCACCACCCAAAGTTCCAATTCCAGTTGCACTTGAAACTCCTCAAGTTTTGTCTTCAGTTGAGATTGAAGAGGTACAATCAATAAAACGTTATGAGCCTAAATCCATAGTCATCATGTCTAGAGAAAGAAAGCCTAAGGTCCCTCTTCAAAAGAGGAAGAATTCAAGAAAGAATTCTACACTTTGATTGAGATGGTTAAAGTCCTCTATGAAGAGAGGAACACCTGAATGGTTCGAGAGAGTTCTAAACCTCCACATGGAGAAGGAAGATCAGAGGACAAAAATGATGAGAAGAAGGATTCCAAAGGGAATGGTGGAAATCCACCTCCATATCCACCATCCTCGTCATCTTCTTCATCATCTCCATCATCTCACACAACGTCATCTTCCACTACCACCATTGAAACTGCCCATACTCATTCCAAAATCCCAAAAGGAAAGACTCCATTAATGAAATTGGACATAAAATTCGAACTTCCCATGTACAATAGAGAAGTGAATGCAGAAAAGTTGGACAATTGGATTAGAGAGTTGGAGCTATATTGTAGAATTCAGAACCCTCAGGAAGGCGACATAAAGATCCAGTTGGCTTCATTGAGGCTAGAAGGAGTTGCACTAGTTTGGTGGGACGCAAAGACTCAAGAGGAAATGAGAATCCATGGTAAGATATCCATCACTTGGGATGAATTTATTTATACAATTAAAAGACAATTTTTATCCTTTAGCCTATATGCAAAAAGCCACTATCAGTTGGCAGAATTTTAGGGAGCTTAAAGGCCAAATAGTCCAAGATTATACACAAGAGTTTAGAAAAATGACTTTGTTAATAGGAGTGAATTTGAATTCCCAAGATACACTGTTGAAATATATTAGGGGTTTACATTCCTATATAAAACATACTATTATTATGTTTAATCCAAACAATTTAGATGAGGTATGTGTGCAAGTTACACATCTTGAATCTAGAGGAAAGAACACTTATGAAGAGAGTAGTAATAAAAATCCACCTAAGGGTAAGGAGAAAGTGAAAGGAGGAAAATGGAAGGGAAAGAAAAATGCAAGTGTGAAGAAAGAAGGGTCGAGATTATCTATAAAGACTATTCAAAAGAGGGACATAATGAGGATCATTGTTGGAAACTCCATCCAAAATGAGACCAAATAAGTTCAACAATAAAGGGAAACAGAAAACTACTGCTATCACTCAAGAAGATTTAGGTTCTGAATTAGCTGATGAAAACAAAATCACTGTCATGGGAGTCAAAGGAAAATAAGATATTGCAAGCACTAGTTCACAAAACTGTAACACTAAGTACTACTACTCCAAATGAAAAGAGACGAATTGAGTTATATAATGTTAGGGTCATATCTAAACACACCATGATTGAAACACTCTTCGATAGTGGGTCAAAAGAAAATCTAATCTTTGAAGACTTAGTCAACAGATTGAATCTTGAAACCATACCTCACCATAAACCATGCCCTTTGGGATGGATAAAAAGAGACACCAGTTTACAAGTTACAAGAGAATGTTTGTTTAAGTTTGAAACCACTACAAATTTTGTTGACAAAGTAGAGTTAGATGTGACCTACCACTTGATATTTCAAGTGTAGTGTTGGGTAGTCCATATTTGTATGACCGGAAAGCAGTCTTTTACCGCCATGAAAACAAGTATCACTTATTCAAGGATGGTGTGGAGTATATAGTGAGAGCCCATCGCAAAAAGCTGAACATTTCTTTGGTTAATGTAGGACAAGCAAAAATACTAGTGAATTCAAGTAAAATTTTAGTATTTCTCATGTTCAAGCCAAATGATGATATTTTTTTATGAAAATGTTGTTGCATACAATGCAAGTTTCAATTCTGATTTGGTTGGTTCAGTTCATCAGAGTGATGAAGTATTTCAGGTTATGAAATAATCGTCCTTCAAGGAAAAAGAAACTTCACATGAAATATCTCTGCAGCAAGAGGTTTCTCTTTCTGATGTTAGCGTGCAAGGGTTGAAAAAATAGCAAAGTGTAGAGACACCTCTTCGCATGAAATATCTTGGTTATGTAATTGTTGTATTCAGGTGTCATTATGTTTTACATGAAATTTATGTTCAGAAAATTTCATACTTTCAAGATGTAAAATCGATCTTGAGTCATGTAAACCAGGTAGTGAAATTTGTCATCCATTTGCATTATATTTTGTTATGTGGTTTTGGTAAGATGGATGTTTCTTTTGATGGTGACATGGAAAAAGCCATGAGTTTCTATGAGTTCAGAAAATGGTGCAAAAAACAGTGTAAGATCAGCTTGAAAAGGGAAAAGACAAGTACAGGTATAGAATGGGGTCCTCAAGGCAAGTGAATGTTGATTTCCCTATAGAGGAGCTCAAGGAAACAAATTTGTCAAAAGCTAATTCGATCGAGCTTGGAAAGGTGACAACGTTGTACCCTCATCTACTTGTCAGATAATAGTGATCTTTTGGGGTCCAAAAGGCTTCTAGTGGGGAGGAATGATCAGGTGCTCAGTATTTAGCTCAAAAATCAAAGTTCTCATATTGGCTTGAAAACTATATGAATGTGTTCTTCTCATCAAAATGATTGCAACACAATTTGTTTCACCAAAAATGGAGTTCGGATGAAGGAGAAAAGGCCTGATGTTCATTTTCCTAAACCACTAAAAAAATTGTAGAATAGGATAGAATGATGACATGGTAGTGCAGTCAGCAAGGGGAATCTTGTTCGGTTTTCGCCCAATGGGGTTGTGACAAGTGTCACCTCCAGATTCACTAGTTTAGTTGGGTGAAGGTGAAATTGGCTAAGTGGTCCTAAGGTGAAATTTGAAATTATTTTTATTTAAATATTATTATATATTATATATATAACTATTATTTGTATTATATAGTTTTCTTTAGTGTATATATATATATATATATATATATATTCAATTAAATTAAATCCCAAAATACACATTTTAAGCTATTTGAATGACGCATATTTAAATGTTATTTGATATGGTCAAAGTCCACATATATAATATATATATGGTATTACAAAATATGTAAGGTACAGGTGGAGGGCAGGTTTGAACCCGTGACCTCCCCCTCCCATCTTCGATGCCATACCAACGGACCAAATAAGTGAAAATTAAAAATTATAGCCATGTTCTTATACTTAAAGCACATACGGAGACGACAGTAGGGGCGAAGGGAGCGAGCCCTGCGGGCAAGCCACCTCCCCATGCGACCAAGCATTAAAACCAAGGAATAGGGCCAGTGCTAAGCGCGCCCATAATCACACTTAGCAGTTAATTAATCCAAATATTAAGTTGGCGATAATTTTGGACGTGAACCAAGTTCGGCAGAACTGCTAGTATTGGCGGTGCTAACTAGAGTCTCCTATAGATTTAGCAGGGTTTCCTAGGGAAAAATTGAATGAGGCATATCATGCTCAATTTTAGACCAATTTTGGAAAATGAATAGTCAATTTTGGATGATTTTGACATTTTGAAGAAATTGGTATAGGATTCAGAGGCAATAGAAGACTTCTACAGGTGATTTTTCCACAGAGAAGTTCAGGGAAGCCTAAAGCCACCAAGGAACGGGGTCATACACAAAGCAACCAGAGTTAGTTTTCAGAAATCCAATAGTCATTTTTGGCTAATTTGGAAATTTTGAACATATTGGTGCAGGCATCAGGAGCCATAGAGATTTGTAAACAATATTTTTTCCACATTGAACTAATGCAGAGACCTAAGCCATGGAAGCTGGACCAAGGAGATGTAGCCCAGGAGGGGTGAACTCCTTCATCAAAACAATGTGTTAATATGTCTCTTTGATGGTTTGTTGCACTGTACATGTTTGTTATTAAATATTTCTTTCTGAAGCTACTTTTCTCATAAATATATTTTAAAACTGAAGGAAATTTAACTGATTGTATGCATAAGCAATTAATGAAACCTCAACAGAAGGAGCAATAAGGAAGCACATATTTATAAATCTATGATTGTTATTAACACATAAAAACTAATCATACAAAAATAGATCAGTAGATATCACTAATTGATCTATACATATTCTCATCAACATTTTAGTGCACTTCATGCTCATTTAACAAAATGTGGTATTCTAAAGGAAAATCAATTACCTCAATATTTGCAACAACTAGCTTTGTCTTATCATAGAATGTATATATAATCTCATCTTCTATTTTATGGTTTAAAAACTCTTATTACCCATCATTAGCACTTGATTACTGATCTCTACTATTGCACCTCCATCCTTAAATGATAACAATGTGTTTTTCTTGCCATCCATTTCAAGTGTAGAGCATTTTTCTCATGTAACAAATTTCTTTCTTATCAAATTTTAATGGTCGACCATCCATAGGTATTACATCACGAAGTATTTTGTCTTGATAAATTCCTATCTTAACTTATATTCTAGATTGTTCATTCACCAAAATTTCATGTTCTTTGTGGAACAATGATAATTTATATGGTGTGGGATGAAAAAGTTTTCTCAAACTCAATTTCTCAAACATTTTGAGAGATACTAAATTATCTATATTACCACCATCAATAACTATTTTTCAGCACTTGCATTTTGAATTTCATTTAGCTCTAAACAAAGGATTTCTATACATTTTCTTTTTTATGCCCTTGTTTGGTGTCATAACTGTATTTTTCATTAGCAGTGATAATCCTACACTTTGCACATATTTAGCTTGCACACTCTGATAAGTATCATCTTCATGTAATAATTTGAACATTAATAAGATCTATGACAATATTCATTACATATAAAACACATATCGCAAAAGTATGCATCTTCTCTATGCGATGTATTTTTTTCTATGAATGACCTTCCCTTAGACTTTGACCTTGACTTGGAGGACATCCTTCTCTTCCTTCATAAATCCAAATTGAATTGTTTTGATCAAGTTGTGTATAACCTCTCAAATAGTTGTATCCTATATAATTTTTTGTTTACATTAAGTGCAAGTTGGTAAGCTTCCTCCAATATTAGTGGAAAAAATAAACAAACATCATCCCAAATGATGAATTTTAGACCATTTGTATACCTTGCTACTTTTTCCACACATTCTTATATGTGACCTACTCTTAAAGTCAACTTGTAAATTTATTTTGTATACGATTTCACACTCATTTTCTTATGTCTCATTTTTCTAGGTAACACCTTAGAATAAATTTAGATTTCAAATTAATTACAATTCTATCCCATCATATGATATTTTACTTCCCTTTATTTTTTCTATCATTATGAATGTTATCCCACCATAATGTTACATAACATTTCAATCTTAAACATAATATTTTTATTCTCTTCTACGTCTTCATATTTAAAGTATTTATCCATTGATGCAATCTAATCAATCAATTCTTCTACATTAATACTTCCTTCATACATACTAACTTCTAACTAGGGTTTATACGTAACCTTCATTACTCCTTTATAATTTTTTTTCTATGCTTTCCTGCACTTCTTTTACTTTCAGGCCCTCTTCTGGTGATCCTTGATCACTTATGTAACCTAACTCTATTCCACTTGACAACTACTCCATTCCACTTCTCTGAGTTGTGTCTATGGTCAACAATTTTTCTTTCATTTTCCTTATCTATGTTATCGATGACCCTGCTATTTGTTTCCTTCTCTAACTTCTACTAATAGTGCTTATCTTAAATTACATCTTTGCAATCTTCTCCTTTGCAACCATTCTTCCCTTTCTTACTTTTATATGGAAGATGATTTTTATCCATACCTTTTCTTCCTTAGATTCACGTTTCTTACTTTTCATTGTAAGCTACAATGTAGTTATATTTTATAGAAAGTATGCCTCACCTTTCTAACATAATTCCTCGCTTAGGTTTTCTTCCAAACTTGATATGTTGATTTTTTTAATCCTTATGATTTTTACAATATGATTATTACTATTTAAATTTGTACCAAAAAATTGGATCATTACCAATTCTTTTACCTCCAACTAGACTCTCCTAGTTTTGTCCTTTGATACTTTGGTTCTCCTTCATCTCGTTATTTTCTTTCGAGCTACACTTCATCACTATTTTGTTGTCATATCCTAATACTGTCGAGAGCATAATTATTTCTATGAAATATAATCTCTGTCATGTTCATGGTAAGATTGATATTAATGTGCGCAGACATGAGCTCTTCTTCCATGACCTTGGATAGATTATTTCCCAAGTCACCAAAATGATATATTATCATGAGGAGAATTCATACATAATTTTCAAGGATTTGGATTTTTGGTCACATCAAATTATTCATAATCTCACTTTTCTACAATCCTCGTTATGGCTTCAATTTCCATTGCCACTATTTCTCTATGTTTTTTATGTGCCCAATGATAACGATCCTTCCAATATCCATTCACATCAAACACATATCCACCAACAAAACCATTCTCATTGTGTATTTTTTTCTCGAGAGCATTAATTCCATAATTGAATTGGAGTGCAAGAAGATTATAGTTGAATTTCCTTCAAACTTGTGGAATAATAAGAGGACTTAACGATTTCATGGAATTGAACCTTGGACTTTGTAAGCTTAAACACAAACACGGGTCTCTACTCGTTTGGGCGAGATTTTCTTTTACATAGGGTTTGGCTCATCCACAATCACTGTTGGAAACTTGAATCTCACAAAGTATTCCATAGGTTCACGACTTCAATACACATAATGATGACTCAATATCTAATTAATTGCAGTTAGTAATAGATCAAAACATAATCGTGCTTCACCAAGATCATACCATATCAACTCGCCAATAATGAAAAGGCAAAGAAACCCACGTCATATGTTTTTGGAGAAAATAATTCCAACCACCCATTTTCTATTTGTTAAGTATGATAATTATCAATCCAGTGTCATAGTCAGTTTGAGTTCAATTGAATTTAATTGAGTTTCACTCCAATAGTTTATTACTTACTTCTCCTATGTAATATTATTTAACAGTTACTGGGTAATGCCAATATTGAATTCGTTGCAAACTTTAAATATTTAACATGGTATCAATCTGTAGCCTGCATAAGACTCCTTGATATCGCAATAGAAAACATGTGAGCAAATTGGCCTCATCGAAGAAAGCTAAAAAAAAGAGCCACGTCAGGAAGCAAAGAGGACAATTTGCATAAGGTCTCGACCACATCAATTTGGTCAATGTGAGGCATTGCGGATTGTATTCGAGATACGTGAAGATCGCTAGAGCATGAACCAACATGAGAAGATTTGTGTTGAAAAGTATGTTGACTCTGATGCATATGAAATGGTTTTTTCATGGAATATGCTGACTAATGTACCCTAGCAGTGGTCGCATCAATGTTACTAATTCAAACTAAAAATTCAGAAGTTGTATTAATCACACTTAACTTGTGAAGTTCTCACCTAATGTACCTCATCTTCATTGGAAGAAGCGTTGGCCAAAAATTCGAAAAAACGATACGAAAAGGGTTGCTTGTTTTAAAGTCTTGAAAGTTTTTCAAGAAATGAAAAAGGTATTTACACATAGAATTGTAGAGCCATGATTTCATGTGAAAAGTCAATTCTAAAAGGTATTATGGTAATATTAAAATCCCTCATGTAATTCCTTCTTAGAAAAGGGCTCCAATGATATTTTATAAAAAAAATACACATGTTAAAAGGTTCATGTAATTTTTTAATGAGAAGTGAAGTGCAATGGTATTATTTTGAAAAGGGCTTATGTAATTTTAAAAAGGCTCATGTAATTTTTAAAAATGGTTTCAAAAACGGAAATATACATTAGGGGGCACTGTTAAAATCAATTGTCATCATTGAAATATTGTTTTCTAATAAAAACAAAGAAGAAGATTTTATGAAAGTTTTTCTAAAATCATTTTCTTTGTAGAGAATTTGTAGACTCATTTGTTTTGTATAATCATAGTAGCAGAGATGCCACCACAAAAGTGTTTTCGTTGTAGGTAGTTATTACATTTGCAGGTCAGTTTTCTTGTTGAGCTATAGTTAGCCAATGCTCAACAAATGGGAAAAGACAAGAGGCTGAGAAATTTGAAGCAACAACAAGATATGTTTGAGTTTCATTTGAAAGAGTTTGCATCCAAATTTAAAAAGAATGCATTCGCATTGAAATGCATAAAGAAATGGGTATATGATAGCATTCTTCCCCTCATTACAAATGGAAAGTAGCTGAGGGGGCTTGGGAATTCCTTGAGAGGAGTTTTGGTGTAAGGGGGAGTAATTAAGTTACATATGAAAAAGAATGTGGATCTATCAAATCAGATATATAGATAGATGAAGGGCTTGTTGAATCCCATGTGAAAGTGGATGACAATGATGATGGTGTGTTACTCGCAGTAGATAAAGAGAATACAAATGCTTATCTATCCCATTGTGCTCAGCCACAAGTGGAGGACAATTTAGAGAATATGACATCACATCTTGATGATGAAGTAAAGTTGACATTAGAGTAGCCATTGGTATGGTAAATTCAAAAATTAAAATTGTTGATGTTAGCTTTGATGAAGAATAGTAAGTCAAAGATGAGTGATTGAACATAACGAAATAGAAAAATATCATAGATATGATGTTATTTGGTGAGAGAAGACCACTTGGGTCTGAAAACCAAGTGGAACACAACTTGTTTGTAGTAGTAGAAGTGGAAGCGAGAGAGGTAGAGAACAAAGCACAAGAGGAGAAATCTCTCATTGCAGAGAAAAAAAAAATAGAATCTATATGGTTCTGCACATGTTTTGAAACTTAATATTATTTTTGAGTCTGCGGGTAAATGGGATGATCATGAAGAAGCAACAAAATTTGAAGCAGAACTAAAATTCCTTGAAGCCTGGCTTGTAACATCATGTTTTGCTGAATTCTACATAGAAGTTGTAGCAATGAATGTTGAAGAAAACATGGACAATGTAGAAAATGAAAATGTCAATGCATTTTTCATGAATTGGAGTCCCAAAGAAATACAATTGAATTAGGAAATTATGTTGCAGCAAATTGAGGATCAAGATATTGATGATGAACGCACAACAGAAGATGTTATGTGACAGCAGTCCACATACAAGTAGAATTTTTAAGATCTAGAGGACATGCATGGACAACCTGAAGAAACAATGGAAGAGTTTCACCAACAAACGAAGAAACTAAAATTTGTAACCTAAAACAAAAAGGAAAAGCTGAATAAATTTAGAGGATACAAAATCTGAAAGAAAAGGAAAAGAAAAAATCTACCTCGTCTGTTGATGTCAATATTTTTGTAATTGCAGATGAGTCTTAGACCAATGAGCATCTTAGTTTAATTTGTTTTTGGTTGTATTTAAGGGGGAGTGTTAGAGGAAATAATTCCAACCACACACTTCCTACTTTCTAGGTGTCATAACTATCAATCCAGGTTTCATAGTCAAATTGAGTTTAGTTGAGTTTAGTTAAGTTTCACTCCAGTCATTTATTACTAATGTATCCTATGTAATCTTATTTAATATTTACTGATTAATGTGAATATTCACTCTTCTCCACACTTCCAATCTTTAATAATATGCACACATGAAATTCCTTAAAATAGTGTTTTCATCTCGATAGCCTGTATCTCAATTCATTTCTTTTCATGTATAGAGGGATTTTTGGGAAATAGTTATGGGTCTAACATAATTAGAATGTAATTATATAAAGCAAGCATATATCAATATTCAAACCAATAAATGATCCATGCTCTTTACAAAGCTTGATAGGTTGAGCATGACTCCTCTAATGTGGAGACACCTCTGTCGTACTTCAACTTGGCCCATATTATACTTGTACCTTTTAGTAGATTACATAAATTTCAATAAGCATATTGGATATATGGTCAACATATCAATGGACATTTAGTGTATTTCTCAGTCAACAACAACCAAATTTCGATATCAAGCGATCATATTTATTCGAGATGTTTCCTCCTTATTGATGTTATATGTTTCCTCCGTATGCTAGATGTTTCCTTAAGCATTAATGCTTCCTAAATTGCATTGATTTTTCGATAAACATAGATATTTATATACCTCTCTCTAGATTCACTACTATGTCTCATTTATTTAGCCATGTAGAGTATATTATGTAAGTTTTGTTTTTATTCTTTCTCTCAAGATTATCTCTATGCTCTTTTTCTCTTGCAAGCTTTGTGTGTTTTTTCTATTATCTAGGTTCAATATGAAATTTTTACATTGTGTCAGAGTGATTTTGCTTCAAGAGGAAAATAGTAGTATTTTATTTGTAGGTTCAAGAGGAAGATGTAGTTACAAAGAATGGAGTTCTCATAGACAATTCTTCTCACACCACATAAGTATTTTGAGTGGTAGTTAAATATTTTGAATCAACTCAGATGCAAAGGCTTGTATCAAATAACCGTGTGTATAGAAGTTGAGCCAACATCAATTTTCGAAAAAAATAGGTATCTCAACTACATGGATGAGGACTACAATCTTATTTGCATGTCAATGTCCCCATAGCCACTATTTCACATTAAAGCTTGTACCACTCCAAATGAGATTTGGACAAAGTTGTAATATCTCTTTAGTAATCAGGATGAAATGAGAGGTCGCATGGTCGAGGTAGAGTTGAATTCCTTGGATCCAAGAAGATTTGAAAACATCCAGGACTTCGTTAAGAAGTTCAAGTCCCTTATTCTCAACTAAAGGGATGTGGAATTGACAAATCAAATAACCACAATTAGTTGATACTTTCTATGTTGGAAAAACTTGGTTCAGAGTATGTTGTGTTTGCCTCAAGCTTTCATATAGTGAGATTCACTATAGGAGCATCATGGAAAATGCCTAATTTGGATAATTTTATTGATTCCCTAACACATGAGAAAGATAATCTCATCAAAATGGGGACAATCAAGGGTTTCAATGCACATGCATGCGTCATACGTGTTAACAAAAACACATTTAATCCAAAGTCAAAGTAGAAAGGAAATGGAAAGGAACATTCTAAACAAAAGAAGGAAGGAAATTCCAAAAACTTTGATTATTCCTTTAGCTTCAAAGGCGGGAAGGGAAAGAAAGGGAAGTCAAAATGAAGTTACTGCAACTGCAGTTAGAATTCTGAATCATCTTGCGTGAAAAAGATAATAGATCTCATGGAAAAATAACTTGTACAAAGAAATATTGGGGACTACATTTTTGAGAATGCGAAGAAGAAGTTGAGTGACTAACTGCTGGACAAACGAGTTAATTCTCAATATTTAATTGGTATTCATTCTTATCCCAATGCATGGATTATGGATGCAAGTTCATCCCATCATATGACAGCCACAAAATTTTTATATCTTCTATTTCTACATGCATGGATCCTCCCATCCTCATGGGTAATGATAATCCAATAGAGGTCATTGGACAAAGGAGAGTAGAGCTTGAACATGGAAGTTTTGTGAATGTCTTGGATGTTCCACACCTCTCCGTGAATCTACTCCACACTCAAGCATAATAAAAAGAGTATAATTCACACCTGATTTTGTAACAATATATGATACATATGATAACTCGAGGATTCTTATTGGTGAAGAAAATCATCAGTCTTGTTTTTATACGTTTAGTAAGTTTATTAAAAAATAATATTCTTCTCTATTACTAGCACATGTCGATGATCATAGTAGACTCTAACATGGGAGGTTTGGTCATTTAAAATTCAAATACATGCAACAAATTTTCATGTACGAAATGGTCACCAGATTTCCCGACATACACTTTCCAAAAGGAGTTTGTCAAGGATGTGTTCTTGGAAAACATCCTAAAGAAAAGTTTGCAAAAGGAAAGGCTTGGAGGGCCTCCTCTCCCTTCGAGCTTATCCAGAGTGATCTCATGGAACCCTTTCCTCATCCATCTATTATAAAAGTAAGGTATGTTCTTATGTTCCTTGATTATTTCTTATGATACACTTGGGTGTATTTTCTTAGGTAGAAGTCTGAATTTTTTGAGCATATAATGGACTCCAAATTTCTTGTAGAGACTGAATTAAGGAGGAAGATTAGGATTCTCCACACATACAATGGGTGGGGAGGGATATGTGAATCAAAATTTTCAACATATTTTCTCATAGGCTTTTATACAACAATAACCTACACTCCGTAGAAAAAGTTAGTAACAATGTGAAAGAATAGATCCCTCAAAGAGATGACCACTTGTATGTTGCATGCAAGGTCTCTTCCTTCCAAGTCATGGGCTTGGGAACATAACTATGCCGACTACATTGACAAATTATCTCCTCACATATTTTCAAGAATTATACTTAGTTTGAGGCATGGAGCGGAAACAAACCAGAAGTCACCCACTTCTAAATATTTGGATCATGCGCATGGGCCCACATACCCTCTAAAAATATGAAAGCATTAGACCCTCAAAGAACTACGTGTATCTTCGTTGGTTATCCTGATGATGTGAACGGATATAGATTAATTGATCCTTTAACTAACAAGATCTTTGTTGAGCAAAGCATCTAGTTTGAAGAAAGTTTGTTGCATGCACCATTGGAACCACAAGTGGAGATATTTGTTCCTCTCCCTCCACTACACATCAATGATGATGAGTTTAGTCATAAAGATGAGATCTCATATAAGATTTTAGAATCTGATTTTCATGAACAGGATCATAATCTACATCCAAGCCCCAATATGACTTCCAGCGGCGACTCATTATCCCTTGTGAGAACTCAAATAATAAGAAGCTTAAGTGAGATATATGCACAAGACCACCTAGCTGCATGTAGTGATATTCTAGGGGATTTGGTGGATCCAAGGATGATAAGGTATTAGTTTAAGGAGCCTACACTTGCACTCACATCGACTAAGTCAGTTATTCCCATGCATTATTAGATGGCTGTAGCCTTAGAATCATAGACCTGTGTAGAGGTTGCAAGGAATCCCTTCTGGGAAACAACAATGCAAGAGGAGTATAACTCTATTATGGAGAAGCAGACTTAGGATCTAGTTCCACTTCGTTTAGACAAAAATATTGTTAGGTAGAGATGGATCTATAGGGTGAAGAAGGAAACAAATGGACAAGTGAGCATGTACAAGGAAATATTGGTTGCCAAAGGATTTTAGCATATCCATGGGATAGACTATGATGAGACATTTTCTCCAGTAGAAAATATGGACTCTATCTAATTGGTCCTTGTCGTTGCTACAACTAGAGGGTGGGAAATTCACTAGATGGATGTGAAGAATGCCGTTCTTCATAGGAATCTTTCAGAGGATAGTTACATGGAGAAGTCTTAGGGATTCATACAAAAATCATCCTTAGTATGCCGACTTAAAAATTCCCTCTATGGCCTCAAGAAAGCACCTAGATGATGGTATGTAAACAATGATGCTTAATTTCTTTCTCAACACTTTGTGAGGTGAAAATGAGATCCAAATGTCTACATGTTAAGAACCTCATATTCCTTACTGATCTTAGTTTTATATGTTGATGACCTCATGATCACAGGAAGTTTGGCCTCAATAATTGTTATGGTCAAAGACCTTCTACATGATAGGTTCTTTATGACAGACTTAGATTTACTACATTATTTTCTTGGTCTCGAGATCAATCATGATTATTTCTCCGTCAAGCTATCTCAGACTAAGCATGTCAAGAATCTCTTGGTTAGATTCTACATGACCAACTCGAAGTTAGCACCCACACCATTTTTTTCTGGGGTACATATTGTGGATCGTAGGGATACACCATTAGTGGAAAACACCTTGTATTGATAGCTTGAGGGGGAGCCTTACGTATCTTACCCATAATGAACTATATCTCTCATATGCAATAGAGGCACTTTCTAGGTACATGTAGGATTTGCATGAGTTACATTGGAAATTTCCAAGCACATCCTCAAATATGTTCAGGGAACCATAAGTTATGGGATCCATTATGTAGTAGGTTGTGTATTGGATCTCATAGGCTTCACATATTCTAATTGGATTGGTTATAACACTGATTGGAAGTCAAATTCGGGGTACATGCTTAGTTTAAATTTAGGTCCCATTTGTTGGTTAAGGAAAATGCGATCAACAATTTATTTATCATCAATAGAGGTCGAGTACCAAGGAGTAGTCAACATATCTATTCAAACACTTTGGCTTTATAACTTTCTCACTGAGCTTGGCATCCAGTTCCATCATTTGACTATCATTTGGTGTGACACTCATAATACTCTCAAGTTTTGCAAAGATCTAGTGCAATGATATGAACCAAACATATTGAGATCCATATGCATTTCATCAAAGAGATGGTTCATGACTAGATCGTTGATTTGTAGTATTGTTTATTCGCTAACCAAATTGTAGATATCTTCACCAAGACATTTACTAAGCAAAAGTTTCACTATTTATGTGTTTGTCTTAGAGTGAAGGACACAATCACTTCATACATGCCTTTTATTTCTTCTTCTTTCATACATTGTACTTTGAGGGGAGGTTTACTAATGAGTTTTTCCATTTTTCTTCATGTTTAGTTATTCTATGTTATTTAGATGCATTGTCAAATGGGTATCTAACATGGATTCTTGTCAGGATCCATTCATTTGGTTCTCCCCAATAGTGCTACAACGGGGATATCAGAGATGTTTCCTTATTGGAGATTTTTCCTCCTTATTGGTGTTAGATTTTTCCTCCTTATCTGGGATGTTTCTTCCTTAAGTATTTGTGTTTCCTCAATTACATGGATGTTTCCATAAACTTGGATATTTCTACACATCTCTCTAGATTCACTACTATAGCTCATTAGTTCTACCATGTAGAGTATATTATGTATGTTTTTTTTTTCATTCTTTCTATCAAGCTTGTATTAGCGATCTCTATCTCTTGCAAGCTTCATGTAATTTTTCTATTAGCTAGGTTCATTGTGAAACTTTTACAATATTATCATATGAAGACACCACTCAAATGTAGACTTTTCTCCAGTCCTTATTTTCACATGATCGCCCTCCTCACAACCATGTGGTTGTCCTCAATTCTTCACGGCAATCATTTGCATGGATCCCCTAACTAAATTATTTAATAGGTCAGTCTACATGTGTATTGTACATACTTTTGTTTCATAAGGTGATAACTCCTATCAAAATAACAACGGTCATAACCTTCCTTCTAGTCTATATGCAAGAATAATTTAACACCACTGTTCAAATTACATTGAGCATTCTCCTTCAACATTAATCCACCACTGTAATTTCCCCTCAGTAACATGAAAACAATTTCACATTGTTTCAACTATGCACACAACAAACTCAGTGTTTTCCAATAGGAAAAAGCCAACATAATCATATCTCACAAATCTTCACTCCAAACTCTAATACCAAAATGATGCAAATCACACTCTTGTAGTAATTATTAATTTTATTATACTACATCTATGAACGTACATTCAATCCACAAGAATCATATTTATAAAAATAATGAGGAATTGTTTGAACAATAAGAGAATATATGATATCCTCCATTCCTATAAAATACTAAACCTAATCCCTTGAATATCTTTACTATCACTAAAAGTACTAATGCCTCCAACTATATGGTGATTTGATATATTTTTTACATTACATAATATTTGAAAGAAACCATACATGTAGATATTTAATTTTATAAATTTATATATATTTAATTATTTGAATTTATAATTAATTTTTAATGGGAAATATATATTAGGTTAATATAATTTTTTTTTTCTTATTTTAATAATGATGTCTTAGTTTAATAAATTTAAAATTTTGAATATAACTTTAACAATAATTATAATAGTTTCTAGGGGAAGTTCACTTGGAAATGCATGTAAGTGGGTCATGTACATTATGAGGTCCTTCTTTTAATCCACCAGCTTAACCTATGTACACATTTGGTATTTGATGGTTGTTAGAGTGGTTTTATAATGCCTTAACAAAACAACAAATAAAAAAATCCTAAAGAATTTGGAATGTCAAATATTCCAAATTTAATGAAATATTAAGGATTGGTAAAAATACCCATAAAACTGAAATTTTAAAATTTTCTCAATAAGTCTATGGGGTGTAGCTTAATTGAGAATTTTCCTCATATGAAGTATTGTATAAATCAAGGTATCGAAGGTTCAGATCTTCTAGAGTATCTTGCTTTACTTAGAAGGCATGTCATAGTCCCTAGAGATATAGTGGTAGCAACCAGAATCGACCATGAATCATGCTAGTATGAGACACACTAAGTTTCCCATTCCTATGATTACAAAAAGAAAATTTAATAGCCTTGCTCTCATTAAAAACACTCTATCAAGAAGAATGTTATTTCTTTTTATAAATTATTAAAGTATATTATTTATATTATCATAGAAAAATATATACATTATAGTCTAAATATATTACACTTCAAAAAAAAACTATGCATTGTATAATTGGTTATTTATGACATTCTTTATAAATTTGAACAATTTTAATGTATATTAGAAATTTTGATATAGATTATTTTATATATATATATATTCAATTTTAAATCTCAAAAAAATTTATATCTAATAATATTTCATTATACTCGTAATAAACATATCAAAAACTAAAATTAAAAACTTACCTTTAAAGTAGTGTCTTCAAAAAATCTACAGATTTGATTATGCTCATACCCGTCATATTAAAATTCTTTTAAGATTTTACAATTATATTTTTGAATGTAAAAACCTACCCTCCATAAATGGAGTCAAATCGAGTCAAAATCACTAAGACCCTTGAAATATCTAAATATATAATTAAATCAATAGGTGAGATAGATAATTTATTTAAAAAACCTTTCTCCAAATAAAAACAAACCTCAATAAACCAAAAGAAAATGATGTGCGGGATTTTTGAACCACGACATGAAACTTATATCTAACGCTAACGTAGCTAGTAGATATAAATTTTCCTTGGAAAACCTTGTAGAAACGGTTTTACCAATCTCAATAATTCAATAAAAAGGGTTGGTTTCCATAACTATAATTATCATTTTTTTTTTTAAATTTCTGGTTTCCTCAAATCCTACTAATTCAATAAAAAGGGTTGGTTTCAATAACTATAATTATCATTTTTTTAAATGTGTGGTTTCCTCAAATCCTACTAATTCAATAAAAGGGGTTGGTTTCAATAACTATAATTATCATTTTTTAAATATTTTTTTAATGTGTGGTTTCCTCAAATTAAAATATATATTTGGTATATTATCAAACTCTTAAATAGGGAGATTTTTTTATTGAGCGGAAATTTCAATAAAAAAAAATTATATATTATTATTTTTTGATATCTGTATATGTTTTTTTAAAATATATATTGAACAAATTAATATGACATAGATAGAAAAGTATAAAAAAGAATAATAATATATATTTATTTTTTATTATTTTTACTAAAACTTGTGTTACAATTTTTTTTATAAAGCTTCACAATCCTCCACTCTTTTTCAACATACATTAGGAAAAAATTGCCTTTCAATAGAGAAACTTTAACCTTGAAAGCTCTCCCATACTTTATTGGTACACAGCCACATATTTGAGTAAGAGGGTTTTCACGCACACAAATAACCCTATAAAGTTCGATATTCATCATTTCCGCACTCTTAATGATCAACTCATAAAGCAAAACAATTATTTTTCCACTATCCCTCATCTAAATGTAAGGTTCCGGTGCTTTTGAGGAAGTCCATAGACCATGGAGACCCCTTCTAATCCTATCATGAACATCCTTTCTGATGTAGTGGCTATGGTTCTTCTAGGCTGCACGAGTATCACAAAGCTACTAGGAGCCCTAGTCACGCCACGCTTCTTGGCACTCAACCTTCTTCAACAACCACAACTACCTCTTAAACATTCGGTAAATACACCCAATTTATGATTTATAATCAATATAACACCTATAGACAATATCACCACAAAAGTGTATGAATTGTAACTACACAAATTTTTGAATATACCTACCAAATAAATAAGATTTCACAAAGTTGTATGTATAGTAGCCTACACAATTCGATACTTAATTGTTTCTTCTATGAAATATTCGATGACACGTTTGTAATTCTCAACCAATTTCGATACTTAATTGTTTTTTCTATGCACAACTAGAATATTCGATCACACGTTTATAATTCTTATCAAGGAATTTTAATAATAGAATTTTTTTGGATACGTTAAGTTTTATTAGTATAATCATTTGAGGATTGGCCTAGTATACTTATTTGAGGATTGGTATAGTCAACAAGATAACTTAAAATCAAATTTTATGGAGTGGTTGTGTCTTATGTTAAGATATTAGAAAAAATAAAAAATCTAATCAACTTAAAATTAAGTGGAGACTCTTCAAACCACATATCAAGCTTAAAGATCAAATACAACTTAACAAACAACAAAAATACAAATTTTCTAAATTATTCAATGTAAACTAGGATAATTATTTGAAGATAAACCTAGTCAACAAGATAACTTGAAATCAAATTTTATGAAGTGATTGTGTCCTATGCTAAGATATTAGACAAAATAAAAAATCCAATCAACTTAAAATGAAGTGAAGACTCCTCAAACCACATATCAAGTTTAAAGATCAAATACAACTTAACAAAACAAAAAAAATACAAATTTTCTGTAAACGTTAAGAGTTTATAACCGGTCATGTCGATGTCATTGATCCCGAATCTTACTTTATGCATGCGATTTCCGTGTATTTTCCCTTCCAGCGCAATGACAACGACAAAATTTCTTCAAAAATGCGTAGCAATAAAATATTTTCCTCGGTGTAGTATCGTTCATTGAAACCGTAAAGGGAATTGTCAGTGTTGGTGTCATCGGTCCTCATTCACGTTTTATGAAGGTCAATTCCATGTATTTTCCCTTAATGGCACATTCCAATAATTTCGAAATATTTGGAGGGTATCTCATATCAAATTATATTGGCAGCGAGCAGTCATGAAACTGACACCGACCGACACCTACCTTATTTAACAAAAGATCCAATTATAATTTTTGCACTAGACTTTGTGTTTGATCAACGCCCATTGGTATTTGGTGAGGGGTTTGGATGTTTGTTGAGTTTTATAGTTTAATGTTTGTTGCTTTTTATAGTGGAATATGGGGTAGATTTTATATAAAAATGTAAACGTAAATGTAATATAAGCAATCCGGTATAGGGTAGATCTCACATACAAACATAAATATGTAAATGTAAACGTAATGTTTAACATTTAACATTTTTAATGTAATGCCGGCCTTATTTAAAAATCAATCTAATTATTTGTATGTATAAACAAAATATAAATTTAAAATATAAAGAGGTTTATGAACACTGAAAAAAGATTTATAGTAAATAAATAAAAATATAAATAAACTAGATGTATGGTAAATAAATAAAACTTTTTTTATATTTACTCGAGTTATGGTAAATAAATAAAAATATAAATAAACTAGATGCACCGTAAATAAATAAAACCTCCCTTTATATTTATTCCATAAACCTCTTTATATTTAGGAAAATTCAAAAAATATGTTTTATTTAGGTGAAGTGTGTAGGACAAATACCATGGACAAATAATTATTAATACCATGAGCCAAATACCATATTTATAAAACAGGTATGGTAAATAAATAAATATAAAAGATGTATAAAGAAGTATGATAAATAAATAAAAATATATCAAATAGGATTAGAAATCAACATCTAATTATATACCAAGCCTATGGGCCAAATACCAAGGTAAATAAAAGAGATATGATAAATAAATAAAAATATAAATAAACGAGATGTATGGTAAATAAATAAAACTTTTATTTTTTTATTTTTTTATTTACTCCATAAACCTCTTTTTACTTACCAACCTCAAAAAATAGGTTTATTTAGGTGACCCCTATGTGCCTAATATCATGGCCAAATTATTATTAATACCATACAAAAAAAAACATTATTAACCCTATTATTATTACTATTACTAATTCATATTAATATATTAATATTATTAAATTTAATAAATTTGGATTAATATAATATTAAATTTGTTATAAATTATAATATATATTAATATATCATGATATATATTAACTCTAGATATATATGGGAGGGCACAACAAA